>JAAALK010000290.1:63084634-63439005 GCA_019279435.1 Zizania palustris | reverse complement strand
CCACTCGTTTCCTTTACTTGGGTGCATCAGTCATCTCGGCCTTGACCTTCTTTCTTCTTGAGCAGGCACTTCCGCCCGGGTCCCGGTTCCCTGCCCCGGCATCCTCTGGGATGCCGCCAACATAGGGCCCGAAGTCCACGCGGGCGCTTCGGGAGCTCCGAGACAAGGCGATGGGGCGGAGACAAAGGGGGTCCCCGAGGAAACTTCCGAGGGGACCGGTTGGGAAGCCGAGATCTGGCCACCCTCCAACTCGAAGCACGCGTGTCCCAGCGTGCCCCTCCTGGTCCCCTTCCTGGAGGAAGGTGAAGACTTTGCGGCGAGGACAACCCCTCTCCACGAGTCTTATCTGTGCATGGGGGAGGCCGGGCTGATAGGCGAGCTCGGCCAGGTGGACGACATCAACCTCGACCGAGCCATTGAGAGCGCCGCGAGCCAGGTATTCCTTCGGAGCGCCCCGGGACGAGCCCCTAGCCCTCTTCTTTTTTTTCTAACTCGCCGTTTCATGCACAGCTAGTTGCGTTGGCGCAGGGCTCGCTATTGTCCCAGCTATCCGAACGCAGCCGCCGTGAGAGCAGCATTTCGGAGCTCTATGGGAGAGCGGAGACCGCCGAGAGGATGGTCCGAGAGCAAGCGGCCGAGATCAACCGGCTCCGAGCGCTGGAGTCGGAGGTCCAAACCCTTCGTCCTCAGGCTGCCATGGCTGAAGCACTTCAGGCCCAGGCCGCGGAGGTCGATGTCCTCAAGGCCCAAGTTGCCGAGCTGGAGGGACTTCGAGCTCGGGCCGCTTAAGAAGATGAGCTTGAAGCGGAGGTCAACATCTTCTAGGCCCAGGCCGCAGAGGTGGAAAGGTTGTGGTCCCGAGCTGAGGAGGCGGACCGCCCCGAAGGGGAGATCTTCGTGCTTCAGGCCCAAGTCTCGGAGATAGCAGCTGCCACCGAAGCCCATGAAGCCCGGGTGCTTCAGCTCGAGCGGACCACGGCGGACCTCCTTGCTCGAAATGAAGCGGCGACCGAGGCGCTGGTCCAGGGGGAAAAGATGGCGGCCGACACCGTGGTATCCCTCCGGAAGGTGCTGGCGCGCTATGGCACCGGGTGTATGGCTTTTGACGTCACCCGGGAGCCCCTTAGCCGCCGGCTGAAGTTCGTTCAGGCCGCCGTCCGGTAGATAGGCCTCAGTGTGTCGAGATACGGTGAGGTGTCGGCCCAGGTGGCTGCTCTCGGAATTCTTCATCATCTGGAAGCCTCCGAGAGCCCCCTGCCTTCATCGTCGAGTTCTCACCCTGTCGCCTTCGGGGGGAGCCACCTCCTCTCCCCCAGCCCGGCGGTAGACCAGTCCTAGAGGGTGCTCCAAGCAACTTGGCAGGTGGAGGGCCCCGGCGCAGTCAAGGCCAGGCTGGACGAGGCCCTTCGCTTGAGCGAACCTCCGGCTCCGTCGAAGCCCCCAACCGCGGCGCACCAACTAGACCCGAAGGTGTAGTCCTCTTAGGGCTTCTATATCGTAATTCCTGTAATAGATAGGAACTCGCCAGTTTATTAATAAAGAGTAATTGCTTCTCGAAAATTAATCAGGGCTTTCGCTCCACTCATGATTCCGACATCGAGGTTCTTGATAATGATGAGGTCCTTCGGTGCCAATGGGCCACTTTCGAAGCCTTTAGAACCAATCGGACTGCACGTTTCATCATTCCCCGGGATGGCGACGGACACGCAGACGCCGAGATCCTTCAAGAGGTTCTAAGCTCAATTAAGGAAGAAGAAAGGGAGGCTCGAGCTCCGTCTTCGTCGCCCGAACCGGTGAATTGGTCCAACGTGGAGGTCGATCCGAACGAAACACAGCCCAGGGACGAGGGTTTGCGCAGTTGGGCCCAACTGCAGGAAGACCAGAAGGCCTTCCGGGCCCAATGGAAAGAAGAGAAGAGGTAGAAAATGAGGGAGAAGTCTAACTACGTAGCGACGGAGCCCCCGACGGGGGTGGGCTCCAGCCCGAGTGACTCTTCAGACCGAAAGGCTTCCGGTTCCTGCTCGGCTTGAACGAAGACTTCTCCTAATCTTATCCTTCGCTCTTTTCACGATGTAAATAATCGAAACCTTTCTTCTTTGCCCCTTCCCCCCTCCTTTGCGGTAGACGACTTGTCGACTGGGCGCAAACAGCAGAAAGGAAGGTAGAAGAACTATGGGTACACCACGTTGGAGCGTTGAAACTTGAAAAGAGGGCTCATTGAACCGGAGTCCGGAACCCGAATAGGGGGTGCATCGATCCGGGGCTCAGAACCCGAGTAGGGGTGCGTCGAGCCGGGGTTCGCAACCCGAGTAGGGCGTGGGTCGAGCTGGAGCTCGGAACACGAATTGGGGGTGCGTCGAACCAGAGCTCAGAACCCGAACTGAGGGTGCGTCGAGCTGGAGCTCGGAACCTGAATTGAGGGTGCGTCGAGCCGGAGCTCGGAACACGAATTGAGGGTGCGTCGAGCAAGAGCTCGGAACCCGAATTGGGGGTGCGTCGAGCCCGTAGCTCAAAACCCGAATTGAGGGTGCGTCAAGCCGGAGCTCGGCACCCGAATTTGTGGTGCGTCGAGCTGGAGCTCGGAACCCAAATTGGGGGTGCGTCGAGCCCGGAGCTCAGAACCCGAATTGCTTGGTGAAACTATGCTTTGATACCGCAGTGCGTCCACTTTGGTCAAAAACGTTCACCTGATATTATTATCGAATTTGAAGATTTGATACAACAGTAGACGGCATCGGCTAGCATCAGAAGACACTTATGAAATTATGCAAAATAGCGCTTCAAGTGCTCCACGTGCCAAGTGTGATTCAGGTCCTCGCCTTCCAAGGTAGCTAGACGGTAGGATCCTGGCCGCCCGGAGCCGGTCACGATGTACGGGCCTTCCCACTTGTTTCCTAGCTTCGTTGGAGCGGCCACCGCGCATAGGACAAGATTCCCTGGCTAGAACTCGTTGCGCTTGACCTTGGAGTCATACCAAGCCTTCGTCTGCTTCTGGTACTGCGAAAGGTTGGCGACGGCTCGGAGCCTTGATTCCTCTGTAAGATCGAGGGAGACGGCGTGCTCTTGATCGGTATCGGGAGTTGTGACCCGCATCGAACCAGCTCGAAGCTCCGTCGGGGTCATTGCTTCGTCACCAAATAGAAGCCGGAACGGGGTGAACCCGGTAGCTCAGGAAGGGGTGGTCCGAATGGACCACAGGATCTTTGGTAGCTCTTCAGGCCACAATCCCATGGCTAAACCCACGATGCGTTTGTTGAGGCCGGAGAGAATATGCCCATTAGCCCTCTCAACAGCCCCATTTGACTGGGGATGCCGAACCGCCGCAAAGCATAGCTGGACTCCCAATTCTTCGCGGAATGCTTTGAAGGACCCAACATCGAACTGGGTGCCATTGTCTAGCGTGAGTTGCTTGGGCACTCCAAAGCGGCAAACTATATTCTGCCAAAAGAACTTCTGGATGCTTCGAGAGGTAATGGAAGTCAATGGTTCAGCCTCGACCCACTTGGAGAATTACTCTACAGCGACGACGGTGAAGCGCAGGTTGCCCCTTGCTCTAGGGAATGGTCCAATGAGGTCCATCCCCAAGCGAGCTAGAGGCCTGTTGCTCCGTCGCCCCATCCATTGTCACCCTTGGCAAGTACGTACTAGATCTTCGGCGTCGGTGACGACTGTGGGCCAGTACACGCCTTGCCGGAGGGTCTTCCCGGCGAGTGCTCGAGGGGATAAGTGACTACCACACAGGCCCTCATGGATTTCTCAGAGCATTGTTAGCCCGTCCGAGCGAGAGATGCATCGAAGCAGCGGGGAGCATACCACCAACATGTACAGGACGCCATCGATGACTCGATAAGACCTGGCGCGGAGTTGAAGCCGCGCCTGGTCTGGACCAGGTTGGTCATCCATATCACCACTGAGTGCTTGTAAAATAGGTTCTCGCCAATCTCCGTTGACCGTGCAAAGGACTGCAGCCGGCCGAGGGGGCGTCGGGGTATCCGTCGGGGGCCGAGGGGACGCCAGGGTATCCGTCGGGGGACGAGGGGACGCCGGGGCCTCCGTCGACACAGGGGACAGAACTTCTTCACGGAGGGACGCCGATGGCTTGACAAGTTCTTCGAAGAATGCATCAGGCGGCAGAGCTTGACCGCCGGCGACAACTTTAGCGAGGGCGTCAGCTTGGCAGTTATCGCTTCTTGGTATGCTCTGGATGGATATTCCTTTGAAGGATGCTTCAAATTTCTGAATGGCTTCTAGGTAGGCAGCAAGGTCAGGGTGCCGGGCCTGGAAACTCTTTCTATATGTCCGGCGATCACTTGAGAATCGGTCTTGACTATGACGTGGGCGGCTCCGAGCGCGTGCACCTTGCGAAGGACCAACATCACTCCTTCGTACTCGGCAAAATTGTTTGTAGCCTTGAAGTTCAATCGGATGGAATATAAAGCCTGCTGACTGGAGGGAGAAATGATCACTGCCCCTACACCAGCCCCTAAAGCCTGGTAGGCGCCATCCGAATAGACGGTCCACACCCCTTCGCCTGCTTCGACACTGACGTGATCGGCTGCAGACGTTCATTCAGCGATGAAATCGGCAAGGATTTGAGACTTAACGGCAGTCCGGGCCACGAAGGAGATCCCGAACGGAGCAAGCTCCACTGCCCACTTGCCGATACGTCTGGTGGCGTCCTTATTCCGGAACATGTCACCCAAGGGATATGCGGTCGGAATAATGATATTGTGATCCAGGAAGTAGTGTCGATGCTTCTGGGACGCCATGATGAGAGCATATGCCACCTTTTCGAGCTCGGAATACCGAGTTTTTGCTCTGGAGAAGGCTTCAGATAAAAAGTAGACGGGCCATTGCACCAGCTTCCCACCAATGTCTTCTTCCTGACCAAGAGAGGATTGCCAGCCCGGGGCATTGCGAGGGCCACGAGGTCAGAGAGGTATTCTTTCATCTTTTCGAAGTAGTATTGACATTGGGGAGTCCACTCGAAGTATTTGGAGCCTCGCAGCGCCTTAAAAATGGGCAGGCTTTTCTCAGCCGATCTTGCCAAGAAACGGCTAAGAGCAGCCAAGCGCCCGGCTGATTTCTGCGCCTGCTTCAAATTCCGAGGGGGAGACATGTTTTGCAGTGCACTGACTTGTGTTGGACTGGCTTCGATACCCCGGCTAGAGACCAGATACCCCAGCAGCTTCCCTGCACGTGCTCCGAAGACGCACTTCTCCGGATTAAGGTAGATCCCACACCTTCGGAGGCTATCGAAGGTTTCAGCTATGTCCGCGCTATGGCGATTCTTGACCATGCTTTTAATAAGAATGTCATCCATATATGCTTCGACATTACAGCTGATCCGGTGGCCCAGAGCTTTAGATATTAGTCTTGAGAAGGTGGCTCTGGCGTTGCGGAGGCCGAAGGGCATCCGAACATAACAAAACACTCCCGAAGGGGTAATGAAGCTCGTTTTGACCTGATCTTCCTGCTTCAACCAGATCTAGTGATACCCTGAATAGGCGTCAAGGAAGCTGAGGAGCTCAGAACCAGCAGTGGAATCAACTAACTAGTCGATGCGAGGCATGGTGTAGGGGTCATGGGGGCAAGGTTTATTCAGAGAAGTAATGTCGATACACATGCGCCATTTGCTAGATGTTTTCTTCTGGACAAACACTGGGTTAGACAACCATTCGGTGTGGCTAACTTCCAGAATGACCCCCTCCCGGAACAACTTCTCAATCTAAGTCTTGGCAAGCTCAGCTCGCTCGATGGATAGCTTTCGGAGCCCCTTACGCACCGGACGAGCTTTTGGGTTGACCGCCAGAGAGTGCTCGATAATCGAGCGGTCGACGCCTAGGATGTCCTCGTCGGACCACGCGAAGATGTCCAGGTTGTTGCGGATGACTTCTTCCAGTTGCTCTGACACCTTTGGCTCCAGGCCCCCTCCGAAGCGGATCGGGCACTCCTTCTGGTTATGGATTAGGATCTTCATGACGATCTCCCCCTCCGGGAGCGGCTTGGCTGGTTGCCCCTTCGGTGGAGCGTCTCCGGCACCTGGCAATCCGTCTTCTTCCGAGCCTTCTCGGACGATGTGGACTTGTCACGGCTCCAATGGGGCCGAGTGGCCATATTCGACCCGGCGGGCCACTGCCTGATCTCCCAGAATCGACAACACTCCCCCCGGGGTCGGCATCTTGAGGCACAAGTAGTTGTGGTGGGCGATGGCTCCGAAGCGATTGAGCATCCCCTTTCCGAAGATGGCGTTGTAGGCGTATGGGGCGTCGATGACGTCGAAGATGATCTCCTCGCTGCGACGAAGGGGGGATTCTCCGAAGGTCACCTCCAACCCAATCTGGCCAAGAGCGTCGAGTGGCGGACCTACGTAGCCCTGGAGCGGCCTGGAGGCCGACAGCAAGTGCTTCCGGGAAGACACAGCTGGTCGAAAGCCTGCACGAAGATAATGTCAACGGAACTCCCACCATCAACCAGGATGCGACGCACCTCGACACCCGCGATGTCTGCCGACATGACGAGGGGATCAGCGTGCGGGAACTTGACGACGGCGGCGTCCTCGGCGGTGAAGGAGAAGGGGACGTGGGACCATTCGGGAAGCGTGGAGAAGCTTGAGGTGCCAATATGTCCGACCTCCCGGACGTAGTCCCTCCGCTGGCGCTTTGACATGGCTCCTAGAGCCCCTCCTCCAGATATGGGAAGGACCACCCGTTTCCCTCGGTCCGCTCTGTCCTCGAGCTTGGGGGCCTGGACCCTACCAAGCTTCGGGGCTAAGTACAGAGCATCTGGTTCGTCCTAGCGCCCGACTATCTAGACAGCGTCGAGGCGGGGTATAGGAGCTCCTTTGTCGTTGGAGCCTCGGCCGGAGTTTCGCTCGAGGTAGTCATTCCGGAGGGCGAGGATGGTCCGGCAGAAGTCGGTGTCGTGGCTCCGGTTTTCACCGTGAACGCTGTAGTAGAGAGCGGCACCTCCGGAAAATGCCCTTGGTGGAGCCCTGGCTCCGGAGGGACACCATCCACCGGACGTGTGTTGGTGCTTGGCGGGGCCCCTTAGGGTGATGCGGAGGACTTCCCCTCGAAGGTGCTTTTGACCCCGCCGGGAGTCCCAGTGATTGGAGTCTTGACGACCGAAGTCTTTGCGACGAAGGTCTGGAACGGGGCGAATTCTGTGGTCGAGGTCCGGCGGGGCCTCGTATGCCTCGGCGTTTGAGCCTCGGACATGGACAATCATCGCTTGTCGGCGCAGCTGACCTTCTTTGGATTGGGCGTACTCTTCGAAGTACGTCATGAGCTGCACCACCGAGGAAATTGGCTTCCGATGAAGCTTGTCGAGGAGGCCCGGGTGGGTGACGCCCTCTCGGGCAGCATCGATGACTCCCTTGATCTGGGCCTTGGTGTGTGCGAAGCATTTAGAGTACTACCGCAGCGTCTCCTGCGGCTGCTGCTTCACCTGGAAGAGGCTCCCGGTTGACATCGGGGCCACGAAGGTCCCCTGGAAGTTGTTGACAAATTTCTTTTTCAGCTGGTCCAATGAACGGATTGTTTCGGGCCGCAGCGACCAGAACAACCGGAGAGCGATTCCTTCGAGCGCCAGAGGGAAGCACTTGGCCATGGTGTCGCGGCTCCCCCCGCATGCTTCTATCGCTAGAGCATACGAGCGAGAGAATTCTCCAGGGTCGGAGTCCCCGGAGTACTTGGGGAGCTTGGCGGCGCGAAACTTCGAGTCGAAACGCGCCCTCTAGAGGTCAGGATGCAGGGGAGACTCCTCACCGTATGACGTGTTCTCCTCCTCCACTTGATCTTCATCGTTGCTCAAGGCCACAGCTGCAACCCCCAGGGCGCGGGAGGGCTCCGGAGGGTGAAGTGACGCCTCCTGGCACCATTGAGCTAGCTCCACCTTCAGCCTGGCATTCTCGGCTACCAGGGTGTCAGCCTGGCTCCCGCTTCCTCCGGAGGCGGTCTCCAGATCTTGCGAGCGGGCATAGTCAGTCCGGAGGGCCACTACCGGGGGCCTGCTTGGAGGGTGCACCTCAGAAGGCCCCTCCTGGAGCCCTATGGGGTTGATGGAGGCCGGCTCCACATGTAGGACCGAAAGTAGCGACCAGAGGGGGGGTGAATGGGCGCCTTAAAAATTTCTTTCGAATATATGGCCTGTTCCCAATACCCAACGCACCTCAAAAGACTAAGCAGCAGAAAAACGAACAGATAGCCTAAGTCTAAAGGTATCTAGTCTAGAAGCAACTGATGTTAAACAGAGAACTACCAAAGCAGTGCAACTAGGCAGATAAACAGAGTATACTAGACATGTCAGGCCAAACTTCTCAAGGAAATGATCTAAGTATATAAAAAGTGAGATGAGAAGTTACTGTTCAGATTTGTCTCCTGTTCGGAACTCGGTGAAGCCTGCTTCGCTGGTCGAAGCCTGCTTCACAGTGTCGAAGCCTGCTTCACTGGGTCGACGCCTGCTTCGGAGATCGAGGCCTGCATCGCTGGTCAAAGTCGGGATCGGAGGTGGTAGTCGAAGTCTGTCGAAGGTGTGTAGTCTATCCTAGGTCGATTGTGAATGAGAGCAGTATGACAGAGTCGGATCCTGCTTCGAAGAGTGTACTTCGAAGGCAAGACTTCGAACACAGCTTCGAACAAGCACACAGAGCAAACAACCTTCGAAAGGATAGCGAGGCCTGACACGCGGCAGAGAGAACAAATCTAAGTCTATGCTCTACCTTCAGAGCTAGCCAAATCGAAGTATGACCTTCGAATCACAGGCCAGCTTCGAATGAAGTCTGCAAATGTTGCCACTCTAACGGTCGAAGTCCACAGACACACTCCAAACAACAAGCTCCAAACCATCAAACTGAAACCCTCGAAAAGACAACAGCACACTCCGAATGAAGTCTACAGAAAAAACAAGCTTCAGAGCCAACTTCGAAACCTGTCGAGGTATGGACTTCGAAGATCTCAAGTCGGAGTACCTTCGCACAGTCATTCGAAGTATGTCACGCTGTCCACGCAAAAACGTACTTCAAAGCTAGCAGCATAGAGTGAAGTCAAAGACGAAGCCCTCAAGACTGTCAGATCGAAGCCTGCCTCACGGAGCTGAGGGACTTCGAACAGAGAGAAGGGGCTTCGCTAGAAACAGTCAAAAAGGCATTCAACTCAGTCTGCTTCAATTAAAAAGCTATGCAGAAAAGGCAAGCTGTAGTACCAGTGTACTGTCGCTACAGAGAAGTAGTACTACTTGCAACAGCAAGAACTAGTACTGCTTGCGCGAAGAACACAGGCAACAGAGTAGCAAATAGTGAACAAACTGCACACGGTACACAAAGATTCAGATCCACAAAAACTAAATGCACGCCTCGCACTCAACAGAGAACAAAATCTCACTGCATTAATGAAGAACAAAATGAATGCATGCAGGATAGAAGCCTCTGGCGGCACACAGAAACAGGAGCAAGAAAGAGAATGCGCAGGAAACAAAGATGACCCAAGGAATAATTGAAAAGTGATTTCTAGAAGGGTAGTCCAACCCTAGGGATTGGGGCCCTATTTATAGGCTGCCCAATGACCTAGAATATTCCACCAGCCCCTTAGGGTTTTTTACAGACGCAGGAATAAAAGGAAAAGACTCAACTGCCCTTAGGAATTTTTACAGACACAACTGACTGACTGTGGGCCTAGAGATACAGATGACTTATCTGGAAGCTAAACTTTCATAGCGACTACGGCTTCTCTTCTGGATAGTCGGATACAAGATCAACGGTTGTCAGTTTTGCGCCGAAACTGACAAAGCCTCCACCGACTTTGCACCAGGTACCCGGATTGGGCCGGCCCGATTCCGCAGCTCTCTCAGCCCAGCAATCACTCACCGCCCGTGTACCTGAGTCAATCCTGGTCAACAGCCCAGTGGGTCTTCTGCTGCTCCTGGCCCATATACCCGGATTGGGCCAGCCCGACTTCGCAGCCTCCTCTGCCCGACAATCGCTTTCTGCCCGTGTACCTGAGTCACACGCGGCCCATGAAACAATATATCTCCTCTCTTCTTCAGTCATCTTTGACTATCGTTGACAATGACTCATCACATCTTGAGCCATGAGGCCTACGCTATTCAGCACGGCTCCTCAATCTCCCCCTTGATGAGTGCATTGTCAACACTTCACTTCTTCAGCTCTTCAGAAACTGCAAACAACTGTGGAAACACGAAAACAAAGCACAAGAAAAACAAAGAAGAAGAAAATAAGGTAAAAGTTTAACCTTAATGACCAAAAGCCAAACAAAAGCAAGAAGTGGTCATTATGGTTAACCAAAACGTAAAAGCTCAAAATGAGTGCTATTTCATAACAACAAGGATATCAACAGAGTAAGAACAAGCGAGACAAAAAACTCCCCCTTAAACTCTGATCCCCAATTTTCTCCCCCTTGTTGACAAGTGAACTCATCAAGCACTCAAAAGAGACACAAACTCCCCCTGAAACGCAACTCCCCCTCAAAATATGCAATGAATGCAACTGGGTTTCATGAGGAGTGAATAAAGCATGCTTCTCAGATATGATTGACTGCAATTACAACATCTAACAAGTAGAGAAAAAGACATACTGTCTAAGACACATGACATGATCAGTGCAACAGATGATATCTAAAGAAAGTCATTAGCACACATTTTTCAGTTTTTGCAAACAAAAGCATCACCACATTTTCCAGTAAACAAGCAAGGTAAAACATGAGATGCAAAAATTATCTGATATCTACCAAGATAAGCATTATCCAAAACAAAGTGCTTCAGCAAACTTGTTATCATTTCAATTTTCAAGCTTTTTCTTTTCTCTTTTTCATTTATGCCAGGGGTTATTTGCGTGTCAAACCATATGCTGACCGACCAAGTCAAGCCTAGGCCAGATCTGGACCATTAGAAGCTTAAGACATTGATCTTGGCATACACTACATTGTCCTAGTTCATACCAAAGTGCTATGGTACGCAGTCCAGAACAATGCAATGCGACAAAGCAAACCCACCTGGATCTTGGCAAGTTATGCATAAAGAGGCATGGAATTTTCATTTTTCTTGATTTTTCATCATTTTATAGCACATTTCCATGTTTTAAAGCAGAAAGATGTCCAAGTTGCATGTTTGCATCTAAGTCAGGAACTAGCTACCAGGCATGGTAACAGATAGCAAGAACATTTAGCCTACGCATGCTAGTTACCAGAAGCAATGGTGATCATGTTTTCAAGTTTAAAGCATAAAAGCCATGCATATGACAGATATCAGACATATCAAGTGAACTGGACCAAAGCATGATCATTGACAAGTATTCAAGAGCATGTACCAGCTAGAATAAGTAAAGCAGTTCAATCATATAACAGAAGCATCTCTAAAGTGTGATATGTGAATATGCAAGTTATGAACACACACAAAAAAAGACTCAAGAAAAGAGTAAAGAAGAAAGAAAACTGACGCAAAATATCCTAGAAAGGATACACAACACCCAAATCCCCTCGCAAACGCTCAAAGGTAGACTGATCTAGGGGTTCGGTGAAAATGTCAGCCAACTGATGATGGGTATCAACATGAAAATGGTCAATGACACCTTTCTCATATTGATCCCGCAGAAAATGAAAGCGCACATCAATGTGTTTGGTTTTTGAATGGAGACAAGGGTTTTTCCCTACACTAATTGCACTGGTGCTGTCACAAAACAATGGAACTCTGGTAGGAAAGAACAACCCAAAATCTCGTAGAGTGGAAATCATCCAAACCAACTGTGAGCAGCAGCTACATACTCAGCCTCAGTGGTCGAAAGAGCAACGCCAGATTTCTTTCGAGAAGACCAAGAGACAAGAGAAGAACCAAGAAACTGGCAAGTACCGGAAGTGGACTTGTGATCCAACCGGCACCCACCAAAATCGGCATCCGAAAAGCCAGATAAATCAAGAGATGATGAAGCTGAATAGAAAATACCAAGATCAGGCACATAAGTAAGGTACCTGAAGATGCGCTTGACAGCCTGCCGATGAGACGCACGTGGTGAAGACTGAAAACGCGTGCAAAGTCCCACGACGAACTGAATGTCCGGTCTTGTTGCCGTCAAGTACAACAGCGAACCGATCATCCCTCGAAACTCCCTCTCATTGACCTTGACACCGCTCTCATCCTTGTCCAGACCCCCAGATGTGCCCATCGGGGTCATCTGCGGCTTCAATTCACCACCAAAGTCAAATTTTTTCAACATGTCACGAGTGTACTTACCTTGGTGGATGAAGGTGCCGTCCTTGGTCTGCTTGATCTGGAGCCCTAAGAAATACTTGAGCTCACCCATGAGGCTCATCTCAAACTCACTGTGCATCTGCTCAGAAAACTTGGACACAAGATCATTAGTAGTACCGCCAAAAATAATATCGTCCACGTAAATCTGAGCAACTAAGAAATCTGAAGCAAATCTTAGCAGAAAGAGAGTCTTATCCACAGAACCCATCACAAAGCCCTTCCCCAACAAAAATTGCTTCAACCAGTCATACCAAGCCCTGGGGGCTTGCTTCAACCCGTATAAAGCTTTTTGCAATTTAAAAACATGTCGAGGAAACTTGGGGTTCTCAAAACCAGGGGGCTGCCTAATATAAACTTCCTCCTCTATGAACCTATTGAGAAAAGCACTCTTAACGTCCATTTGAAAAAGCTTAAAACCCTTCGAAGCGGCAAAAGCTAAGAGAATGCAAATGGACTCAAGACGGGCTACAGGGGCGAAAGTTTCTTCAAAATCAATACCTTCTTTCTGGTAAAAACCCTAGGCCACTAGTCGAGCTTTGTTGCGCACCACAACCCCATCTTCGCCTTGTTTGTTTTTGAACACCCACTTGGTGCCTATGGGGTTGCATCCTGGTGGTGGCTCAACTAGTGTCCAAACCCGATTGCGGACAAAGTTCTCAAGCTCTTCTTGCATAGCATTAATCCAATTGGAATCAGAAAGAGCATGAGAAACATCTCTGGGCTCAAAAGATGCAACAAAAGCAGATTCAGCAAACACAGCAAGAGAGGCATTTGATGAACGCAAAGTTCTTTCAGTCAAGTCACCAATGATGAGCTCTGAGGGGTGATAACGCTGAACTGCTCGGGATCCTTGGTGATCTGAAGTCACCTCACCGGAGTCAGTAGCTTGCACCTCTGGACTCGACCGAGGGGCCTCGATCGTAGTGGAAGAAGTGATCAGAGGTCCACCCTCATCCTCAGTCGAAGTCTCAGAAGGTGTGGGCTCTGCAGGGGGTGCAGAAGGCCCACCCTCATCAGCAGCTGGAGTATCCTCATCTTCCTCGAAGATGGACTCTCCGAGCTCATCATCACCAGAGGGCTCAAAAGAAGGAGTCAAAGAAGACAAGGACTCATCAAAAGAAACTTCGCAAGTCTCGACAAGCTGCTGGGTTTCGAGTTTCCAAACACGGAAACCTCGAGAATGCAATGCATAACCAAGAAAAACACCGTCCCAGCAACGAGACTCAAACTTGTCCAAATGCCCTCCCTTCTTGAGCACAAAGCACTTGCAGCCGAATGCTCGCAAGTGGCTCACCTTGGGCTGTCTGCCAGACCGCAACTCATATGAGGTCTTACCTAGGTAAGCTCTAAGAAAAATGCGGTTGGCCAAATAGCAAGCCGTGTTCATGGCTTCAGCCCAAAAACGCCTAGGAGTCATGTGCTCATCGAGCATCATCCTGGCCATCTCGACTAGCGTGCGGTTCTTTCGTTCCACAACGCCATTCTGTGGGGGAGTGCAAGGGGAAGAAAACTGATGGTCAAGACCTTGATCACTACAGAAACTGACGAACTGAGAATTTTTGAACTCAGAGCCGTTGTCGGAGCGAATTGCTCGCATCCGACCATTGTTCTCATTCTTCAGCTTCAAAATCAGGTCATGAACAAACTGAAAAGTTTCATCCTTAGACTCCAAAAAGAAAACCCACGAGAATCGAGAAAAGTCGTCAACAATGACAAGTGCGTACCACTTCCCACCGACTGAACGTACCCGAGCTGGACCAACAGTGTCCAAGTGTAAAAGCTCGCTCGGATACGAAGTCATCACCTGAGTCACAGGTGAGTGAGAAGCGGCAACCATTTTCCCATGACGACAGGGATGACAAACTAGATCCTTCTCCATCTTAAGCTTGGGTAATCCTCGGATGAGGTCCATAGAGCTCAACCTGACTAGCAGATCAAAACTCAAATGACCTAACCTCCTATGCCACTTCCAGAGCTCAGAGAAGGATCCAGCAATCAAACAGCGAGAAGGGCCAAAAGAACTAGAGAAGTCAATTCGAAAAACTTTACCAAATGGTAAGATCTGGCAAATCAAAGACCCTCTAGAATCAAACACAGAAGAATTGCCCTTCTTAAAACGCACCTCTAAACCATCCTCAAGAAGTTGCGAAACAGAAATCAAATTGAAGTTCAGATTTCTAACCAAAGCAACATTCTTTAAAGAAAAATGGTCTGAAATGCGAATTGAGCCAATGCCACTTACTTTCCCTTGACCACTGTTCCCGAAAGTGATGTACTCTTTGGATCTCGGGGAAGTGATACTGGAGAACCATCTGCGATGTCCCGTCATGTTGCGAGAGCATCCTGAGTCCATAATCCAAATGTCCTCCAGTCCCCGATCCTGCACAATTAGTGGCTGTAAGTGGGAGCAAATGGTCCGGCACCAGGTTTAGCAAAAGAGCTAAACCAGTGTCGAGCCATCTGCTCAAAAGATGGAAAGCAGAAATCATCATGAGAGTTTGGACCAAAACGCGGCTCAAAGCGCGTTCCTCGGTTCTTCCTAAACCTGCGGCTACGAGGTCCAGGACTGTAGCCAACACGGCCTGGAACTCTGCCGGAACGAACACCACCAACTGGAGCACGGGCAAGAAAGCCGTCTCCTCTACCACCACCTACACGACGCGGCCTGGCCTCCAGCCTCTCCCCATGTCGAGGAACACGCAGTCTACCACCCTGCTGGTAGAACTGCTCCTGACCACCATAAGCTCTCTCTGCTCTCTCAACCCGCTTCCTCCTAAAGAAAAACTCCGCAAGATGCACGTCTCTCTGACAGAACTCACAATGATAGGTGGGCTTCTTGGGATGTGGTTGAGGCTTGGAGTTCTTGGGCTTAGTGGTGTTAGGTGTTGTCTTCTTGGGCTGAGAGGGTCCAGGAAGAGAGTCTAGAGGAGTGTGGAGGTGTTTGGGCTTTGGAACCCAGATAGGTTTCTTGGGTGGAGCTTTTGGTGCTTCATTGATCACTCCATCCTTGGGCTGACAAGCCTGGGAGGACTCAGTGGAGTGAGTCTTAGGATATCTCTGCTCAGGAGTTATTTTACTCCACTCCACTGCCCGGCTAATGGCACTCTCAAAGTCAGCCTTGGTGTAGGTGTAACCTACTCCAAACCCATCCTGCCTCTTGAACTGCTGGATCATCATGCCGAGCTGGGGCTCTCTGGCACTGATCCAACTCAGGATAGAACAGAGGTAATAGTTCTCATTCTGAGAATCTGCTAGCTCCTTTCTCAAGGAAGCTAGAACCTCCACCTGAGACAAGCAGGTCTCACACTCACTCTCTACTTGAACAGACTTCTCGGCTTTCAGCTTAATCAATTCCAATCTAAGAGACTGGCCGTTCTCACAGACAGTGGATGGAACTGACAGTGTCTCAAGATCTAGCCTAGTCTGCGCAAGCTCAGCTCTCAACCTCTCCAAATCACCCAAATGCTCATCGCCCTTGGATTTCAGCTCAGCTATGGTAGCTAGATGAGATGGGCAATCAACACAGGGTGCGACGATAGTGGCTTGAGCATCTTTCAGCTCTAGCTGAGCGCTTTCAAGCTCAGTGGCCAAAGCGTCCCTCTCATCAACCCTTTCTGTGTACTTGTACTTCAGAGTCGACAAGTCACACAGAAGCACCTCACACTTCGGGCACTCACTGCTATCACCCAAGCAAGGGGAAGAAGATAGACTCTCAATTCTGCCGTTGGCCACGACAAGCTCACTCTCTAACTCATCTATCCTCTTCTTAGCCCCCCTAAGCAGTTTTTCCCGATATTTCAAATCCTGACGATTGCTCTCAAGTAAATCAACGATTTCGCGCTCATAGGATGATACCTTATCGTTGTCGTCGTCGGAGACGTTAGAGGAGATCTTTTCTTCCTTATCCCCAAGAGCCATTGAACAGAAGCTCTTGCGGGATCTTCAGCACTGGTGTGAGCGGATCTTCGGCTTGTCTCCGAAGGCCATGAAGCAGAGGCCCGCCGGATCGTCCTTGTCCTTCCCCTTCCTGATGGCGATCTCCTCATCACTTGAGCTCGATGAAGAGGAAGAAGACGTGGACCGCTTGGAGTAGCTCTTCTCCATTTCGGCGAAGAAGGCCTTGTCGCGCTTCTTGTTCTCTCGCCGGTAGTCCTTCAGGGCCTTCTTGAAGAATCTAGTCTTCGGCTTGCTCTTGTTGAAGGATGAGCTCTCGTGCTTGCCAGAGTCGTGGAAGCCACCACCGGTGCCCTTCTTGTGACCATTGCGCTTGGGGCAGTCGGTGATGAAGTGTCCTGGATCACCACACTCAAAGCACCTGGATTTTGTGCCGTGTCTCTTAAACATTCTTTTGTCATAGACACGACGCACCCAGTTGTTAAAAAGACACAAATCATCTTCTCCCAACAACTCAAGCTGGTCCTCAGTGATAGACATCAAAGAGAACCCAACACAGCTCATAGAAGAAAGATCAACAGAAGGTGTAGCAAGGGCCAGAGATTTTGATCCAGAACCAGTGAGATTTGATCTCAGCTGGAGATCAACCTCGGTAGCCTTCAGCTTGCTAAACAACTCAGAAATGGTCAAGGTATCATAAGAAGTACTCTCAATGCTAGAAGATACCTTGATCTCCCAGATCTTTGGGTCCAAGGTATGGAGAACCTTGAGCGCCTACTCATGATCTGAGACTAACTAAGCACCCTCAGCCTTGTTGTCCCGAAGCTTGTTTATGATCGACTGAAAACGACCAAACAAAGCCTCAACAGATTCACCTGGCTTCTGTGTGAAATTCTCATATTCACGCCGGTAGGTCTGATAGAGCCGAGCCTTGACCTGTGCTGTTCCCTCATGGTGTGCCTTGAGGGTAGCCCAGATCTCTCTCGCAGTGGATATATGGCTCACACGCTCAAACTCAGTGGGACCTAAACCAGAGAAAAGAATGTTCATAGCCTTACTGTTGCTCAGATGTTGAGCAATGATACCAGCAGTACCATGCTCAAAAACTGGCAATATGACAAACGTGGTTTGAACGCAAATGTCCCAAATGTCCGAACCCTAGCTCATGAGATAGGCTCGCATGCGAGTCTTCCAATAGTTATAGACATAGGCTTCCAAGGACGGCACCTTGCTAGGAGAAGTCATGATCACTACTGGGGTTTAGAACCGGTTAAGGTATGGAAAAACCCTAACCAGGCTCTGATACCACTTGTAGGACCGAAAGTAGCGACCAGAGGGGGGGTGAATGGGTGCCTTAAAAAATTCTTTCGAATATATGGCTTGTTCCCAAAACCCAACGCACCTCAAAAGACTAAGCAGCAAAAAATGAACAGATAGCCTAAGTCTAAAGGTATCTAGTCTAGAAGCAACTGATGTTAAACAGAGAACTACCAAAGCAGTGCAACTAGGCAGATAAACAGAGTATACTAGACATGTCAGGCCAAACTTCTCAAGGAAATGATCTAAGTATATAAAAAGTGAGATGAGAATTTACTGTTCAAATTTGTCTCCTGTTCGGAACTCGGCGAAGCCTGCTTCGCTGGTCGAAGCCTGCTTCGTAGTGTCGAAGCCTGCTTTGCTGGGTCGACGCCTGCTTCGGAGATCGAGGCCTGCTTCACTGGTCGAAGTCGGGATCGGAGGTGGTAGTCAAACCGTACTGCTCTTCGCGCTTCCAACTATCATCGGGATTATCTCCCCCAACACCTCGCACAAAGGGGAGAAAAATGCCTGGTTTGCTTACCTAAGGGGGAGAACAAAGGGTAGAAAAACTTTTGCTACCAAAAGAAGGAATTATTGCCAAATGGCCTTTCATGACTCAAGTTGATAGAAATGAATTTATCAAGTGACACGTTTTTTCTCTTTTCTGAGTTTTTATGGTCACTTGTGTGCTGAAAATTTTCAAATTTTCTTGACTTGTATTTGGTTGTCAATGCACTCATCAAGGGGGGAGATTGAGAAACCAAGTTGAATTGTGCCTAGGTTTCAAGTCTGTGCTGAGTGATTGACAAGCTCTTCTGGGCGAAGGGGTCTCTCCGAAGGGGTTTGTGTTGACACGAGAACGTGCCCCCACACTTGGGTCAGTTCGACGATCCAAAAGTGCACGGATACTTAGGGACAAGACTAAGTGTGACGCAGCACCAACGTCACGTTCCGACTACCCTTAATCGTGATAAGGGGGGTGGAGTCGCCAAGCAATCAGATCACACAAGATAATCCAATTAGCCGAAAGAAATATATTAAATAGAATAGAATCAGCAAACCGGTCGGAGCCTATCTGCTTCAAAGTCAGGTGTGAAGGGGTCACCGAAGTGTACCTTCGGCGTCTGGTGCGAAGTATCCCGCCGAAGGGTGCTTCGGCGTTCGGACTTATCCGGTCGAAGATGGACTCCGAATGGATCTAAACGCAACGATCACCCCCTAACAGCGGGGTTCAACGTGAATCTCTGATACGACAAATTATAGAATAATGACACGAGGGCCACGCGTGGGCGTAACTTCATCCAGTGCAGAGTGCGGTCGTGGCGAAGCCTGTTGTGACGAAGTGTGCTGGTGAAGACTATCGTCGGAGCCTGCAGTCTCGCCGAAGGGTGTCCTAGTGACCTCCGAAACTAATCTCTCAGCTTCGGACACCTCCAACGAAGTAGCTCCGAACGTGGGAACCTGCGACAAAGAGAGTTCGAAGTACCAATTCGGCCTGAGGACTGAATTCTGCTAAGTGTTGCACTAGTAGCGAAGGTAGCAATCTGTTACGCAGATTAGCAGATACTTCACAGGCAAAGTAACAAGGTGATAACAATCTATTATGTAGATTAACGGATACTTCACAAGTGAAGTAACAAGGCTTACCACTGTTCCGAAGTGGTCGGCGGTGGGATTCCAGGCAAACCAACGAAGAGGTACAGGAAAAATAAAGGTAAAGTAAATACAATCGAAGCTAGGGATTTGGTTTGGTTTGTGTTGGGGGGTTTCTACGCTGGCCTCGCCTCTCTATTTATAGGGGCTTAATCTCCGATCTAATCTTCTATTAATCCGGCCGGATGGAGATAAAAAACTTAGCCAGAATTGTATACAATTCTATCTCTGCCGAAGTGGGCTTCGGCCAGGCCCATCGAGGCCTACTCCTCGGGCCGAAGCTTCAGTGGCGTGGGCCTCCGAAGGCTTCCTGGCCAAAGGCCGTGGGCTGGCCAGAGGCTTTCGGAGCCCACAACCCAATGGACCTTCGGCCCTATAGGACTTCGGCCTGACCTCGGACATGTCTATTTTTGGCCCAAATTACCAAAATTGATATTTTAACAATCTCGGCCATTAACGCCATTTTTGCTATCAACACATGCCCCCTGCCTTTTAGTGAACTGAGTGAACTAAAAGCACAACGAGTTGAAGACGATACCGTCCATATCGGCTTTTCGACACCCTTTATGATGTTTTCCACACACTTGGGAAATACCCTTTCAAGTACCTACCATTCAAAGCTCTTCGAAACGGCTCTCCCTGCAGAGATTCCAACATGTATGCGTTGCCGGGAGCGTTTCGGCTATATTAAAAGGACCTTCCCAACTAGGTGACCATTTACCATACTTGGGACTCTTCGTGTCTAAGGGTAAAATCATCTTCCACACCAAGTCTCCTACATGAAACGATTTTGGTTTAACCTTCTTATTGTAGGCTTTAGCTACTCTCTTCTTGTCTACTTCTATGGCTTCTAAAGCCCTTAGTCTCTTATCGATCACTTCCTCTAGATTATCCTTTATAAGAGTTTCATACTCGTCGACCGATAAGCCATCTTGCTTTAACACTCTTAAGGAGCCAAGATCTACCTCTACAGGCAGAACGACTTCTTGTCCATATATCAATTCATATGGACTGACTTTGGTAGCACCACGCTTTGCAATTCTACAAGCCCACATTGCCTCGGAAAGCACTCCATGCCACCTTTTCTGAAACTCTTCAATTTTCTTCTTAATGAGCTTAATCACGGTTTTATTACTAGACTCGGCTTGACCATTGGCCTGAGCATAGTAAGGTGAAGAGTTTATTAACATAATACCATAATATTCGGCGAAATCTCCCACTTCTCTAGAAACAAATGAACTCCCTTGATCCGTAGTAAGAGTTTGAGGAATGCCGAATCTATGTATGATGTGCTTCAAGATAAAATCACGTACCTCATTGTGAGTCATGTTCTTGAGAGGTACGGCCTCGGTCCACTTAGTGAAGTAATCTGTCGCCATCAACATGAACCGATACCCTTTTGTGGAGGGAGGGTGAATCTGGCCAATGAAGTCTAAACCCCAACCTTGAAACGACCATGGCTTGACAATAGGATTGAGTAATGAGGCAACAGCCAACTGAATATTGCCAAACTTCTGACATGCTTTACACCCTCTATAGTACTTGAAACAATCTTCAGTCATAGTCGGCCAATAAAAACCTGCTCTTTGGAGCATCCAACTCATTTTCTAGGCCGACTGATGAGTGCCGCAAAGTCCTTCATGGACTTACCCGTAGCCACCTTGGATTGTTCGTGGTCCAAACACTTTAATAATACTCCATTGATGGTTCGGCGGTACAATGTTTCGTCTATCAAAACGAATTTGAATGCTTGTCGCCGAACTTTCCGATCAACCCTTCGGCTAGGGTCTCTCAAATACTGGACGATTGGGATTCTCCAATCACCCTTATAGGTTTTAGAGGGTCTTGCTGGCTCACCTTCTGAAAAAATTTCTAAATTACTGACTTCGGGGTGCCCCCCGAGCCGTTCCCGCTTCTGCCGAAGCCTGACCGGGGTGGCCGTTCGGAGTGTGCTGGGCCGAAGCTCTCCGGAGGGTTCATACTCCGGGGAGCCTTCTCCGTGCGGGAGGCTTTGGCCTACGGACTCCGGCCTGCCAGGTCTCATGGTTGGCAGAGTACTCCGGTTTGGGGACCTTGGCGCGCAGTGGCCTTCGGTGGCCAAAGGGGTTCGACTCGGCGGGTGCACCTGCCCACTGTTACTGGCTTTGGTAGTGAGACCAAGCATCGGTTTCTCCAATACAGAAAATTTTCCCCTCCTGACTTGGTAACCAGATGCTTGCTGAGCCAAATCATTTGCGACTGCATTGGCTTCTCTTGACATGTGAGATATTTTGAAGTCATCAAAAGTAGCAACTATGTCTAGACATTTATCCAAGTAACTATTCAGCAAGCCGCTAAAGCATTGAGCATTTTTAGCTACTTGTTGCACTACTAACAAAGAATCACCATATGCGTGGACATGTCTAGCACCTATAGATTCTAGCAAATCAAGACCTAGCAATAAAGCTTCATATTCAGATTGGTTATTAGTGGTAGAAAACTCTAGATGGGCCGAAGTTTCAATGTGCATTCCAATAGGCGATATGAGAACCACTCGAATACCTTGTCCACTCTTGCAAGCCGAACCATCAAAATAAAGTTTCCATGGCATTACCTCAACTAGAGAAATATTGTCACTCCAGCTGACATCTATGTGATGATCAACTATAAAGTTGGCTACGACTTGTCCTTTCATCGCTCTGAGGGGTTCGTAGGCCAAATCGTACTCAATCAACGCGTAAGCCCATTTTCCGATTCTTCCACTAAGAATCGACTTCTGTAACATGTGCTTTATAACATCGGTTTGGAAAACGACAACACATGTAGTAGGGAGAAGATAATGGCGCAATTTGGTGCACGCGTAGTAAAGTGATAAACACAATCGTTCCACAAAGCGTACCTGGTTTCAGCGTCCAGCAGGCGGCGGCTCAATAATGTGATGATGTACTCTTTCCCCTCCACCTCCTAGGTTAGCACGGCTCCAATCACGCTATCTTCAGCAGCGATGTATAACCGAAACGGAATCTCGGCTTTGGGTGCTCTCACCACAGGCGGTGATGACAAGCACTCCTTGATCTTCTCAAAAGCACTTTGCTGGCTTGCCCCCCAAGTGAACTCGGCTTCGTTTTTTAGCCGGAGTATGGGGACAAAGGCATCAATCTTGCCGGACAAGTTAGATATAAAGCGACGCAAATAGTTCATCTTGCCTAGAAATTTTTGTACATCCCTTTTGCACGTCGGCGCTGCAATGTTTCTAATCTTCTCAAGTCTCTTAGGATCAATTTCTATGCCTCTCTCGTGAATCATGAAACCTAAGAACTTACCCGCCGACACACCAAAAGCACACTTGAGTGGGTTCATTTTCAACCCATACTGTCGCATTCTATCAAAAGCAACCTTCAAATCGGCTAAATGGTTTCCCATAGCGTCCGATTTGACTACGACATCATCGATGTAAACTTCTAACATAACTCCTAACATGTCATGAAAGATCAAGTTCATAGCGCGCTAGTACGTGGCGCAGCATTCTTCACACCAAAAGTCATGACGACCCACTCGAACAAACCAACAAAACCAGGGCATCGAAAGGCAGTCTTGTAGACGTCCTCTTCAGCCATAAAGAATTGATTATAACTAGCATTGCTATCAAGAAAACTCAGTACATTGTGTCCTGAAGCATCGTTGATCAACATGTCATCTATCGGCATTGGATACTCATCCTTTGGAGTGGCTCTGTTCAGGTCCCTGAAATCAATACATACCCGTATCTTTCCGCTCCCTTTCTTCTCTACAGGCACAATGTTAGCGACCCATTCTGCGTACGTGCATGGCCTACTAAATTCAGCCTTGAGTAGTCGCTCCACTTCCTCTTTAACTCGGTCATAGACGGCCGAGTTAAAGCGCCGAGGGGGCTGCTTATAAGTCCTAAATCTGGACTTGATAGGCAGCCGATGCTCCACGAGCTCGCGGCTTAGTCCTGGCATCTCGCTATACTCCCATGCGAAACAATCGACATACGACCGAAGTAACTTTATTACTTCAGCCTTTTCATTGCGCTGTAAATGTTAATTTACAAAAGTCGGCCTTGGGACACTACCATTACCTATGTCAACTTCCTCCAAGGGGTCGGCCGACGCAAAACCTTGTCCTAATTTCTCTACTTCACCAAAGTCCCCAATGGCCTCGGCAATATTGTCTTTATTAGACCGATATTGCTCCACACGATACTTTAGCCAATCTAGATTATTCTTGCTAGACATGACTATCAATACAAGAATACCCGTGCTACTCCAGCCGGCTTTACAGACACTGGTACAAAGCGTCCTTCGGAAAAGCTAACAAAATCGTAATCTGGAAGATCTCTACCTGACAGACACTCTACTTTGTTATGGACGACGTCAACTGATACATCGGCCAATGCTACTTGGGCCGAAGTATCTGCGGGAATGACTTCTACCTCATCGTCGTCCCACTGTATCAGACACTAGTGTAGAGTAGAAGGAATGCAACAATTTGCGTGAATCCAGTCGCGCCCAAGTAGTACGTTGTAGTTACCTTGTACGTCGACGACGAAAAATGTTGTTGGCAATGTCTTGTTGCCACCGTCAACTCCATGGAGAGTATGCCCTTGGCCTCGGAGCTCTCGCCGTTGAAGTCGTTGAGCATCAAGTTGGTCTTCTTCAGGTCATCCTCGTCCCTGCCAAGTTTCATCAACAATGAGTAAGGCATTAAGTTAACAGTGGCACCGCCGTCGATGAGCATTCGGGAAATCGGCTTTCCATCAATTTGACCTCTGACGTAGAGAGGCTTTAGATGGCGATTCGAGTCCTTGGGCTTCTCAAAGATGGCGTTGCACGGACCGAGGATCAATTGAGTGACCTCGGCCTCATCTTGTGGCAGGGCGAACTTAGCGGGCAACGTGACGATGTTGATGTCCATCACCTGGGGTGCGGGCCCTTCAGAGACGGGCGAGTAATCGTCGTCGAGCATGTCGTCATCGTTGTCACTTGGACTATGAGCCGGGTTGGTTATCTCAACCAGCTTCTCCCTCCATACCTGTTTTGTAGCTAGTCGAGGGCAGATTTCTTTGAAGATAGCTTCACGCTCGGCCTTAGCTTCCCTCTCGCGCATCTCTTGTGCCCGTTGTTGTAGGCGTCTCTTCTATGATTTGGACATGCCTGGAGGTGCCCAAGATGGTTGTGGCTTGGTGCCTGGTGCTACTGTTCGGCTTCCATTAATTCTGGCTGAAGTGGTACTATGCCCTTCGGCCTTGTGCACCTTATGTTCCGAGGGATCTTCGCTGCGAACCCCGACGGATGGACATGCCTTGTTCTGCCGATCAAACTAGGCTTCAGCACAGAGCCCAGCCGAAGCATGGGACTTACCTCCGTCAGACCTCGGTGACAAAGTCTTCGAGATTGGGACTTCCTGAGACCCAACTCTGATGGTGATGGCTTCAAACTCCCTGACCTCGGCCTCTGCATGCTCGCACCCTTCGGCTTTATTCTGCATGGTCTGATTCAGAGGCACCATGGATAGTTTGTGGACGATGCCCCCTCTGCTACATCTGTTTGTCCCTGCCATCCATAATACTTTGGAGGAAAACAAGGCATAGTGTTAGGTTGCGGAGGGTACCCCGACCCGGATAAGTACGGAGCCCACGGGGTTCCCGCCCAGTCGTACGGCAGAGGCATCGGCGGCTCCAGTGGTCTTGCCCACTGAGAGCTGAACCCGTTACCCGGAAGGGGGTTCGGCAGAGTTGATGGTGTCCCGGACCACACCAGCGAAGGGTCCTGCCAGGCCAGAGGTACGTTCGGCCAGTGTGGGCCGAAGCCTCCCATCGGAGAAGTCCAACACGGTGCGGGGTTCGGCCATTGGGGGCCAAAGTTACTATACGGGGGGTTCGGCTATTGTGGCTCGAAGCCACCGTGCGAAGTGTTAGGCCACCTTGGCCCGAAGCCGCCGTGTGGAGGGTCCGACTACTTCGGTCCGAAGCTACCATTCGAGAGTCTTGGACACTTCAGCTGCTTTAGCTTCGTGGTGTGTGGACCTGCTTCCTTGGCCTTTCTCTGATGCTTGTTTAACAGCATATTGTATGTTACCTTCGGCCTCTTGGGAGCTTTAGCCGAAGGGGTATTAATGTTCTATTTCCACACTCCTACCTCGGGGTTCTTCGGTACGAGCATGCGAGTGCGCGGCTCTCCAACAATTACACATTTCCCCTTAGCCGACCCGACCTGTTCTGGCCGAATAAACACCTTCTTCTCACTGAGGTCGACGGCGTTGACGTGAAATGGATCTTTATCCAGCTTCATCTTTGGATTATGGTCTATCTTCAATCCTCCTTCTTCTATGGCCGATTGGATCTGCCATCGAAAAACATTGCAGTCATTAGTATTATGTGAATGTGAATCATGCCACTTATAGTACGGATGCTTCTTAAACTCATCGGCAGGTGGAATGACTTGACCCTTAGGTAACCTGAGAAGCTAACTTTTTAAGAGAAAATCAAATATTTTATCACACTTAGTTATATCAAATGAGTACTTGACCTCGCTAGGTTGATTCTTGGTGGGAGATGGTCGTAACTCGGAGCAAGTGATAGGTCTATTCTTAGCGTTCCAAACCCATTCGGCCGCGTACATGTCGGCCAAATCCTCCTCTTCCGACTCCTCCTCGTCAGAGCGTTCCATGATGTGGATTTCGGCCCTTGGTTTTTTGAATGTCTTAATAAACTTTTTATCTTTGGTTCGACCTTCCTTGACCAGGGACTACTGCAAAACTTGGCTAACTTCTAAAAAGTTTTGGTTATCTAACCTCTCTTTAATCTCGGAGCGCAACACATTAAAAGCTAGTTCTGCCAAGTCCCTTTCCGAAATATTAAGGCTAAAACAACGGTTTCTAGTATCCCTAAAATGCTTAATGTACTCAGAGGCGTTCTCATTAGATTTCTGTTTAACTGATGTAAAATGTGAAAGCCTAGTTCTGTCTCACCTGTGTATAAGTAATCATGGAATTTCCGCTCTAAGTCATCCCACGTCTGAATGGAGTTCGGCGGGAGCGCCGAAAACCAAGTGAAAGTGGTGCCGGATAGCGAGAGAGAAAATAGCCTAACTTTTAGGGCATCTATCCCGCTGACTTCTCCACATTGTGCCAAAAATTGACTAACGTGCTCTAGCGTAGTTTTGCTACCCTTGCCATCGAACTTAGTGAACTCAGGGATTCTATAGCCGCGGGGTAGGGTACTGTATCAAGATGGTTGGGGTATGGCTTACGGTAAACCCTAACCCGTCCCTTGGGCACGAAGCCGGCACACTCTCTAAATAGTGCGCGGACCCGCTCCTCTATGTCATCTTGGCATGTTGCTGGTGCGCGCCTCTCATGCGAGGGCACGACATGCGGTGGGATATTGGCATGTCAGCCATGGATCTCCTCCCTACGTGCTATTTGCATGACGTGCTCGTGTCCGGGTATCTGCGCATGCGGTGGGGCAGCGCGGGTACCGCCGTAGGTGGCGCTGCATGGTACGCAATGCTAGTTTGACCGTAAGTGTAATGATTAGTCTCAGCTATAAGTGTTGAGGCCGGAGACATGGTTGTGCCAGTGCTGTCGTTAGTTCTACCGTACACGTGGTTTGCCGGAGGTGCACTAGCAATAGGAACCGGGGGTACGACCCCAGTAAGGATGAACCTCCTGAGAGTTGCCTCTACTTGGGAGCTGACCGCCAAATCTAAACGGTTAGCTAGCGAAGCGCTAACGGCTTGATCTACTGATACAGCTATTTTTTGCTCACTCTCTAAAGAAGATAAACGAGGCGATACAAGTTACCTGGACCTGAGCGAGGTCGGGGGTGATGATGTCATGCTTGATGAAGCCTGCGCGTGTCTTAACGTAGCCCCCAAGCATCATGTCTTGGAGCACCTTTAACTTTGCCTCTATCTCTGCTCGGTCTTCTGCGGGGATATCTTCAAGTGTAGGTGTCAAGATGTTGCGGTTGTTGATATCTGCGCGTCCTATTGTGTCCATCAGTGGTGTAGACATAGTAGTCGACGTAGATGTACCGGTGGCCGATGTAGATGTACTTGTCATGTTGGCGTAGCTTTCCCCAGCGGAGTCACCAAAAAGTGTGTTGACATGAGAACGTGCCCCCGCACTTGGGTCAGTTCAACGATCCAAAAGTGCACGGATACTTAGGGACAAGTCTAAGCGTGATGCAGCATCGACGTCGTGTTTCGACTACCCTTAATTGTGACAAGGGTGGTGGAGTCGCCAGGCAATCAGATCACACAAGATAATCCAATTAGCCGAAAGAAATATATTAAATAGAATAGAATCAGTAAACCGGTCGGAGCTTGTCTGCTTCGAAGTCTAGTGCGAAGGGGTCACCGAAGTGTACCTTCGGCGTCTGGTGCGAAGTATCCCGCCGAAGGGTGCTTCGGCGTTCGGACTGATCCGGCCGAAGATGGACTCCAAACGGATCTGGATGCGACGATCACCTCTGAACAGCGGGGTTCGGCATGAGGTCTCTGATACGGAAAATTACAAAATAATGACACGAGGGCCACGCGCAGGCGTAACTTCGTCCATTGCGGAGTGTGATCGTGGCGAAGCCTATTCTAACGAAGTGTGCTAGTGAAGCATGTTGTCGGAGCTTGCAGTCTCACCGAAGAGTGTCCTGGTGACCTCCGAAACTGATCTCTCAGCTCTGGACACCTCCAACGAAGTTGCTCTGAACGTGAGAACCTGCGACAAAGAGAGTTCGAAGTACCAATTCGGCCAGAGGACCGAATTCTGCTAAGTGTTGCACTAGTAGCAAATGTAGCAATCTGTTACGCAGATTAGCGGATACTTCACAGGTGAAGTAACAAGGCGATAACAATATATTACATAGATTAACGGATACTTCACAAGCGAAGTAACAAGGGTTACCACTGTTCCAAAGTGCCCGGAGGAGGGCTTCCAGGAAAACCCACGAAGAGGTACAGGAAAAATAAAGGTAAAGTAAATACGATCAAAGATGGGGCTTTGTTTGGTTTGTGTTGGGGGGTTTCTACGTTGGCCTCGCCTCTCTATTTATAGGGGCTTAATCTCTGATCTAATCTTCTATTAATCCAACCGGATGGAGATAATAAACTTAGCCAGAATTGTATACAATTCTATCTCTGCCGAAGTGGGCTTTAGCCAAGACCGTCGAATCCCGCTCCTCGGGACGAAGCTTCGATGTCGTGGGCCTCCGAAGGCTTCCTGGCCGAAGGCCGTGGGCTGGCTAGAAGCTTTCGGAGCCCACAGCCCAATGGACCTTCGGCCCTATAGGACTTCGGCCTGACCTCGTACATGTGTAGTTTTGGCCCAAATTACCAAAATTGATATTTTTACAATCTCGGCCATTAACGCCATTTTTTTCTATCAACAATTTGGAGGTGTTTACCGAAGGGTTCGGTGATTGCTATCTGTAGCTGTGCAGCGGTGTGTGTCTATCGGAGGGGTCCGGCAGAGCACGATGACATGTGTACCGAAGGATTCAGTACTTTGGGCGGTACAGTAGAGTGTGTGCCGAAGGTTGTTTACCAGAGAGGTCTTCGGGATACTGGAAATACTTGTCTGCTTGTCGGTGGTGCGTAGGTGACTGCGGAGGCGTCAGACGGTTCATAGCGAGTGAACCTGGGTCAAGTGGGAGACTTGATGCCAAGCGAGTAGGGAGCTTGGTCAAGAAGGTTGCGTGGGGTCAAGGTCGGTCCTTGGGTCAAGGTGCACCAAGTGAAGACAGAAAGTGTGGAGGGTGGCTACGGCTGAAGGTACCCCGAGTCAAAGTCCTCAGAGGCGAGGCACTTCGAAGGGTGCTCCAGATGGAGTGACTTCGGAGTATGCTGGACGAAGTCCTCACCATTGAGGCAAAGCGTTCGAAGTGTGCTCCGTATGGAGACACTAGAAGGGACACCTGACAAAGGTGTCAGAAGTCAAGGTGCATCGAAGGCATGGTCTGGATAAGGGTCTTTGTAGTGTGATCGGGGCTGAGACACTACGAAGGGGTTCTTATGGAGATGCTTCATGTGAAGGCCTTGAACGGAGGGACTTCGAAAGGTGGAAAGGTACTCCGAAGGTGGGGCTTCGGAGTATGGCTAACTTGAGGTACTTCGGCCATGCATGGCTCCAGTACACGAACTGACGGAGTTCGGGCTAGGAGTAGCTGCGAAGCCGTGGTGGTCCACTCCGGAGGTAATGGAGCGAAGGCTCAAGATCTTTGATGTCTTCGGCTCAAAACCATCACTGTATCGAAGGATGACTTCGGTGAAGCGAAGTCCTATGGGTTCAAGCATGTCACCGAAGCTACTGCACACCTCGCGTGCGGAGGGGGCTTTAGAAGACTCCAAAATCTACAAAGGTTGATATTGTTAGCTCTGTAGAAGCTGATGTTGTCTCTTCTCCGAAGCAGACAAAAGAAGACTCCAGAAAAGTAGACTACCATCTGTACCCCCTATCTAGCTGAGACAAAAACAGTGTAAACCTAGGGGTAGAGTAGTCTATTCATAGGGCTACATAGTGCCTATAAATAGTGAAAGCTGGCTAGGTATAGGTAACACTTTGAACAGCCATTGCTAGAACTGTGAGTCTTTTGCATGTACTCAGTCCTGTGAGTCTTTTTGTGTTCCCTATTCATGCAATGAAATTTATGTTTTGTTCTTCATCTTTTGCTTGAACTTGTATCTCTGTTTAGCACAGCATGTGTTGTTTTCCTTGAGTTACACATCGTCCTGTTCTATTCTGAGTTTGTGCATTGTTTCTTTTATAGAGAAGGGTATGAGTGGTCTGTGTGTGCGAGGTGTGTGCTTTTCAGTGTGTGTTCTCGCTGTGTAAACTGTGGTAACCCCTCTAAGTACTAGCGAAGCACTGAGTAGAGTTGTGCTCGAGGCCTGTTTTCTATCCTGAGTGAAGTCAGCTCCATCTGCCTATTTGCCTTCGATATGCGAAGCTTAGTATGAGTTTCTAGTGTGGAGTATATATTCGAAGCCCTCAGAGGGAAACCTTCTTCTACGAAGTGCATAGTGCGAAGCCTGCTTGAAGGAACCTAGTGTGCGGATCCAGCACTATCCTAGCAGAGTTGTGTTTTTAGGTTTGTGAGTGTGAGCGAAGTCTTCTTGACTTCGACCTTTTGCTATTTGCGAAGCCTAATTTCGAAGCCATAAAATACTTTCGAGTCAGACCTCTGAAGGGTGTGTTCGAAGCTTGTTCCACAGAAGACTGATTTAAAAAAGAAGGCTAGTTTTAGTCAGAAATTTTAAAAGCTCCCATTCACCCCCCTCTCTGGTCACCATTTTTGGTCCAACAATATAGCTCTAATTGAGGTAGTACCATGGACACTTTATTTTGATGGTTCAGCTTGCAAGAATGGCCAAGGTATTAGAGTGTTACTCATATCACCTAAGTGAATGCGCTTTGACACCTTGGCCCGTTTAGAATTTCCCTCTACTAATAACCAAGCTGAATATGAGGCTCTATTGCTAGGACTTGAATTGCTATAATCTATAGGTGCTAAACATGCCCATGCATATGGTGATTCTCTGTTAGTAGTACAACAAGTAGCTAAAAGTGCTCAATGGCTTGCTAAATAGTTACTTGGATAAATGTCTAGACATAATTGCTACTTTTGATGACTTCAAGATTTCTCACGTGTCAAGAGAAGCCAACTCAATTGCGAATGATTTGGATCAACGAGCATCTAGCTATCAAGTCAAGAGAGGTAAATTTGCTATACAAGAAAAACCAATGCTTGGTCTTACTGCCGAAGCCTGAAGCTTCAAGAAGGCGCAAGGTCTGCCCAACCCTACGTGTCAGACCCCTCCAGCCACTAGAGGGTATCATCTGTTAGAGCCCTCGTGCCCGAACACACCATCCGCCGAAGGACCTTGCGCACCGGAGCCCCTGCGCCGAAGCACACTGAACAGAGGAGACCTTCGGGAACCAGAACCCTCCAGCGGAAGGCTTCAATCTGATCGGCTCCACACGGCCGACCCAGTCAGCCTTCAGCGGAAATGGGAAAGGCCCGGGGTGAACTCCGAAGTTAATAGTTTGGAGACCACTCTACGAAAGGAGTCAACAAACCCTTCGGAGGTCCATAAGGGCGATTGGAGAATTCCAATCGTCCAATATTTAAGAAATCCTAGTCAAAAGGTTAATTGGATAGTTCGGCGACAAGCATTTAAATTTGTGTTTCTAGGTGATGTACTGTATCACCGAACTATTGATGGGGTACTTTTAAAGTGTTTAGACGATGAACAGTCCCAAATAGCTATGGGAGAAGTCTATGAAGGGCTTTGAGGTATTCATCAGTCGGCCAAGAAAATGAGTTGGATGCTCAAAAGAGCAGGTTTCTACTGCCTAACCATGACTGAGCATTGTTTTAGTTATTATAGAGGATGTGAAGCGTGCTAGAAGTTTGGTAATATTCAACTAGTTCCTGCTTCATTAATTAACCCTATTATCAAGCCATGGTCATTCCGAGGTTAGGGTTTAGAATTCATCAGCCAAATTTATCCTCCTTCAAAAGGGCATCGGTTCGTGTTGATGGCAACAGATTACTTCACCAAATGGACTGATGTCGTGCCTCTCAAGAATATGACTCACAATGAGGTAATTGATTTTATCTTGCAGCACATTATACATAGATTCAGTATTCCCCAAACTCTCACTATAGATCAAGGTACTTCATTTGTTTCTAAAGAAGTGAGAGACTTTACCGAATTTCATGGTATCAAGTTGATAAACACTTCACCATATTTTGCTCAGGCCAATGGTCAGGCTGAGTCTAGTAATAAAACTGTGATTAAGCTCATTAAGAGGAAAATCGAAGAGTTCCCTAAGAGGTGGCATGAAGTGCTTTCTGAGGCACTATGGGCACGGTGCTAACAAAGTTAGTCCATATGAGCTAGTCTATGGGCAAGAAGTCATTCTACTCGTAGAAGTAGATCTTGGCTCTTTAAGAGTTCTAAAGCAAGATGGCTTATCGGTCGATGAATATGAGACTCTTTTGAAGTATAATTTAGAAGAAGTGACCGATAAGAGGCTAAGGGATTTAGAAGGTATAGAAATAGACAAGAGGAGTGTAGCTAGAGCCTACAATAAGAAAGTTAAACCAAAATCATTTCAAGTTGGTGACTTTATCATGGATGGCGTCTATGGACTCATCGGCCAAAACAACTTGGGTTGAGGTGTCAACTGGTACAACTTCCACTTCATCGCCATCCCACTGAATCAGACACTAGTGCAAGGTGCAAGCAATGCAGCAATTCACATGAATCCAATCGCGCCCAAGTAATATGTTGTAGTTAACAAGCACATCCACCAGGAAGAATGTTGTAGGCAATGTCTTGTGGCCCACTGTCAGCTCCATGGATAGAACACCCCTTGCTTGAGAGCCCTTTCCGTTGAAGTCGATCAGCGTCAAGATGGTCTTCCTAAGGTCTTCTTCATTTTTGTCGAGCTTCTTCAAAAGTGAGCACGACATCAAGTTGACGATGTGTCGCGCCCCGATTTAATAAATCAGGACTTTATTGAAATTCCATAGAAAATCAATAAAACAAGACGTTCATCATGCGACCCCGTACAATACGGGCAATCATTCACGGTTCGTAGACCGCATTAATACAAAAGTGAATAAAGGTGAAGAGAAACTAATAAAATAAGGGTCCTAGATGAACGCCTCCTTCCAGTCTCGCCTTGACTGGGTCGCTACTCCAGACCTTCATCCTCCTCGTAGTAGACGGGCTCTGATGTTGTAAGTCAACGGGGTGAGTACAGATGTACTCAGCAAGCCACCGAATGCAAATATAATGCAAGGTAATAACAAGGGAGATAGTGGCTAGTTTAGCGGAAGCAGCATAATTGTAAAGCTTTAAATGAGAGCAATTTATTAGTACGGAAAAGTAAACATGTGCATGTGTATCATCATCTTCTAACTCGAGGGGTACAGTCAGCCCCACCTCGCTCAACAGTCCTTACGTGCCATGAATAACTTGAACATTCAAACAATTGTAAACTAACTGCGAGTAGTCACACAACCCGCCCTTGACCGTGGGCTCGGCTTTTTGAAAAGATTGAATTACTCTGATCAGAGATGTACCACTGTACCCACAAGGCACGCACTCATCACCTACACCGAAGTGTAACGAGATGACCCATCACACGGGAACTCGTGCCAAAACCTTCCATATAGTCCTCCCCGACTCAATAGCACCCTCTTATGGGTTTCATATGGTGTCTCGACGCATCGGAGCCCCACCATACCCCCCCTTGAGCCTCGTCGGTACAAGTCGCCCGTAGGCTAGCCCCTTGCCCCCTCCTCTATGGTGCATCGAGCCGGAGTATTCCATACTTCCAGTTAGGACTTACCCATTAGACTTGTGGTTGGTACGGAAGTGCTTTGCAACAGATCCCGCAGACCGGTCCTTATAGTGCCCCGGGTGCGACAAACCAGTGCCCGAGCTTGCACCCGGAACCCACCATACTTATAACCTAGCCAACTCCAACAGAGTCCAGAGACGAGAATAACAGGGAAATTCTTATACAGAAATCCAGCTATCTACGACTCGTTCCTTTTTAACCTATAGCAGGTGTGCCGGTACATTGGGCACTAGCTAATATTTTTATAGTAGAGTGACAAGGAGTTGAGGCTCAATAAGCATGGCTTGGGTTTGCACACAAGGACAGGGATCTAATAAATATAAGTGTAAGGTTTGAATATTCGACTAATGCAATATTAACCTATGGGTTATAGCGATAAGTTATTAAAACATGGGCTCAATATGATCAACTGTTTCCACAGAGGTGGTCGATGACTTGCCTTGATCAGCAAATGGTGATGGAGGAACCTCGGGGTAGAACTCCTGCTCCTCGACGAACTCGTAGTCTTCTCGATACGGAAAATAAACAATACATTCAATAAACAGATAAAATTCACCAAGTATTTAAACATACACATTTGTAGGTTTTATTATGTGAAGTAATGTTTTTAATATTTCAAGGTTTTGTACAAAACAGTAAAGTTTAATATTTTAGAATTTTTCCCAATTTATTTTCTGTATTATAAATTTTAACCCTAAGGGATTTTTATCCATTTATTTATTAATAATATTTTGGACAACAGAAACATACTGTTTTTATGGCATTAATGTGTAGAGAATAATATTCTGGTTCTAACAAAATTTGAATGGCGAAATTTGGAGTTAAAATGAGCAAGATATGAATTTTTGAAGTTTAAACTATTTTCTGAATTTTATTTAAACAGAAAAACAGTCTCTGGTCCACGGTGAACCAGGTTCACCGTGAACCCGTGACTATGCGCGTGGACCGGGTCAACCAGGACCGTCGGATCTGGATCCGGCGATCGGGCGCGAGGCGGGAGGCGTAAGTGAAATTGGACGGCCACGATTAGATCTCGCGAACCGGTATGACGTGGACGCACCAGATCGATCGGGGCTTTAAGTGGTGATCGACGGCCGAGAGGCCTCGATACCCCTTTGACCAGATCCGAGGGCCTAGATTAAATCCTGGAGGGATTTAATCCTAGCCCTCCGATCGCGATCGGGCGGTCGCGGCGCGATCCGGCACGGCACGGCGTAAGGGGGCGCGTACCCCCTTCGTCTCCGGCGACGGCGGGCTCGGGTGCGACCACGGCGGCGGCGGCGAGCGCCTAGGTGCCTAGCTACCGGCGGAAATGGAACGAGGGGAGTACGGTGGTTCAAACCATACCTGTGGCGGCGAGGATGGACGAAGGACGGCGGCCGACGGTGAGGGTAGACGGCGGAGGTGGTTCGGGAGCTTGACGGCGACGTTGATCCGGCGGGTTCCAAGGCCAACGGAGTGGTGGCCGGGGACGAGGGGTCGTCGACGGTCACGACGGTGGCAGTGGCTAGGTCAGGAGAGGCGGGGGTCGGCGGCGATCGCTCGCCGGAGGTGGAGCAGAACCGAAGCTCGAAGAAGAGGGCGACGGCGCTCTGGAAGGCTTCGGTTAGGGCTTTGGAGGTGTGGGCGGAGTGCGGTGAGCCGAGGGGTTTTTATAGGGGTCACCGGCGATGTATAAGGCAGGGCAAACGGAGGAAACCCGAAGGGTTCCTCTTTTGCGCCGGCGAGGGTTCCATCCGCGTGGGCGAGCTTCCATTCTTGATAAAACGCGTGGCATGAAGATGGAAGGGGGTCGTCGTGGTCCAAGGAAGGGTGTCCGAGGTGGATCCGAGCGGATCGGGGCGGCCGGCGGCGAGGGAAGGAAAGGGATCGCCGGGAAAGGAAAGGGGATCCCCTTCCCGGGAGGAAGACGATCCTGACAGGTGGGCTCCACCTGTCAGTGAGCGATCCAAAAAGGAAGGGGGCCGACAGACGGGTCCGGGCGGTCAGTGGCGCGGCGGGGCTGACCGGTGGGGCCAAGTGGGCGGGAGAGGGAGGCGGGGAAAAGCGCCGACAAGCGGGGCCCGCTTGTCAGGGAGAGCGCAGTGGTGGGCTGGGCCTAAAAGGCTTTAGGAGGGGATTTCGGGGTTGAGGCCCAATAGGATTTAAAATTGATTTCTGAGTTTAAATAATTCCAGTAAATCAAATATTTGATTAGGGGTTGAATCACTGTTGATAAAAATTTGTAAAAATTCCTAAAATTATATCTTGGCCGTTAGTTCATCTCATAAAATTTTCAAGTCCACATTTTAAGTATTTCTCCCTGTTTGGCTTTATTTGGGTTCTTTTGGGATTTTTCCTTTAATAACAAATTCAGAAATGATTTAAATAATATTTACTTTTTATTTTATTCCTTTTTAATTTCTGGGGTGTTACAATCCTATCCCCCTTACAGAGAATCTCGTCCTCGAGATTCGGGTCAATCCTCGAATAGCTCAGGATGCTGTGCCTTGAGTTCATCTTCTTTTTCCCATGTAGCTTCCTCTACCGGATGATTGCTCCACTGCACTTTGCAGAAGCGGATGACTCGACTCCTGGTGGTTCTTTCTTTGACTTCCAATACTTTGACCGGCTTTTCCACATAGGTCAGATCCTCTTGGACATCCAACTGCTGAAGATCCACTTGCTCCGTGGGAACGCGGAGACACTTCTTGAGTTGAGATACATGGAACACATCATGCACTCCAGCCAATGAGGGCGGTAATTCCAACTGATATGCAACTTCGCCTTGGCGTCGAACAACGGGAAATGGTCCAACATATCAAGGGGCCAACTTTCCTCTCATGTTAAACCGTTGAGTTCCACGGAGAGGTGTAACCCGAAGATAGACATGATCTCCTTCTTCAAAGGCTAGGTCTCGACGGCGATTATCTGCGTAGCTCTTCTGTCGTGATTGGGCTGTCTTGAGTCGGTCTCTGATGATCCGTACCTTCTCTTCAGCTTCACGAAGAATGTCGGTTCCGAATACTTGGGATTCACCCGTTTGGTCCCAAAGTAGAGGCGTTCTGCACTTACGTCCATATAGGGCTTCAAAAGGAGACATCTGAAGGCTGGCTTGATAGCTGTTGTTGTATGAAAACTCAGCATACGGCAAGCTCTTGTCCCAAGTGGCTCCAAAATCCAAAACACATGCTCGAAGCATATCCTCTAGTATCTGATTTACCCTCTCCGTTTGTCCATCTGTCTGAGGATGGTTGGCGGTACTGAAATTTAATCTCGTGCCCATCTCCTCTTGGAGGTTCTTCCAAAAACGAGAGGTAAACTGACTTCCTCGGTCAGATACTATCTTCTTGGGCACTCCATGAAGACATACAATCCGGGCCATATATAGTTCTGCAAGCTTAGGGCCACTAAAGGTCGTCTTGACGGCTATGAAATGAGCTACTTTCGTAAGCCGATCGATGATCACCCAAATAGAATCATACCCGAGTTGGGTCTTTGGGAGTCCGGTGATGAAATCCATACCGATCTCTTCCCACTTCCATTCCGGTACTTTAAGTGGCTGTAACAATCCTGCAGGTCTTTGATGTTCAGCTTTTATTCTTCTGCAGGTGTCACATTCGGCGACGAACTGGGCAATCTCTCTTTTCATGCTAACCCACCAATAGCGTTCCTTCAGATCTTGGTACATCTTGGTACTGCCGGGATGAATGGAGTACAACGTCTCGTGGGCTTCTCTCAGGATAAGGGTCTTTATTTCAGGTTTATCCGGCACACATATCCGAGTCCCAAACCATATGGTGCCATTCTCGTCCTCTGAAAATCCGGGGGCTTTTCCTTGTCTCATGTTCTTCTTAATGGCAGCTATATCTGGGTCCTCCATCTGAGCCTCACGGATCTGCTCAAATAAAATAGGCTGGGTTTCCAAGGTGGCTAGATATGCTCTGGTGGTCAATCCAAGATTCAATTTTTCCATCTCCCTACATAACAAGGGTGCGTGCTCTTGAAGCATCATGGTCGTGCAATATCCCTTGCGACTTAGTGCATCTGCTACCACATTTGCTTTTCCGGGGTGGTAGTGGATACCTAAGTCATAGTCCTTGATCAATTCCAGCCATCGTCTTTGCCTCAAGTTCAGATCTGGCTGTGTGAAGATATACTTTAAGCTCTTGTGATCCGTAAAGATCTCACAGCGATTTCCAACTAGATAGTGCCTCCAAATCTTAAGGGCGTGCACTACGGCGGCTAATTCCAGATCGTGAGTCGGATAATTCAACTCATGAGGTCTCAATTGACGGGAGGCATAAGAGATAACCTTCCCATCTTGCATAAGAACACATCCCAATCCTTGGCGAGATGCGTCGCAATAGACATGGAAGTCTTTGCGGATATCCGGTAGGGTCAGTATAGGTGCAGACACCAAACGGGTCTTGAGAGTGCGGAAACTTTCCTCGCATTCAGGAGTCCATTCAAACTTCTCTCCATTCTGCAACAACTTGGTCATTGGCTTGGCTATCTTAGAAAAATTCTCGATAAATCTCTGATAATATCCGGCCAAACCCAGAAAACTTCGTATCTCAGATACGTTCGTGGGTGGCAACCAATCCGTAACTGCTTCTACGGTGGCAGGGTCTACTGCGATTCCTTGCGCAGAGATGATGTGTCCAAGGAATTTTACTTCTGCCGTCCAAAACTTGCATTTGCTGTACTTGGCATATAGTTGGTGTTCCCTTAGTTTTCCTAAGGTTAACCGGAGGTGAGTCTCGTGCTCCTTCTGATCCTTGGAATAAATGAGGATGTCGTCTATGAAGACCACGATGAACTTGTCCAAATACTCCATGAATACCTTATTCATCATATTCATGAAGAATGCAGGGGCGTTGGTCAACCCAAAGGACATAACCGTACACTCATATAATCCATAACGGGTAGTGAAAGCAGTCTTGGGTATGTCCTCCTCTCGGATCCTTAACTGATGATAACCAGAACGCAGGTCGATCTTCGAGAATACTGTAGCTCCTTTTAGCTGGTCAAAGAGATCATCGATCCGAGGTAACGGGTACTTATTCTTGATTGTTACTTCATTCAAAGCGCGATAATCCACACACATACGCTTTGCCTTGTGTTCTTTCTTCTCGACGAAGATGACGGGAGCACCCCATGGCGATGTGCTGGGTCTGATGTAGCCTTTCTTCTCGAGATCCTCCAACTGCTGCTTCATCTCAGCTAATTCATATGCGGCCATTCGGTATGGTCGCTTATAAATAGGAGTGGTTCCGGGCACCAAGTCAATCCTGAACTCGATGTCCCTCTTAGGTGGCATCCCTGGTAGATCCTCTGGGAATACGTCTGGGTACTCACTGACTACTGGTATCTCCTCCAAGGTAATCTGATGTAGTCTTGTCCTTCCGGCCTTCATGCTGGGCATCTGGAATGTGACTATAGTCCCTTCTTCATTAGTCACAGTCACTTTTCTCTGGGCACATTCTATCACACCTTGGTGTTTATTTAGCCAATCCATCCCTAGAATGAGGTCCAAACCTTGACATTCTATTAGAATGGGGTCGGCCCAAAATATCGTGCCTTGGATATCTACCCATACCCTTGGACTAAAGGAACAAGCGAGGGTTTGCTTGCCCGGGGTAGCTATTAGTACTGGCCTGGGTAGTTCACTTATGTCCAGTGTATTATTTTCCACAAAAGCAGTTGATATAAAGGAGTGGGTAGCTCCGGTGTCAAATAATACCACTGCAAGCGATGAATGAACCATAAACTTACCCATGACAATTTCTGGTGCAGCCTGGGCTTCCTCGGCGGAGACGTGGTTCACTTTGGCGCGGACGGCGGGGTTGGAGGTGACGCCTTGGGCTCTCTTGGGATGGGGGCACTGGTGGGAGTAGTGTCCCTCCTGGCGGCAGTTGAAGCACACCACAGGCTTGCCATGCCTGTCTCTCAAAACCTCCGGCTTCTTGGCCGGGGCAGCTGGGGCGGTCGGTGTGGCTGGAGCGGCACGACGTTGGCTGGCTCCGGCGTTGGCAGCTGGTGGCGCCGGGCGATACACTGGCCGGGGGTGGTACTGTGGCGCTGGTGGGGGTGGAGCAAAACGGGGTCTCTGGGCCATACCCTGGTTCTGCCTGAAGGCTATCATCCTCTTCTTCTTCAGGTCGACTTTATTCTGTTGGGTCTCCTGCATAATAGTTTTGTTCACCAACTTTTGGAAGTTGGCGAAATCTCCGGAGATAAGCTGCAGTGACAGCTCATCCTTCAGTCCCCGAAGGAACTTAGCTTGTCTGGCTGCATACGTACGGACCTCCTCTGGTGCGTACCGGGCCAGACGGTTAAACTCGTGTAGATACTCAGTGACGGATCTGCTCCCCTGCTGCAGATCTCGGAACTCTTGTTGCTTCTGGGCAACGATGCCGTCGGGGATGTGGGCGGCACGGAAGGCGGCCGAGAACTCCGCCCAAGTGGGGGCGTGGCCCTCGGGCAGAGTCTCGCGGTGGTTGTCCCACCACTCCGCGGCGGGACCATGAAGCTGGTGGGTGGCGAAGGCCACCCTCTCCTGCTCAGTGCAGGTCAGGAGATCGAGTTTCTTCTCGATCGCCCGCAACCAATCCCCAGCCTCCATGGGGTTGGTGGTGCTCGAGAAGGTCGGTGGGCGGACTCGGAGGAACTCCGAGAGCTGTGTCGCGGGAGCGGGAGCTGGTGTGGCGGGTCGGGGCAGCTCGGGCTGTTGGTGGAGGCGAAAGAGGTGGGACTGCTGTTCTTGCATCTGCTGCTGCTGCTGCATCTGGTGCAGGAGGGCTGAGACCAACTGATTCTGAGTGGCCATCATCTCAGCCAAAGTGGGGTGATTGGCGACCGGGGCTTGCCTCTGCCCGGTGGCTCCCCATTGTGGCAGGTTGCCACTATCCCCTCCGTTCTGAGGAGCGTCTGATCCCTGGGTGTTGGTCATCCTGGAATTTTCAAGGTATACACATTTATTTTGGTGAACTTCTTTATAATTTATTTCAAAAGGGTACCGTTCTTGCAGTTACATTTATTTATTCTCTCATTCATGCCTTATATTTTGACATGAATGCTAATACAAGCAAGCAATAAAAATAACAATCAATCGTAAAACTACGTCTATGGCAGCTCAGGGGACGGCTCGATCTCGGGCTCGTGGGAGACGGTCGGGGTCGAGGTGCTGGAGGGTCCGGCGGGTGGTGTGCTGCGGGAGATCCTCTTGGGCCTCACTGTGGGAGTCTGAAGGGGTTTCTTCCGGCGAGGCGGAAGAGGTGCGATCTCCTCTATGTCCTTCTTCAATTCCTCGATCTGGTAGCGGAGATGTGGGTTGGTGGCGACACGCTGTCGAAGGAGCTCATTTTGGCGCCGCAACTCCTCTGCCTCGGCAGCCAAGCGGTGTCCCTGCTGGATGCGGCGACGAAGCTCTCCGTTCTCGCGGTTCAGGTCCTCGGAAGAGTGTCGGTAGAAGCTGATGGTGTCGCGCTGTCCATTGGCGTCCCGCAGCGCCTCGTAGTGGAGATCATCCATGGCCTCCAACAAGCGCATGGTATGACCAATCGCCGAATGGCGCTGGGAGAGGGTGCTGACAAAGACACTGTGTGGGCTCCCTGGGGTGCGAAGAGGAACGAAGCGGAAGTCCGTGTCGTAGAGCTCGCTGTCGTAGATCATCCGGAGCTCCGTGAGTGCCTGAAGAGCTGTGCGCTGGCTGGCAACCAGGAAGGTGGGTCCTCCTCCGCGGTAGGTGTGAGCTGTCTGAGGGGAGGGCTGGACGACGACGGTGACCTCGCAGAAGCTCTCTTCCTCGTCGGGGAAGACTCCATGGTACATCGGCTCATGCTCGAATCCAAGGAAGCTGACGAGCATGCGCAGCTCGCGAATGAATCCGGCCTCGTCACGAAGGTTTCCATTCATGGTACGGACCGGCATCTACAAAAGAGAGAAAATTTTTGTGAAAATCTCAGAAGATGAGAGGATAAGTAATCTTTTGTAAAATATAGTGAATATATATAAGTCCTAAGGTCAGGTCTGTTTGGCTTCCTACAGTCAAGTCGGCTCTGATACCATCTTGTCGCGCCCCGATTTAATAAATCAGGACTTTATTGAAATTCCATAGAAAATCAATAAAACAAGACGTTCATCATGCGACCCCGTACAATACGGGCAATCATTCACGGTTCGTAGACCGCATTAATACAAAAGTGAATAAAGGTGAAGAGAAACTAATAAAATAAGGGTCCTAGATGAACGCCTCCTTCCAGTCTCGCCTTGACTGGGTCGCTACTCCAGACCTTCATCCTCCTCGTAGTAGACGGGCTCTGATGTTGTAAGTCAACGGGGTGAGTACATATGTACTCAGCAAGCCACCGAATGCAATATAATGCAAGGTAATAACAAGGGAGATAGTGGCTAGTTTAGCGGAAGCAGCATAATTGTAAAGCTTTAAATGAGAGCAATTTATTAGTACGGAAAAGTAAACATGTGCATGTGTATCATCATCTTCTAACTCGAGGGGTACAGTCAGCCCCACCTCGCTCAACAGTCCTTACGTGCCATGAATAACTTGAACATTCAAACAATTGTAAACTAACTGCGAGTAGTCACACAACCCGCCCTTGACCGTGGGCTCGGCTTTTCGAAAAGATTGAATTACTCTGATCAGAGATGTACCACTGTACCCACAAGGCACGCACTCATCACCTACACCGAAGTGTAACGAGATGACCCATCACACGGGAACTCGTGCCAAAACCTTCCATATAGTCCTCCCCGACTCAATAGCACCCTCTTATGGGTTTCATATGGTGTCCCGACGCATCGGAGCCCCACCATACCCCCCCTTGAGCCTCGTCGGTACAAGTCGCCCGTAGGCTAGCCCCTTGCCCCCTCCTCTATGGTGCATCGAGCCGGAGTATTCCATACTTCCAGTTAGGACTTACCCATTAGACTTGTGGTTGGTACGGAAGTGCTTTGCAACAGATCCCGCAGACCGGTCCTTATAGTGCCCCGGGTGCGACAAACCAGTGCCCGAGCTTGCACCCGGAACCCACCATACTTATAACCTAGCCAACTCCAACAGAGTCTAGAGACGAGAATAACAGGGAAATTCTTATACAGAAATCCAGCTATCTACGACTCGTTCCTTTTTAACCTATAGCAGGTGTGCCGGTACATTGGGCACTAGCTAATATTTTTATAGTAGAGTGACAAGGAGTTGAGGCTCAATAAGCATGGCTTGGGTTTGCACACAAGGACAGGGATCTAATAAATATAAGTGTAAGGTTTGAATATTCGACTAATGCAATATTAACCTATGGGTTATAGCGATAAGTTATTAAAACATGGGCTCAATATGATCAACTGTTTCCACAGAGGTGGTCGATGACTTGCCTTGATCAGCAAATGGTGATGGAGGAACCTCGGGGTAGAACTCCTGCTCCTCGACGAACTCGTAGTCTTCTCGATACGGAAAATAAACAATACATTCAATAAACAGATAAAATTCACCAAGTATTTAAACATACACATTTGTAGGTTTTATTATGTGAAGTAATGTTTTTAATATTTCAAGGTTTTGTACAAAACAGTAAAGTTTAATATTTTAGAATTTTTCCCAATTTATTTTCTGTATTATAAATTTTAACCCTAAGGGATTTTTATCCATTTATTTATTAATAATATTTTGGACAACAGAAACATACTGTTTTTATGGCATTAATGTGTAGAGAATAATATTCTGGTTCTAACAAAATTTGAATGGTGAAATTTGGATTTAAAATGAGCAAGATATGAATTTTTGAAGTTTAAACTATTTTCTGAATTTTATTTAAACAGAAAAACAGTCTCTGGTCCACGGTGAACCAGGTTCACCGTGAACCCGTGACTATGCGCGTGGACCGGGTCAACCAGGACCGTCGGATCTGGATCCGGCGATCGGGCGCGAGGCGGGAGGCGTAAGTGAAATTGGACGGCCACGATTAGATCTCGCGAACCGGTATGACGTGGACGCACCAGATCGATCGGGGCTTTAAGTGGTGATCGACGGCCGAGAGGCCTCGATACCCCTTTGACCAGATCCGAGGGCCTAGATTAAATCCTGGAGGGATTTAATCCTAGCCCTCCTATCGCGATCGGGCGGTCGCGGCGCGATCCGGCACGACACGGCGTAAGGGGGCGCGTACCCCCTTCGTCTCCGGCGACGGCGGGCTCGGGTGCGACCACGGCGGCGACGGCGAGCGCCTAGGTGCCTAGCTACCGGCGGAAATGGAACGAGGGGAGTACGGCGGTTCAAACCATACCTGTGGCGGCGAGGATGGACGAAGGACGGCGGCCGGCGGTGAGGGTAGACGGCGGAGGTGGTTCGGGAGCTTGACGGCGACGTTGATCTGGCGGGTTCCAAGGCCAACGGAGTGGTGGCCGGGGACGAGGGGTCGTCGACGGTCACGACGGTGGCAGTGGCTAGGTCAGGAGAGGCGGGGGTCGGCGGCGATCGCTCGCCGGAGGTGGAGCAGAACCGAAGCTCGAAGAAGAGGGCGACGGCGCTCTGGAAGGCTTCGGTTAGGGCTTAGGAGGTGTGGGCGGAGTGCGGTGAGCCGAGGGGTTTTTATAGGGGTCACCGGCGATGTATAAGGCAGGGCAAACGGAGGAAACCCGAAGGGTTCCTCTTTTGCGCCGGCGAAGGTTCCATCCGCGTGGGCGAGCTTCCATTCTTGATAAAACGCGTGGCATGAAGATGGAAGGGGGTCGTCGTGGTCCAAGGAAGGGTGTCCGAGGTGGATCCGAGCGGATCGGGGCGGCCGGCGGCGAGGGAAGGAAAGCGATCGCCGGGAAAGGAAAGGGGATCCCCTTCCCGGGAGGAAGACGATCCTGACAGGTGGGCTCCACCTGTCAGTGAGCGATCCAAAAAGGAAGGGGGCCGACAGACGGGTCCGGGCGGTCAGTGGCGCGGCGTGGCTGACCGGTGGGGCCAAGTGGGCGGGAGAGGGAGGCGGGGAAAAGCGCCGACAAGCGGGGCCCGCTTGTTAGGGAGAGCGCAGTGGTGGGCTGGGCCTAAAAGGCTTTAGGAGGGGATTTCGGGGTTGAGGCCCAATAGGATTTAAAATTGATTTCTGAGTTTAAATAATTCCAGTAAATCAAATATTTGATTAGGGGTTGAATCACTGTTGATAAAAATTTGTAAAAATTCCTAAAATTATATCTTGGCCTTTAGTTCATCTCATAAAATTTTCAAGTCCAGATTTTAAGTATTTCTCCCTGTTTGGCTTTATTTGGGTTCTTTTGGGATTTTTCCTTTAATAACAAATTCAGAAATGATTTAAATAATATTTACTTTTTATTTTATTCCTTTTTAATTTCTGGGGTGTTACACGATGGCACCTCCTTCTACAAGCATCCTCGAGATAGGCTTGCCATCAATATGCCTGTTGATAGCAAAAAATGGCATTAAATTGTTAAGATTGTCAAAATATCAATTTTGGTAATTTGGGCCAAAAATACACATGTCCTAGATCGGGCCGAAGCCCTACAGGGCCGAAGGCCCATTGAAGCTGTGGGCTTCGGAACATTCCAGCAGGCCTGCTAGCTTCGGCCCAAAGGCCTTCGGAGGCCTTCCTCGCCAAAGCTTCGGCCCGAGGAGCAGGCTTCGGCGGGCCTAGCCGAAGGCCCACTTCGGGGAGAATTCCAGAGATAGAGTTTGAGTCTGATTCTGGCTAATTTTATCCCTACACATGACTAGGTCGAATCTTAACAGATTAATCTTAGAGATTAGAAGACTAGTCCCTATAAATATAGGGGTGAGGCTAGTTCATAAACCCCCCAACACAAATCAATCACAAATCCCTAGATTTGAACTGTACCTTTACTTTTATCTTTACATTTCTGCAACCTTCGTGGGTTTGCCTGGAAGCCCTCCACCGGCCACTTCGGAACAATAGTAATCCTTGTTACTTCGCTTGTGAAGTATCTGTTAATCTACGTAATAGATGGCTATCACCTTGTTACGTCGCCTATGAAGTATCTGCTAATCTACTTAATAGAATGGTACCTTCGTTTCCCTAGTTCAACACTTAGCATAATTCGGTCCCCAGCCCTAATTGGCAAGTGATCTCTGTTCTGTTGCAGGTTTTCATGCTCGGAGCTACTTCGTCGGAGGTGTCCAGTGCCAGGAGACTAGTTTTGGAGGTTGCAAGAACACCCTTCAGCAAGAACACTGCTTCGACTACCCGTGTTGGACCATCACGCTGTTGTTAGTTTGACCGAGTCCCGCTCGCCAGCACGCTCCACAGTAGGCTTCGTCACGACAGGCTTCATAATGTTTGTACCCCACGTTAGAGTTATTTTATCGTGTCAGAGACTTCACGCCAAACCCCGCTGTTCGGAGGTGATTTCGCGTCGAGATATGTTCAGAGCCTGCCTTCGGTTAGATTAGTCTGAACACCGAAGGTACCCTTCGGTGGGACCCTTCGCATTAGATGTCGAAGGTACCCTTCGGTGATACCCTTCACACTATATACTTTGAATCAGTTAGACTTCTTACAGATTGCTGATTTGTTTTACTTAATATATTTCTTTTTGGCTAATTGGATTATTTCTGTGTGATCTGATTACCTGGCGACTCCACCCCCCTTGCCACTGTTAAGGGTAGTCGGAATGCGACATCAGTATTGTGTTAAGCTTAGGCTTGTCCCTAAGTATATGCACACTTTTGGATCGTTGAACTTACCAAAGTGCGGGGGCATGTTTTCGTGTCAACAATGCCCACGAATGTAGAGGGGCTTCAAGTGATGAGCTGACTCCTCTGTTTTCTTAAATACGGCCTCTCGTGGGCTGAGGTTAAGCTGAGCGACCTCGTCCTCATCTTCTGGTAGCCTAAACTCTACGGGGAGCACGATGATGTTCACATCCATATCCTGAGGAGGTAGCTCATCTGAGACGGGCATATAGTCGTCGTCTAGCATATTTTCCTCACCGTCGCTTGGAGTAGGAGCCGAGTTGTCCAACACAACTAGCTGGGGCTTCCATACCTTCTTGGGTACTAGTTAGGGATCAATTTCCATGAAGATTGCATCCTGCTCGTCTTAGGGTTTCTTCTCTTTCATCTCCTATGTCCGAAGATGCTGCAGACACCTCTTCTTGGACTTGGTCATGCCTAGGGGATCACATGAAGGTTGTGTCTTTGTTCCAGGGCCACGGATTTGCATCTTGAAATTTTGGCCGAATGGGAAATACCCGAATCAGCCCCGATAATTTTGTGCTTACTATTGGTGTCTTTCTATACCCTGTCGGTCGAATTGGCCATGTTGGACTGATCGGACTGTGTGCTATCGGTCATACCATTCATAGTGGGACGGTCGGACTAGGTATTGCCGGAATCCTAAAAACTGGTAGTCGGACTAGCCTTGAGGTGGTGGTCGAACCGACAGTGTTACCCTCAGCCGCATTCTCTGGATCACCTCCGTAGTGTCCAAGAAGGGTCCCCTTGGGGATTTGGTCGTCCTGGGAACCCACCTTGACGCTGATGGCCTCGGAGACCCTCTCTGCTGCGTCTTCGTATCCATCTCTTCTATCTTCATGCCGAGGCGGCCATTCTCTACATCTTGGCATGACAGATAGCTGATAGAAGATGTTGCCTCCCCTCGTGTTTGTCTGTTCCCGCACAAGAGGTACCTTATATGGTCTAGGAGGGACATACGCGAAGAAGTAGGGAAATGGATCCCAGTAGGAGGGAAGTAGCATGGGTTTCACTATGTCGCCGGAATTTGATATAGAGGCAAAGCAATGGGCTGCTCCAGTGGTCTCATGTAGCTGCGACCAAACTCGCTTCCTCGTGGATGGTTTGGCCTTGTCAGAGGCATTGGCCAAGTGTTCATCTTCTTAGCCCTCTTCTAGTGTTTTCGGAGCAGCATCTCGTATGTCACCTTTGACTTTCTATGGGACTTAGCCGAAGATGCCACAATTGGTGTTCACCTTCCACACTCCTACTTCGGGATTCTTTGGCACGAGCATTTGTGGGCGAGGTTCTCCTACTACGACTGCTTTCCCCTTGGATGACTCGGCCTATTCGGGCCAAATCAGCACTTTCTTCCCGTCAAGGTCAATTGTGTTCACGAGAAAGCGGTCTTGATCCAGTTTCATCTTGGGACTAGTGTCCACCTTCAATAGTCCTTAATCTATGGCCAATTGAACCTATTGATGGAAGACAATAAAATCATTAGTAGAGTGAGAATGAGAATCATGCCACTTACAATAAGCGTGGTTCTTCAAAGCATCGGTAGTAGGAATGAAGTGACCCTTCAGTAACCTGAGTAACTTCTATGACATGCAAGTATGCTTTGGTATTGCTAAATGTCTTTGTGAACTTTTTTACTTTTGACTCGGCCTTCCTAGGCTAGAGCCTTCTACAAGACTTGGTTCACCTCTAGACAATCTTGGTCGTCTATCTTCTCCTTAAGTTCGGAATGCAAGCCACTAAAATCTAAGTCAGCTAGGTCTCTCTCATAAATGTTCAAATTAAAACATTGGTTTCTCGTGTCTCTAAACCTCCTAATGTACTCAGAGACACTCTTATTGAATTTTTGTTTAACCGATGTCAAGTGTGAGAGTCTAAGCTCAGTCTCTCCAGCATAAAAATGATCATGGAACTTTTTATCTAACTAGGCCCAATTCTTCACAGAGTTAAGTGGTAGTGATGAAAACAAAGTAAAAGCAGTGTCAGATAAATACAGAGAGAACAATCTAAGTTTAAAGGCATCTGACCAAATTGCTTCACCACACTGCGCTAAAAACTAGCCTATATGATCCCAAGTTGTTCTATTATCCTCGCCGTTGAATTTTGTTAACTCGGGAACCCTAAAACCGTGAGGATATGGGATGGTGTAAAAATTATCCGGGTACGACTTGTGGTAAAGCCTAGTCCACTCTCAGGTCGCGTAACCTACACACTCCCGGAATAGCGCGTGGATGTGTTCATCTATGTCATCTACGCCTCGAACCTGAGGGGGCCTAGCATGTGGGGGGCATGACACGCGGCGGTATTCCGGTGTGTCGGCCATATAATTTTTCTCGGTTATCCTCCTCTCAGGCCGGCTCATGGTCGACAATGTGCCCGGGCCCATGTTGAGAAACCATGTTGAAGTACATGGGTTTGATACTCCAGATGTGATGAGTGATTGTCAACGAAAGTCAAAGGAAGGGAGATATGAAGACCTGCCGAGTCTGAGGCACATGTGACTCAGGTACACGGGAAGTGAGCGAAGGCCGGGCAGAGGAGCCGCGGAGTCGGGCTGGCCCAATCCAGGTACATGGCTAGGAGCGGTAGATGATCCATCAGTCTGTTGACTGGGTTTGACTCAGGTACACGGGCGGCGAGCGATTGCCAGGCTGAGGAAGCTGCGGGGTCGGGTCGGCCCAATCCGGGTACCCGGTGTGAAGACGGTGGACGTTTTGTCAGTTTCGGCGCAAAACGGACAACCTATGATTAATTCGTTTTTAGGATATTAATATTAGTTTTTAAGTTTAGAATATTTTTATTTGAGTCAGGTGATTTTTCTAATAAGTTTTTAGTAATTTTTGGAATTTATTTTAGAGTCGGTTTAATTTAACCTAGGGGTAAATTAGTCTTTTCATGTATTAGTATTCGCCTATAAATAGGCCCCTATCCCCCCTGATGATAGATGACTGTTAATTTTTTATTCCCAAGATTAATCTACAGTCCATGAGTTTGTTTTGGATCTCTGATTTTCTTATGCTGTAGAATTCTTTTCTCCTCCGGCGTTAACGTCGAAGAATGTTGCTGCCAGTTCGCCGGCAGCGGAGACCTCATCTCCGCGTTCGAGTTCGGTCGTCTCCTCTTGAAGAATCCACGCCGGCCAGCTGATCTGTGCTGCTGCTTCAAATCGGTGGGCCCACAGAAAGTTGTGCACGTCACTGTTTCCCTTTTACTCTTGCGTGCAGCAGCAGTTTTGGCCAGCTGTTTTTATTGTGCACGGCAGCGGGTGGGCTCCACAGCTAATTTTTCTCCACGACTGTACGGTGGGACAACTCAGCGTGAGGCTTCAACTCTGGCAGCACGTCGGCACGTTTCCCGAGGAAGAACTCCTAGCGATGGCTTCATTTTGACCGGCTAGCAGTTCGGCAAGAAAAAAGGGCGTGGGCCCCGCCGCCTGGCTCCCGCACCGTAGTGCTTCGTGTGGATGCCAGTATCCTTTCGGCGGCAGCACACTACTCCGGCCGACGTGCGGAAGCAGGACGTGAGGCACAGTTTTCAGATTAGTTAATTAAATCAATAGTTATCTAGTTTTGCTTTAAACAGCATAAAAACAAATTAAATCTCGTAGTTAATTTTAATCTGTTAAATTCTTATTACTTATCGCGTATTATTTATTTAAGCGGTTTTAATCTGCTCATATAAACCGAAAAATTTATTAGTCGTAGAAATATTTTTATTCTAGTTTTCTGTGCAATATTTAGGTTTATTTCTGAATTAATTTCCAAATGATCCATGTTTTGTTCAGTTGAGTAGTATTTTATTTTTAGACTGCTATCCGGATTATTAGTGATTTATTTAGGTATTTTTCCTACACTATTAAATATTCTTGAGAACACATTTTATTTACTGCAGTCATTTTTAATTTTCATTATTTTTAATATCATTTTAATTAGGACACCGGTCATTTTTAAGCTAGACAAGTTTTATTCCAGTAATTTGCTTTGCCAATATTATTTGTCTGGGTCATTCATTTGGGTGTTGGGTCTGAATCATAGTTTAGCAAGAAATTTTTAGGCGCCCATTCACCCCCCCTCTGGTCGCTACTTTTGGTCCTACAAGTGGTATCAGAGCGAGGTTAGGGTTTTCTAACATCTTAAACGATTCTAAACCTAGGTAGTGACCATGACGTCTTATGGTAAAATACCGTCCCTAGAAGCTTTTGGCTACACTTATTGGAAGACTCGCATGCGAGCATACCTTATGAGCCAGAGCTCGGACAAATGGGAGATTTTTGTTCATCATAATTTCACCATAACGACTATTGCTGCGGATACTACTGCTGATGTAGTTACCCAACATCAAAATAATAGTAAGGCGGTGAATATTTTATTTTATGGTCTAGGTCCTAGTGAGTTTGAGCATGTTAGCCATCTCACCATTGCTCGAGAGATCTGGGCTACTCTCCAGGCACACCATGAGGGGACAGCTCAGGTCAAGGCTAGGCTCTACCAGACCTACCGGCCTGAGTATGAAAATTTCTCACAAAAGCCGGGTGAGACTGTTGAGGCCTTGTTTGGTCGTTTTCAATCGATCATTAATAAGATTCGCATTAACAAGGCCGAGCGTGATCAGCTGGTCTCGGATCATGAGCAGGCGCTTAAGGTACTCCATACCTTGAACCCTAAGATCTAGGAGATCAAGGTTTCTTCTATTGTTGAGAGCGCGTCTTATGATACCTTGACCGTCGCAGAGCTTTTTAGTAAGCTCAAGGCCTCAGAGGTCAATATCCAGTTGAGATCAAATCTCACTGGTTCTGGATCAAAGACTCTGGCGCTTGCGACACCATCTGCTGATCCTAATGCCATGAGTTGTACCACGTTTTCCTTGATGTCTATTTTCGAGGAACAACTTGATACTCTAGGAGATGATGATCTGTGCTTGTTTAACAACCGGATGCGATGTGTCTATGATAAGCGAATGTTTAAGAGACACGGCACAAAATCTGGATGCTTTGAGTGTGGTGATACAGGTCATTTCATTGCCGACTGCCCCAAGTGGAAGAATTACAAGAAGGGAACCGGTGGCAACTCCTAGGACTCTGACAAGTACGACAACTCTACAAAGGGCAAGCCAAAGACAAGATTCTTTCGGAAGGCTTTGATGGACTACAAGCGTGAGAACAAGAAGTGAGACAAGGCTTTCTTCGCCGAGATGGAGAAAAGTTACTCCAAGAGATCCTCGTCTTCGTCCTCATCTTCGAGCTCAAGTGATGAAGAGATCGTGATTAGGAAGGGGAAGGACAGGGATGATCCGGCAGGCCTCTGTTTCATGGCCTTCGGGGACAAGCCGAAGAATCGCTCATGTCACAGCCGAAGACCCCACAAGAGCTTCTGCTCAATGGCTCTTGGAGAGAAGAAATAAAAGAACTCCTCCGACGACTCCGATGACGACGATGATGAGAAGGTATCATCCTATGAACAAGAAGTTGTTAATTTACTAGAACAGAATAGTCAGGAGTTGAAGTATAGGGAGAAACTTCTTAGAGGGGATAAGAAGAGGATAGATGAGCTTGAGAGTGAGCTTGCCACGACAAATAGCAAGATTGAGAGTCTGTATGCTTCCCCTTGCTTGGGTGATAGTGGTGAGTGCCCTAACTGTGAGGTGTAGTTGTGTGACCTGACGACTCTTAAGTCTAGGTACAAAGAGAGAGTAGATGAGAGAGACGCATTGGCCACTAGGCTTGAGAGCGCTCAGCAAGAGCTGAAAAACACTCATGCCACTATCGTCGCACCTTGTGTAGACTGCCCATCTCATTTAGCTAGTATAGCTGAGCTGAGAGCTAAGAGTGATGAGCAGTTGAGCGAGTTAGCTGGAGTGAGAGCTGAGTTGGAGCAGACTAAGCTAGAGCTTGAGACCTTGTCAGTTCCACCCACTATTTGTGAGAACCGCTTGTCCATTAGAATGGAGTTTATCAAGCTAAAATCAGAGAAGTCTGTCGAAATTGATAAAGAGTGTGAGATGTGCTTGTCTCAAGTGGAGGTGTTAGCTTCCTTGAGAGAGGAGCTAGCTGATGTTCAAAACGAGAACATTTACCTCCGTCAGATCCTGAGTTGGATTAGTGCCAGAGAGCCACAGCTCGTCATGATGATCCAGCAGTTCAAGAGATAGGATGGGTTTGGGCTAGGTTACACCTATACCAACGCTGATTTTGAGAGTGCCATTAGCCGAGCAGTGGAGTGGAGTAAGATGACTCCCGGACAGAGATATCCCAAGACTCACTCCACTGAGTCCTTTAAGGATAGTTACCCCAAGGATGGTGTGTTCCAAGAAAAACCTAAAGCTCCACCTAAGAAGATCTGGGTTCCAAAGCCTAATACTCTCCACACTTCTCTTGATTCTTTACTTGGACCCTCTCACACCAAAGATGCTATAGCCAACACCACCAAGTCTAAGAACCCTAAGCCACAACAACATCGCAAGAAGCCTACCTATCACTGTGAGTTTTGTCAGAGAGACGGGCATCTTGAGGAGTTTTGCTTTAGGAGGAAGTGGGTTGAACGAGCAGAGAGAGCTCGAGGTGGGCAGGAGCAGCTCTACCAGCAGGGTGGTAGACAGAGAGTTCCTCGGCGTAGAGAGAGGCTAGAGGCTAGGCCACGTCATGTAGGTGGTGGTAGAGGAGATGTTTTTCATGACTGTGCTCCGGAGGGTGGTTTCCGTTCAGGCGGAGTTCCAGATCGTTCGGGACACGGTTTTGGATCTCGCGGCCATGATTTTAGGCAGAACAAAGGACCACGCTTTGATCCGCGTTTTGGTCCAGACTCATATGATTCCTTCTGCTTTCCTACATTTGAGCAGATGGCTCGATACTGGTTTAGCACTTTTGCTAAACCTAGCATTGGACCGTTTGGTCCCACTCATGATTATTGATCGTGTTTTGGGAGTTGTGTATCCTTTTTAGCATATTTTGAGTCAGTTTTTTTTACATTTTTCTTTATTTTTTATTGAGTCTTTTTGTGTGCATTCATATCATGCATTATCATAAATCACATTTTGAGCTTGCTTCTGTTATATGATTAATTTGCTTTACTTTCTCTAGCTAGTATATGTTTTTGATTACCTGTCGATGATCATGTTCTGTTTGAGTTTACATGATATATCTGATATTTGTCATATGCATGGCTTTTATGGTTTAAAATTGAAAAAATGATCACCATTGCTTCTGGTAACTAGCATGTGTAGGCCGAATGCTTTCGCTATCTTTTACATGCCTTGTAGCTAGATCCTTACATAGATGCATATATGCAACTTGGACATTTATATGCTTGAAATATGAAAAATATGCTATAAAAATGATAAAAATTCAGAAAAATAAAAATATATGCATTTTTATGATTTTTAGAAAAGATCCAAGTGGGTTTGCTTTGTCGCATTGCATTGTTCTGGACTGCTTACCATAGCACTTTGGTATGAACTAGGACGGTGTAATGTATGCCAAGACCAATGTCTTAAGCTTCTGATGGTCCAGTTATGGTCTAGGATTGACTTGGTCAGTTAGCATAAACTTTGACATGCAAATAACCCCTGGCAGAAATGAAAAATAAAAAGAAAAAGAAAAAATCTGAAAAATTTAAAAAGATGACAAGTTTGCTGAAGCACTTTGCTTTGGACAATGCTGATCTTGGTAGATATCAGTTAGCTTTTTGCATCTCATGCTTTACTTTGCTTGTCAACTAGAAAATGTGGTGATGCTTTTGTGTGCAAAAATCAAAAATGCGTGCTAATGACTCCATTTAGATATCATCTATTGCACTGATCATGTCATGTATCTTAGATAGTATATTTTTTTCTATACCTGTTAGATGTTGTAATTGCAGTTAATCATATCTAAGAAGCATGCTTTTCACACTCTACCTGCACCCCATCTGCATTCATAGCATATTTTGAGGGGGAGCTGCATTTCAGGGGGATCTTTTGTGTCTATGTCTCTTTAGAGTGCATTTAGTCTCACTTGATGAGTCCAATTGTCAACAAGGGGGAGAAATTTTAGAGTTTAGAAAACATTTTTTAGCTTTCTTATTTCAGGGGGAGTTCCTTGTTGGTAATTCTGAGATTTGCACTTGCTTTTGAGTCTTTATTTTTGGTTAACCATAATGACCATTTTTCTTTCTTCTGTTTGGCTTTTGGTCATTAGGGTTGAACTTTTATTTTCTTTCTTCTATTTTCTTTTGTCTTTGTTTTCCTATTTCCACATGTTTTGCACATTCTGAAGATGAGCTCAAAAGGGTGTTGACAATGCACTCATCAAGGAGGAGATTGAGAAACCATGTTGAAGTACATGGGTTTGATACTCCAGATGTGATGAGTGATTGTCAACGAAAGTCAAAGGAGGGGAGATATGAAGACCTGCTGAGTCTGAGGCGCATGTGACTCAGGTACACGGGCAGTGAGCGATGGCCGGGTAGAGGAGCCACGGAGTCGGGCTAGCCCAATCCGGGTACATGGCTAGGAGCGGCAGATGATCCACCGGTCTGTTGACTGGGTTTGACTCAGGTACACGGGCGGCGAGCGATTGCCGGGCTGAGGAAGCTGCGGGGTCGGGTCGGCCCAATCCGGGTACCCGGTGCGAAGACGGTGGACGCTTTGTCAGTTTCGGCGCAAAACAGACAACCTATGATTAATTCGTTTTTAGGATATTAATATTTAGTTTTTAAGTTTATAATATTTTTATTTGAGTCACGTGATTTTTCTAATAAGTTTTTAGTAATTTTCGGAATTTATTTTAGAGTCACTTTAATTTACCCTAGGGGTAAATTAGTCTTTTCATGTATTAGGATTCGCCCATAAATAGGCCCTATCCCCTGGGGATAGATGACTGTTAATTTTTTATTCCCAAGATCAATCAACAGTCCACGAGTTTGTTTTGGATCTCCTATTTTCTTATGCTGTAGAATTCTTTTCTCCTCTGGCGTTAACGTCAAGATTGTTGCAGCCAGTTCGCTGGCAGCGGAGACCTCATCTCCGCGTTCGAGTTCGCTCGTCTCGTCTTGAAGAATCCAAGCCGGCCAGCCGATCTGTGCTGCTGCTTCAAATCGGTGGGCCCACAGAAAGCTGTGCACGGCACTGTTTCCCTTTTTCTCTTGCGTGCAGTAGCAGTTTTGGCCAGCCGTTTTCATTGTGCACGGCAACGTGTGGGCCCCACAACTAATTTTTCTCCACGGCTGTATGGCGGGAGAACTCAGCGTGAGGCTTCAACTCTAGCAGCACGCGGGCACGTTTCCCGAGGAAGAACTCCCAGCGATGGCTTCATTTTGACCGGCTAGCAGTTCGGCGAGAAAAAAAGGCGTGGGCCCCGCCGCCTGGCTCCCGCACTGTAGTGCTTCGCGTGGACGCCAGCAGCCTTTCGGCGGCAGCACACTGCTCCGACCGACGTGCGGAAGCAGGACGTCAAGCACAGTTTTCGGCTTGCCTGTGCACGCGGCGAAAAATGGCATCGACCGGATTGTCTGCGGAAAAACTGCAAACAGATGAACGGGAAGACGTAGGTAAGTTTCAATCTCCTATTTTTCAGATTAGTTAATTAAATCAATAGTTATCTAGTTTTGCTTTAAACAGCATAAAAACAAATTAAATCTCGTAGTTAATTTTAATCTGTTAAATTCTTATTACTTATCGCGTATTATTTATTTAAGTGGTTTTAATCTGCTCATATAAACCGAAAAATTTATTAGTCGCAGAAATATTTTTATTCTAATTTTCTGTGCAATATTTTAGGTTTATTTCTGAACTAATTTCCAGATGATCCATATTTCTGAATTAATGTCCAGATGATCCAGATTATTAGTGATTTATTCAGGTATTTTGCCTACACTATTAAATATTCTTGAGAACACATTTTATTTACTGCAGTCATTTTTAATTTAGATTATTTTTAATATCATTTTAATTAGGACACCAGTCATTTTTAAGCTAGACAAGTTTTATTCCAGTAATTTGCTTTGCCAATATTATTTGTTTGGGTCATTCATTTGGGTGTTGGGTCTGAATCATAGTTTAGCAAGATATTTTTAGGCGCCCATTCTCCCCTCTCTGGTCGCTACTATCGGTCCTACACATGTGGATATGCGGCTGTGGGGGCTGCACTAGGCACCGGTAAAGCTAGCATCAGTGTTGGTGGAGGTGGCGCAAAAACTATGGTGGGGTCAATTTGACCGGTCATTTGGTCGGTCTGACCAGACGTGTGGTAGTCAGTCGCACCGGCCTGGTGGCCGGTCGGACCAACGTGGCAGCGTGGTGTGTCGCACCGGCCTAGTGGTTGATGGCCGCTGGTAGGCATGCGCCAGTCAGACCAGTCCAGAAGCTGGTCGGACCAGCCATAGCCGGTGACGTGGTAACGCTAGGGTAAAAATCCACTAGCGTTGGCTGGCACGATATTGTGGGATCTCGGCCATGGTTGTCGAGGCCATAGATGCAATAATTTTCCTAGTATTTCCATCAGTCCTACTATCTACATGATGAACAGGGGGTATACTAGCAATCGAGGAAGGAGAATCGGCCTCGGAAAAGCTGAATCTCCTAAACATCGCCTCCATCCTAGCATCGACTTTGTGCCCTAGCCGGTTTGCAAATGTAGCACTAATTACTTGATCTACAGATGTGACTATCTTTTGTTCGATGTCTAGGGTAGAGAGAGGGGGAGGAGATGTTACCTTGCTCATGGAGATGTTGGGGAGATCGAGGTTGCGCTTGACGAAGCCCACACGAGTCTTAGTGTAGCGCCCAAGCATGATGGCATATAGCTCCCTCATCTTGGCCTCGATCTCGGCCCTGTCCTTCTTGGATATATCCTCTAGGGTGGGGAGGACGATGTTGTCGTCATCGATTTTTGGGCTCCCCACCATGTTCATTGGTGTAGGGGGTGTCAATGTAGCCGTAGTAGTCATCATAGTTGTACCCGTCGCCGATATTATTGGGCTTGGCGTGTGTGTCCCCACCGGAGTGGCCAAAAAGTCTGTTGACACTAAAATCCACCGATAAAGCGCCAATCAACACTGACACCGATTCGACGATCCAAAAAGCATGTAGACGCCTGGCCTGTCTAGACAAACGTCAAACAACACTGATGTCGTGTTCCGGCAATCCTCAACCGTGACGAGGAGCTTGGGGTGGAGTCGCCAAGCAACCAAATCACCACAAGGGCGATTTAATTGGCCAAAAGAAAGAGGAGTGGTCAGACCGGCCAAAAGGGGGCCAGTCAGACCGATAGTACACAGCCCGTCAAATCAACCGTGCTGCGGCGGTTAGACTAGCGGCATAACCCGGTCAGACTAGCGGGTGCCGGCGATTAGACTGGTAGCTAGGGCAAAAAATAGCCCGGGTTACCGGCAATTGCCTTCTCTATAACGGCTCGGTGCAGGGGCTTCTTGGTGATGAAGATGGACGTCTTGGCCCCTGTAAAACACGTAGAAACAGTGGAAACTCGGTCCAGAGTCCGAATTTCTAAAGTAAACTGATAAAAAACCCATTGCGGGGTGAGACGGATGATTCACAAGCGAATCGACAAAGAGTATCGCAATTACGACGTGACGGACAGTAGGTTTATGATGCAAACTATCAAAGATGGATGAGCTATGGCTAAACCTAGGGAAAAAGGTAGTAGATTGAAAAAATAACGATTCTACGTGGTTATATTAGATTGAATTAGAGTCTCCCACTTTGAATCAGCCTTAGCCCTTTATATAAAGGCTGGTCTTGTTGTCCCTAGATATTAATTACACCATAGATTAATTAGGATACGAGTCTAAATTGTTAAAAATTAGTTAGGGATAAAATACCCCAAAAATATTCGTTTTGGGGTCAGACTCGGACCCTGTCGGTCTGATCGGACCTATGTAACCAGTCTGACTAGGGTAGCATGGCCAATCAGACTGGCCATTTATGGCCAGTTGGACCGGCATGTGCGAGGGACTGCACATTTTCGGTTAAATTACCAATTTTTATAATTTTAACCATTAATATCAAAGTTTGCTATTAATAGTATTACACATTTTGCCTGCACTTATCATTCCTCTCTCATTTTCTTTTTTTCATAACAGCATGAGGGACACGAACAGACGTAAACAAAAAGTGGAGAAAAAGAACACGTCGCCGGGAAACATGCGTCCTGCATTGCTCATGAGTCATGACGCAGCGTAGAACAGGTGTATTGCGAAAAAGGAAATAAATTCTATTAGGCGGGCTTGGAAACCCTCCACGTGGAACGCCCACTCCGTGAAAAACCTATTTGGATTGACGGTGAAAAAAATATAAATTTTATGGGAAGAGTTTTAAAGATAATTTGGATTAATGTTACAAGAATGAATAAGATAATCTGGTAATAAAAGTGGAGACAATCTGACGGTTGAGAACCTATCCAGATGAAATACTCGTGAGAAGACTTTGAAAGCCGCCGCACAAATTTAGTTTCGTCGTGATAATGCTTTGTTGATAGCAAGCCTCCAAACTGTCTGATGGATACGCCATTTATTAATTTTATGCATATCCACTTGCCCTGACTTTTTCAGCGTGACAGTATTCAACTCGAGCTTTGTCGACCGAGCTTATCCTGAAGTGAGAACAATGCAGAGTTTTTTTTTCATTTCTGGATGCACCCACCGTGTAAATCCGGTCGATTTTTTAAATAATATATTTGTTATTCAAAATTTTATAGTACGCAGATTTTATAATTTGTAAAATAGCCTTATATCGATAATTGGATTATACATAATCAATTATGAATAAAATATTTTTATATGGATTAGCAGCTGTTGGGGGAAAATATTCCATCCTCAGGGTTATTGCCGTAACAACACAAAGGCATATAATGAATTCGAAGGTTTAGGGACGTCTATCTTCGAAGATGTCCTGAGTCAAGCTCGAAGTATGAAGATGGGCCTTGGTTCGGAGTATATCTTCGAACTAAGGCTCTTTGAGATCTTTTCTGCCAGCTAAGATGGAAGATTTATCTTTTTTCTTATTAGATTAGTCTTTTACCATTTTAGCCCTATCAAGGGTACCGAATAGCTTCCACTATGTCGGTTGTAATAGAGGGGTAAATAGGTCTTTTCCTTAATATTTGGGCCTATAAATACCCCCCATTTCACCCTGTAATAGGGACCGAATACAAGTTATTCAATACACACATTCGAACTATTCTAAGTTGTTTTCTTTTCGGAGGCTTAGAACAGTTCACTTCGCAAACACTTCGTTTATCAGTTTCTAATCTACAGAAACTTGTTAGCGTAATCTTTACGCCAACAGTTGGCACCGTCCGTGGGGAACCTAGTCCAAAAAACTTCATTCTCTACCAATTTCTTACATCATGCCTCCTAAGCGGAGTACACCTTGTAACCCTGTTCGGAGCTCCTCTCGGATCTCCGGAGAGGCACCATCCGACACGGTTGAGGTCGAAGGGCCTTCGACATTCCCTCCACCTCAAACTCCGGAAGGAGTTTCCATCCCTCGAACATACGGAGTTCCTCCGCCAACTCCTTCTATACTTCGACCACCCGGAGTCCCTCTTCCACCTTCAATCCCACTTCGAACTGATCCCCTTGGTTCTCAAGACCGGGAAGACCCTTCCGGAGGAGATGAAGACAATCTTGGAGATATGGCGACTCAAATGGCCAGCCTCCAAGCCGAAGTAGCAAGATGGCGGCAAGAAGCCGCGAACAGGCTTCGCTCTCAAGCCGTCCCAACTATTCCAGAAGTGCCCGAAGATGATGAACCCATTTATCCCGAAGCCCTGGAGAATGCCTCCTTCGATACTAAATCTCCGCTGCATCCTGAGCTACAAAAAGTTCACTTCGACCCAAAGTTTAAGACTTCGAAGCTCTGTAAGTATGCTGGAGATGAAGATCCTGGAGAGTTTGTCCGTTCTTATGCCCTAGCAATTGAAGCTAGTGGAGGAGTTCGAGATACCATGGCAAAATGCTTCCCCTTAGCTCTTTAAGGAGTGGCATTAAGGTGGTTCTGGTCTTTGAAGCCAGGATCAATTAATTCATGGGGGCAGCTGAAGAAGAAGTTCGTAAGCAATTTTCAAGGCACCTTCGTGCCTCCAATGTCAACGGGAAGCCTTTTCCAGGTGAAGCAACTCCCTGGAGAGACATTGAGGCAATATTTTAAGCGCTTCGCTCATACGAAGTCACAGATCCGAGGGTTGTCTACATCTTCGGTAGTTGATGCAGCTCGGGAAGGTGTCACTCATCAAGGCCTCCTGGATAAGCTTCATCGGAAAAGCATATCCTCAGTTTCTCAGCTGATGTCATACTTTGAGGAGTATGCAAGGTCGGAAGAAGGTTGGCTTCGAAGAACTGCAGCTACTCCATCCATATTGCAAGAAGTAAAAGTAGAAGTAAAAACTTTGGCACAGCCGCAAGAACCAGTTTTCGAAGTTCAACATGATCGGAGAAGGGGGCAGAAGCATCCTCGTTCTGAAGTCTTGAACATTGCACCCCCGCAAAAGTTCACACAGAGAGTTCCATAGCCTTCAGCAAACAAGGTCAGCGGCTGGAGGCCGCCAGGGAAAACGACTGGCAAAGGCCAGACCCTTTTCTGTTGCATTCATGGTGAAAACCGAAGCCACACAACTGATACTTGCAAGGCTATACTCACTCTGAGAGGAGAATACCTAGAAAGAACTTCGGGTCGAGGTACTACTGACCGAGTTCCAGTTACAGCGCGCCCAGAGCCTGTTCAAGCTGTGGCGCGGATAGAAAACTTCGAAGCCGCAAGACGCCCTCCGATGGCCAATGTTATGCCACCTCCGAAGCAAGAGGAAGGGCAAGACCGAGGGAAAAGAGTAGTCCTCCCCATCTCCGGAGGAGGTACCCTCGGAAGCATGTCGAAAAGACAGAGAAGAGACTATGTCGGAGAGGTTGGCCACATTGGGACTTCGTCATGTGCAGCTGCTATGCCGGAATGGTCTCACGTACCGATATCTTTTTCTGCGGAGGATGCAGCTGGCATTAAATTTCCGCATGCAGACCCACTTGTTATTACTGCTGATATTGCGGGCACTGAAGTTCGAAGAGTGTTGATTGACGGAGGTAGCTCGGCAGACATTATTTTTGTTCAAGCCTTCGATCAATTGTGCATCTCCAGAAAGCACCTTCTTCCAGCGGCTCGTCCGTTGCAAGGCTTCGCTGGACCTCCACTTGATGCACTCGGCCAAATAGGCCTGGAAGTTACCTTCGGAGAAGGTTTGTTGGCCCGAACTGAGGAAGTAATCTTCGATGTTGTAGATGCCCCATATGCCTACAACGTTATCTTCGGAAGAGGCATGCTAAACCAGTTCGGAGCTGTGGCGCATCACAATTATTTGTGCATGAAGATTTCCACACATGCAGGAGTCCTAACTGTCTTCGGAGACCAAGCTATCGCCCGAAGAGCGGAATATGGTCATGGTCCCCCTCTTGATCCAAGACAAGTAAACAATGTGCAAGATAATCAAGAAAATTTTTCAGCACCTTCCGAAGCTTCGAAAAATCCTTCCCAAGACCAAGTCCTGAAGGAGAGATTGCAGCGAAGGTTATTGTTAAAGATGGTAAAGAATACACATTTCAATTTGGTAAAGATTTACCTCCAGAAGTTGCAACCTCTTTGGATAAGGTGGTGGAATAGAATTTAGATGTCTTCGCTTGGTCTGACGAAGACATCACCGGAGTCGATCGGGATATCATTGAACATAGTTTGCTTGTAAAACCGAAGGCCCGACCTGTTTGGCAAGGATTCCGAAAAATATCTACGGAAAGAGCTGTTCTGGCGAAGCACGAAGTTAAGAAATTGTTGAAAGCTAGGATTATTAGAGAAGTGGCCCACACAGAATGGTTAGCCAACCCAGTCTTCGTCAAAAAGAAATCTTCCGGGAAGTGGCGCATGTGCATTGATTTCACATCCTTGAATAAAGCTTGCCCTCGTGACCCCTACCCCATGCCCCGAATTGATCAATTGGTCGACTCCACCGCAGGTTCGGAGTTATTAAGCTTTCTCGACGCGTATTCTGGTTATCATCAAATATGGTTGAAGCGCGAAGATGAGATCAAGACAAGCTTCGTAACTCCTTCGGGAGTCTTTTGTTATGTAAGAATGCCTTTTGGCTTAAGAAATGCCGGGGCTACTTTTTCGAGGTTAGTTGCTAAGGCTCTAGGTCATCAATTAGGTCGCAATGTGGAGGCCTATATGGATGATGTTGTAATAAAGAGTGCTTTAAAGCACCAACATAGCCTAGACTTAGCAGAAACATTTAATAGCCTTCGGGCATGTGGGATCCGTCTTAACCCCGAAAAGTGTATCTTCGGAGCTAAGGCCGGAAAATTGTTAGGGTATTTAGTTTCAAGCAGGGGGATTGAAGCTAGCCCTACGCAAATAACTGCGCTACAAAAGATGGCTCCTCCAGAAAATTTAAAGCAAGAGCAAAAGCTGACTGGGCATCAGGCAGCACTTAGCAGGTTTTTATCAAGGTCTGCGGAGAGAAGCTTGCCTATATTTAAAGCATTGAAAGGGTCTGAAGATTTTGCATGGACACCGGAGTGTCAAAAAAGCTTCGAAGATATTAAAGAGTATCTCAGTAATCTCGCTACACTCACGGTGCCTACTGCGGACGAAACCCTACTCCTTTACCTTGCAGCTACATGTTCTGATGTCAGTGCAGTCCTTGTCAGAGAAGTGGATTTCAATGGGAAGTTGGTACAAAATCCTGTTTATTTTGTGTCCGAAGCATTATCAGGAGCGAAAACAAGATACTCCGAACTCGAAAAGTTCGTTTATGCTCTGATAATGGCTTCGAGGAAATTAAGACATTATTTTTTGGCTCACAATATAATCGTACCAACTTCGTATCCTTTGGGAGATATGCTCCGAAGTAAGGATTCCACTAGAAGGATTGGGAAGTGGGCAGTTGAGCTAGCACCCTTCGGCATATCTTTTCTGGCAAGGACAGCAATCAAATCGCAAGTCTTAGCAGATGTTATAGCAGAATGGACTCCAACTGCAATTTTTGTTCCGGAGAAGTCAAGTGACGGAGTTTCGACTGTTTATTCTGATGGGGCTTTCCAAGCATCTGGAGCAGGCATTGGAGCAGTATTAATTTCGCCTTCAGGGCAAAAAGCAATGTACTCCGCAAGACTCAACTTTAAGTCTACCAATTATATAGCGGAGTATGAAGGGATTTTACTGGGACTCCGAAAAGCACGTGCTCTAGGGGCTACAAAAGTTGTTATAAAAACAGATTCTCAAATAGTAGCAGGGCACGTAGATAAAAGTTTTCAGGTTCGGCATCCACAGCTTGCAAAGTACTTAGAAGAAATCCGTAAGATCGAAGCACACTTCAAGGGTATTTCCATTCGGAGTATACCAAGAGCAGAAAACATGCAAGCAGACATCTTAGCAAAATCTGCAGCCAGAGCTGTGGATGTACCAGAAGAAGCTTTCTATGAAGAGCTCAGTACACCTTCGGTGCCACAAATTCCCTCTGCAGAGATTCTTTGCATTCCAAGTGCAGAATGGAAAAATTCAATCATGGAACTTTTACAAGGAGGAACAAATTTGCCTGAAGAGCCACAACTTTCAAGATTGAAAATCAGGGCTAGAAATTATCAAATAATCAACGGTATTTTATACAAGGCCGGAGTATGTTCCCCTTTACTCCGATGTATATCTCAGGCCGAAGGTCAAGAAATTCTTCGAGAAATTCATGAAGGCCTTTGTGGTAGCCATTTAGCCCCTCGAGCTTTGGCAGGAAAAACACTTCGCCAGGGGCTTTATTGGCCTACAATAACAGTTGATGCGGAGAGCTTAGTCCGCACTTGTCAAGGATGTTAGTGGAGGGGTCGACGAAATCATCGCCCACCAACAGCTCTTCAAGTTATTGCTCCGGTATAGCCTATGGCCAGATGGGGTATGGATTTAATTGGTCCCTTTCTAGTAGCCAAGGGAAATCTAAAGTTCACAGTGGTAGCTATTGAATATTTTTCTAAGTGGGTAGAAGCAGAGCCCTTAACAGCTATCACTTCGAACAATGTACAGAAATTCTTTTGGAAGAATATCATTTGCCGGTTCGGAGTGCCTAGACAACTCACAGTTGATAATGGAACACGGTTCGATGCAGAACCTTTCCGGAAGTTTTGCGAAGATCTAGGCGTTCAGTTATGTTTTGCTGCAGTGAGGCATCCTCAGTCTAATGGAGCTGTAGAAAGAGCCAATGGAAATATTTTGTCAGGGCTAAATCGAAGGATAGTAGGATTAGCAAAAGGACTGTGGACCGAAGAGCTTCCGAAGATTTTGTGGTCCATTCGGACTACGCAAACAAGGTCCACAGGTTTTACTCCATTCAGATTACTATTCGGAGATGAAGCTATGACTCCAACGGAGCTCAAAGGAGGATCACTTCGCAGCACCGAACCGGAGATTGAAGAAGAAAGACAAGCTTCGCTAGATTTATTAGAAGAAACAAGACTTCGAGCTGTGGCAAATTTATCAAAATATCACCAGCAGACGAAGGCTTGGTTTGACCCGAAGGTTAAGATCAATGAACATAGACCGGGTCATCTTGTTCTACGAAGCATTATAGCGCCAGGGAAGTTAGGAAATAAATGGGAAGGTCCATACCTAATTGTTCGTTCAGGATGCCCTGGCTCTTTTAAATTAGCCAATTTAGAAGGTGAAGAGTTAGCACATACTTGGCATGCAGAGCACCTAAAGCGATACTTCGCATAAGGGCTTCTTGTAAATCACTTGTAATCATCTTCTGAATTAATAAAGCATATGGTCCAGATAGTGCCTTCCCCTCATAAACCTCCAGCTTCCGAGTGGACGCACTGGAACCGCGGGGTTGACCGAGAGGGAAGTGTCACAAAGCTGAATCATATTTTCGGACTTCGAATCATTGGTTCGAAGCTTCCGACGTGGGGGCTGACATAATCCGGAGTCCAGGCCACCGGCTTGTAGGCATCCGTAAAAGAGCCCAAAACCACATCATGCGGAGTCCAAGCCATTGGCTGGTAGACTTCCGTAAAAAGAGCCGAAGGTGGCCAAAACATGCGGAGTCCAAGCCATTGGCTGGTAGACTTCTGTAAAAAGAGCCGAAGGTGGCCAAAACATGCGGAGTCCAAGCCATTGGCTGGTAGACTTCCGTAAAAAGAGCCGAAGGTGGCCAAAACATGCGGAGTCCAAGCCATTGGCTGGTAGACATCCGTAAAAAGAGCCGAAGGTGGCCAAAATATGCGGAGTCCAAGCCATTGGCTGGTAGACATCCGTAAAAAGAGTCCAAAGAGACCATTGCAAACTCCGAACCATTGGTTTGACAGAGTTCGCAAAAAAGAGCCGAAGGTGGCCAAAGCAAAACAGAGTTTGAGCCATGAGCTTCGAATGTCTGTTAACATAGTCCAAAGTGACAAATTATCAAAGACACTAAGGTGTCCTGAAAGTTATCTCAAGTGATTTCTTTCAAAAAACAAGGGTACTAAGTTGCCATTCTTCATACTACAAATAGTCGAAGACATTTTATAAGATTTTAAAAGATCTTTAAATTGCAGAGGGGCTCTGAACCCCAAAAAATTGTACTCCGAAGTTTTTCTTTGCGCATAACCATCTTTGAATACAGTTCAAAGTTGCTTATCCCCAAAGAGGGGCTAGTAAATATGGAGACAATTTTAAATCGGTATTCATTATTCGAACGAATATGTTTATAGATTACATCATGAAAAATTGGTATCTATACCAAGAAGGAATCGAAGACCTCTTCGATCTCTAGAGCTAGGATTGGAACGACTAGTTCCAGCGCCGGGAGTTCTAACAACTTTACGTTTAACTCTCTTGCCTCCCTTCGAAGCTCTAAAGTCCTTCTGTTCTTGTTGAAGCTCGGCCCAAGTTCGAAGCCGTTCGGGGCTCCTTTCCCAGCTTCCAAGTTCTTCAGGTTTTTTACTTCGAACTTCATCTTCGTCTTTAGACCATATAACGTCTTCAGAAGACGAAGTGTTCAAGTTAACCTCTTTTTCTTCCTCTTTAATATAATATAGTATATCTTTGCTTACTTCGGGCGCAATTACACCGGAGCTATCTCGAGGAACTAAAAATCGGGGGCGCTTATAAGCTTTTAGAAGATCGAAGGTGGTCCATAATGAGCGAAGTTCATCGTTAATGTCTAACACTTTGATATCTTCCGTATGAGGCAAAGCCTAAAAATATGATAAACAAATTTTCATTGATAAATGTTCATAAGCACAAAGCTTTACATAGCCAAAAATCCTAAGATATTTCTAAACCTGCAGTTTCGGAGGAGGCTGACTGCTTGAAGCTTGGGTCTGAGCTTGTTTCTGGCGTTGTCCTTCGTCGATCCAGGCCTTGATCGCAGAGTGACCTTCGGCTCTCCATGAAGTCTGGAAGGCTCGCCAGGCAGCGGCCACACCTTAGGAAGGAGTCAGAAGCCGCTCGTCGTCGAAGGTAATTGGGCCCTCTCCTGCGCTCGGAGTTATCGATCGGCCCAGATCTTCGTAGTAGCGAAGTAGGCCAACAGCAGCCACTTGTCCGGAGAGTTCTCCGTATCGAATGCCTGCTGTCTTCATCTGCTTCGCCACTCCTTGAATCCTTTTCAACCGGCGCAGAAGAGAAATGTTATCATCAGAAGGAAGTGTCCCAGTAGTACCGAAGTACTCCAGAACACCTAGCAGTTGATTCATAACTTCCGCAGCTACCTTCTCGGACTTCAGCTTATCTTCGATCAGTGCGTCCTTCATCGAAGTTACCTCTCCCAGAACCCCAGAAAGTCTAGCAGTTTCAGTAGTCAAGATATTCTTTTGGTTCAAAAGCTGGCTAGCTTCCTCTTGGAGTCTGACAAGCTCGGTCCCTGCAGTAGCGTGCTTCGCCCGCATTCTTTCAATTTCTGCTCGAAGCACAATTCTTTCTGCTTCGAGCTCTTTATTTGCAGCCTCCAAACCTTGTCTGGCCCTGCGCTCCGTTGACACTATACTGTCCATTTGAACCACTCGGCTTTCGGAGATGGTGAGATTCTGTTGAAGGATGTTATTTTCCTCTCGAAGACGAGCGATTTCTTGATCATTCGATATATTCACAGCTCGGGCCAAGACTGTTTGTTGCGAAAAGAAAAACCAAGGTAAAAATTTATTTGTAGATGAATTCTATGTTATTTCGCAGATGCTTTGTACCTGGTAAGCTGCGCGTTCCATAGCAGCGTTAAGCTCCGACCTGTCCGCTTTGCTCAGAATGGCGACAAAGTTGGTCTCCCCTATGTCGCGACTAGCTCGATCCAAAGGCTCGAGCAAAGTCCGAAGACCAGTTGTTCGCTCTAAGAAAGGAGCTAGAAGGGGGAGCATACTTATCGCCTGTTGGTCATCCTCGTCCAGCGAGGGGCCGGAGTTTTGGCCTGTAGTCTTCGGAGCCCCTCGAGACTGGCCCCCCTCGGTAGATTGACTCTCGTCTGTTGAATCAGACGGAGTTGATCCGGAACTCACAGCAGGGAGGGGTTCTATATTCCTTTTGCCTCTTCCAGGTCCCATTTGAGTGGCACTTGGGATTGGCTCCGAAGTCGTCGAAGGTCCAGGGATTATTTCTTCCTGGCGGACCTCTTCCACAGAAGTGGACTCTGTAAAAAACAAAAGTATTATACATTGTATAAATACACAAAATAAACATAAAAGAATTATTCGAAGTTTACCTTCGACATTCTGGCGAGGGGTAATCATTGGGCTGTTTGGCGGATCGAAGGCGAGATCTTCGTCCGAATCAGCCGTTAAATCTTCGACTGCAGGAACATTTTCCTTGGCAGTCCTTGTTGCCTCTTCAGGAATCGAAGCCATAGTGACTTCGAGTCTACTTTCATCCACAGGAACTTCGTCCCGAGGTAAATCCTCTTGAACTGCCGAAGTCCTTGGTTGCTCAAGGTTATCTCGAGACTCCAGTACATTCGCAGGTATTTCGGCTTGTGCAATCCTTTGAGATGCATCTTCGTCTATCAGACGCACAAGCAACCTCCCTTCGTCCCCTTGGGAGTCAAAGACTGAAGCCCTTGGGCTCGAAGGTGCTGGATTCTTTGGTTTCCGAGCCACCTTCTTGACTGGAGTCTTGGCGGAGCTCGAAGTCCCAGCTTCGGCTTTCCTATTTTTGGGCCCTTTCTCCGAAGGTACCCAATCCATCAAAGGGGGCGGAGCGATTTCCAGCATTCCCCACACTCTGTTAAATCTTTCCCAACTCTCGACCAACTTGATTCTCCATTCCTTTTCAGTCGGAGTTGGAGCGCCCAAAATCTTCTCCGAAGCCCGCATGATTTGCTCCGAAGTAATAGGGGCTGAAGAAGCTAAAAAATGAATTAAGTTAGTTACTTCTTCTAATGAATATGCATAATATATGTTGTTTTCGAAGTTACCTGCAGGGCTCGAAGTCAAAGTGATTTTTCGGAGATCACCTTCCGAATCCTCTTCGAAGATGATAGGCCAGTTGGCCATCAGCGGAGAGATTTGTAACCCGACGAACTCTTCGGCTAAGTCTCACATGCTCAACCTTCGACTGATCTTCTGAAGTAAGCTGAGGCGAGCTTCGAGCTGACCTTGGTCTGGATGCACTAGGGCTTCCTTCCGGAATTGGATGTCTTTCAGAGGTCCGGTCAGAGGATTGCTCGCCCCAACTTCGGCATAAAACCATCTCATGACCCAGTCGGTGTACCATCTTGCATTGATGGCCTTAGCAGGAAATTAAAGGGCGTATTCATCCCGAAGCCTGAAGTTAATACTTCCGAAGGCTACTACCACCTTTTCACCTCCGGGGCCTACGAAGGTTTTTGGCTGGCACGAAGCTCTGTGTAGCGCAGCGAAGATCTCTGCCCTTCCCTCACAGCCTTCGGCTCTCAACGCCCATTCGAATATAGCTAAACGAGCTACTGCGTTCGGAGAAAGTTGAGGAAGAGTGACGTGAAACAAATCAAGTACCTCGGCCAAGAAATCCACTGCCGGAAGGCCCAAGCCAGCTTCGAAGAAGGCTTCGAATACGACCACTTCTCCGGGCCTTGGCGACGGGATAAGCTCCTTTCCAGGTTTGCGGATCATGACTCCAGTACTAATCTTCCCTTCTACTGCGACCGCCAGGGATTCTCTTTTGCAGGTAGAAGGTCCCAGTTGGAAGGATTGATCCAAATATTTTGTTGATGGCGGGCAGAGACCTTGATCACCAACATTTTGGGGATTTCCCCCTCCTGCCGCCATGGATGCCGTTGCGGGTGTTGGAGGAGCCGTCGCCAATGCCGCAGCCGCTGCTGCTGCAGCCGCCTGCTGTCGAGCCAAGGCCGAAGGGGCTCCAGTACTCTTGGTTTTTGCCATTGAAGCTACTGGGCTGCTTTGGAGGAAAAATGGAGGTTAGGGCTCAAAGGGTGTTTGTTTGCAAGAGAGCGGTGGAAAGGTACTCAGGAAAGTTCTAGGCCCTCTATTTATAGCCTAGACTTTACATTTTTTACCGTTAGTCCGTGCCGTTTCACATTCTTGCCCGTTACTTCTCTCCGAAATTAACGCATTCCGTAGTTTCCGTTAGAAGAATGCTGGGGGAGATAATCCCGATGGCTGAAGGGGGGCCCACAAACAGGAGGTCTGAAGCAAGGAAGCCGGAGGTCACCCTCCGGGAGAAGGATGAGGAGCCATGCTGAATAGCGTGGGCCTCATGGCTCCAGATGTGATGAGTCATTGTCAACGATAGTCAAAGAGGACTGGAATGAGAAGAGAAGACCTGCTGCGTCTGGGCCGCGTGTGACTCAGGTACACGGGCAGCAAGCGACTGTCGAGCAGAGAAGGCCGCGAAGTCGGGCTGGCCCAATCCGGGTACATGGGCTAGGAGCAGCAGAGGATCCACTGGACTGTTGACCGGGATTGACTCAGGTACACGGGCGGCGAGTGATTGCCGGGCTGAGGGAGCCGCGGAATCAGGCCGGCCCAATCCGGGTACCCGGTGCGAAGACGGTGGACGCTTTGTCAGTTTCGGCGCAAAACTGACGACCGTTGATTTCGGATCTGACCGTCCTGAGGTGAAGCCGTAGCTGCTACGAAAGCTCCGCATCAGGACAAGTTACCTTTATTTAGGTTTTTACTATTTTGCCTTTAGGCCCACAGTCTGTCAGTCGAGTCTGTAAAAAACCCTAAGGGTATTTCAGTCTTTTCCATTTTTATTCAGCGTCTGTAAAAAACCCTAGGGGTATTTCTGCATTTTCCCATTTAATGGGCTGCCTATAAATAGGCCCCAATAGGCTAGGGTTAGGGCACCCATTTTGAAAAAAACACTTTACCAATTCTGAAATTCGTGGGTCACTTTTTCCCTTCTTCTTCCACTGTTTTCCGCCGTCGTCTAGATATTCTCCGCCGCCACCAGCTAGTTCATATGTTTTTGCTTGCCGATTAACACATCGTTCCAGTTTTCCCCATTGGTGGGCTTTGGGCGCTGGTTTTCCCCTGCTTGAAGTTCCTGTGTGCTGAAATCGCTGAACACGTGCACATATTTCCTGTGTGTGTGTGCGTGTCCTGGGATTTGGCGCTAAGATTTCCTCAAGGCAGCAGGGCAGGCGTAGCTAGCACATCGTTCTGGGAAGTCTCGTGAAGACCAGCAGTTGGCGTGAAGAATTCGTGAAGACCGAGCGGCTACATCTCCTGCGTCATGCGTGCTACACAACAAATGGCAGTTTCCACGCATAAAAATCAGTGAGTACTGTAGCAACGCAATTAGAATTAAGTTAATCACTTTTGCCTTGAAGTTTGTCCCTATGCGTTGCTGGTTCAGGTGTTAGTCAGATTAAAATAGCCTTTCAACAGTAAATGGTTTCATCGTTTTGTGTGCGTATGAAATTTTCTTGTTTTGCCTTGTGTTACGTCACGCCAGATGCTCATGATTAGTACTAATTGTATTCCTCGATTTGCGTGCTAATTAAATACCCATGTGTTGCCATGTTTCATGTACGATCAGTATTATTTCAATACTTCCCGTAACCTCCTATTACATGTGATGGCATACTGTTAAAAGTATTTTTCATGAATATATTTTATCTGTTGATTTAATCTTTGTGCTGTCATTATATCTGTTGATTCATATGCTGTTTTGATAGATGATATTGATTATGGTGTTTTAATCTGAGCACTGTTTCATTTCGATTAGAACATCATGTTTTACCTTCTTCATATTTGTTGGTTTGATTAAATGCCTGTGAGTTAATTAATCTGTTGAATCTGCCTTTAAGCACTATGTTGGTGTCTTTTCGATTAGGACACCGGTCGTTTTTAGGCTAGATCATTTTAGGTCCTGTTGATCTGTTTACTTTTCCTTGCTAAGTCTGTCGAGGTGCGTTGGGTATTGGGAGCAGGCCATTGATTCGAAAGAATTTTTTAGGTGCCCATTCACCCCCCCCCTCTGGTCGCTACTTTCGGTCCTACAAGTGGTATCAGAGCCTGGTTAGGGTTTTTCCATACCTTAACCGGTTCTAAACTCCAGTAGTGATCATGACTTCTCCTGGCAAGGTCCCGTCCTTGGAAGCTTATCGCTATAATTATTGGAAGACTCGCATGCGAGCCTATCTCATGAGCCAAAGCTCGGACATCTGGGACATTTGCGTTCACGCTACGTTTGTCATATTGCCAGTTGCTGAGCGTGATTCTCCTGGTATCATCGCCCAGCATGTGAACAATAGCAAAGCGGTGAACATATTGTTTTCTGGTTTGGGTCCCACTGAGTTTGAGCGTGTGAGCCATCTCTCTACTGCGAGAGAGATCTGGGCTACCCTCCAGGCACACCATGAGGGGACAGCTCAGGTCAAGGCTCGGCTCTATCAGACCTACCGGCGTGAGTACGAGAACTTCACACAAAAGCCGGGTGAATCTGTTGAAGCATTGTTTGGTCGTTTTCAGTCGATCATAAACAAGCTTCGGGACAACAAGGCTGAGGGTGTTCAGTTGGTCTCAGATCATGAACAAGCGCTCAAGGTTCTTCATACCTTGGACCCAAAGATCTGGGAGATCAAGGTATCCTCTATCATTGAGAGCACTTCTTATGATACCTTGACCATTTCTGATTTGTTTAGCAAGCTGAAGGCCACCGAGGTTGATACCCAGTTGAGATCAAATCTCACTGGCTCTGGATCAAAGTCTCTGGCCCTTGCTACACCTTCTGTTGATCCCTCTTCTGTGAGTTGTGTTGGGTTCTCTTTGATGTCTATCACTGAGGATCAGCTTGAGTCGTTGGGAGATGATGATTTGTGTCTTTTTAACAACCGGGTGCGTCGTGTCTATGATAAGAGGATGTTCAAAAGACACGGCACAAAGACCGGATGCTTTGAGTGTGGTGATCCAGGACACTTCATCGCCGACTGCCCCAAGCGCAATGGCCACAAGAAGGGCACTGGTGGTGGCTTCCACGACTCCAGCAAGCACGACAGCTCCTCCTTCAACAAGGGCAAGCCAAAGACCAGATTCTTCAGAAAGGCCCTGAAGGACTACCGGCGAGAGAACAAGAAGCGCGACAAGGCCTTCTTCGCTGAGATGGAGAAGAGCTACTCCAAGCGGTCCACATCTTCTTCCTCTTCATCGAGCTCAAGCGATGAGGAGATCATCATCAGGAAGGGGAAGGACAAGGACGATCCAGCAGGCCTTTGCTTCATGGCCTTCGGGGACAGACCGAAGAGCCGCTCACACCAGCGCCGAAGATCCCGCAAGAGTTTCTGCTCAATGGCTCTTGGGGATAAGGAAGAGAAGGGCTCCTCCGATGACTTCGACGACGACGACAATGAAAAGGTATCATCCTATGAACGCGAAATCGTTGATTTACTTGAAAGCAATCGTCAGGAGTTAAAGTATCGGGAAAAAACTGCTTAGAGGGGCTAAGAAGAGGATAGATGAGTTAGAGAGTGAGCTTGCCGTGGCCAACGGCAAAATTGAGAGTCTATCTTCTTCTCCTTGCTTGGGTGATAGCAGTGAGTGCCCAAAGTGTGAGGTGCTTCTGTGTGACCTGTTGACTCTGAAGTCCAGGTACACAGAAAGGGTTGATGAGAGGGACGCTTTGGCCACTGAGCTTGAAAGCGCTCAGCTGGAGCTGAAAGATGCTCAAGCCACTGTCGTCATACCCTGTGCTGATTGCCCATCTCATCTTGCTAGTTTAGCTGAGCTGAAAGCCAAGGGCGATAAGCATCTGGGTGATTTGGAGAGAATGAGAGTTGAGCTTGCGCAGACTAGGCTAGAGCTTGAGACATTGTCAGTTCCACCCACTGTCTGTGAGAACTGTCTGTCTCTTAGAATGGAGTTGATTAAGCTGAAAGCCGAGAAGTCTGCCCAGATAGATAGCGAGTGTGAGACCTGCTTGTCTTAGGTGGAGGTTCTAGCTTCCTTGAGAGAGGAGCTAGCTGATTCTCAGAATGAGAACTTTTACCTCCGTTCTATCCTGAGTTGGATCAGTGCAAGAGAGCCACAGCTCGGCATGATGATCCAGCAGTTCAAGAGACAGGATGGGTTTGGGGTAGGTTACACCTATACCAAGGCTGACTTTGAGAGTGCCATTAGCCGGGCAGTGGAGTGGAGTAAAATGACTCCTGAGCAGAGATATCCCAAGACCCATTCCACTGAGTCTTCCCAGGCTTGTCAGCCCAAGGATGGAGTGATCCATGAACCACCCAAAGCTCCACCCAAGAAACCCATCTGGGTTCCAAAGCCCAAACTCCTCCACACTTCTCTTGACTCTCTTCCTGGACCCTCTCAACCCAAGAAGCCGACACCAAACACCACTAAGCCCAAGAACCCCAAGCCTCAACCACATTCCAAGAAGCCCACCTATCATTGTGAGTACTGTCAGAGAGACGGGCATCTTGCGGAGTTTTGCTTCAGGAGGAAGCGGGTTGAGAGAGCAGAGCGTGCTCGTGGTGGTCAGGAGCAGTTCTACCAGCAGGGTGGTAGACTGCGTGTTCCTCGACGCGGGGAGAGGCTGGAGGCCAGGCCGCGTCGTGTAGGTGGTGGTAGAGGAGACGGCTTTCATGCCCGTGCTCCAGATGGTGGTGCTCGTTCCGGTAGAGCTCCAGGCCGTTTTGGCTACGGACCTGGACCTCGTAGCCGAGGTTTTAGGCAGAACCGAGGACCGCGCTTTGAGCCGCGTTTTGGTCCAAACTTTTCTGATGATTTCTGCTTTCCGTCTTTTGAGCAGATGGCTCGACACTGGTTTAGCTCGTTTGCTAAACCCGGTGGCGGACCATTTGCTCCCACTTACAACCACTGATTGTGCAGGATCAGGGACTGGAGGACGTTTGGATTATGGACTCAGGATGCTCTCGCCACATGACGGGACATCGCAGATGGTTCTCCAGTCTCACTCCCCCGAGCTCCGAAGAGTACATCACCTTCGGGAACAGTGGTCAAGGGAAAGTAAGTGGCATTGGCTCAATTCGCATTTCAGACCATTTTTCTTTGAAGAACTTTGCTTTGGTTGGAAACTTGAACTTCAATTTGATTTTTGTTTCGCAACTTCTTGAGGATGGTTTGGAGGTGCGTTTTAAGAAGGGCAATTCTTCTGTGTTTGATTCTAGAGGGTCTTTGATTTGCCAGATATTACCTTTCGGTAAAGTTTTTCGGATTGACTTCTCTAGTTCTTTTGGCCCTTCTCGCTGTTTAATTGCTGGATCTTCTTCTGAGCTCTGGAAGTGGCATAGGAGGTTAGGCCATTTGAGTTTTGACCTGCTAGTCAGGTTGAGCTCTATGGACCTCATCCGAGGATTTCCCAAGCTTAAGATGGAGAAGGATCTAGTTTGCCATCCCTGTCGTCACGGGAAAATGGTTGCCGCTTCTCACTCACCTGTGACTCAGGTGATGACTTCGTATCCGGGCGAGCTGTTACACATGGACACTGTCGGTCCAGCTCGGGTACGCTCAGTAGGTGGGAAGTGGTACGCACTTGTGATTGTTGATGACTTTTCTCGATTCTCGTGGGTTTTCTTTTTGGAGTCTAAGGATGAAACTTTTCATTTTGTTCATGACCTGATTTTGAAGCTGAAGAATGAGAACAATGGTCGGCTGCGAGCAATTCGCTTTGACAACGGCTCTAAGTTCAAGAACTCTCAGTTCGTCAGCTTCTGCAGTGATCAGGGTCTTGACCATCAGTTTTCTGCTCCTTACACTCCCCCACAGAATGGCGTTGTGGAACGAAAGAACCGCACGCTAGTCGAGATGGCCAGGACGATGCTCGATGAGCACAGGACTCCTAGGCGTTTTTGGGCTGAAGCCATGAACACGGCTTGCTATCTGGCCAACCGCATTTTTCTTAGAGCTTACCTTGGTAAGACCTCATATGAGTTGCGGTTTGGCAGACAGCCCAAGGTGAGCCACTTGCGAGCGTTTGGCTGCAAGTGCTTTGTGCTCAAGAAGGGAGGGCATTTGGACAAGTTTGAGTCTCGTTGCTGGGATGGTGTTTTTCTTGGTTACGCTTTGCATTCTCGAGGCTTCCGTGTTTGGAACCTCGACTCCCAGCAGCTTGTCGAGACTTGCGAGGTTTCTTTTGATGAGTCCTTGCCTTCTTTAACTCCTTCTTTTGAGCTTTCTGGTGATGGTGAGCTCGGAGAGTCCATCTTCGAGGAAGATGAGGATACTCCAGCTGCTGATGAGGGTGGGCCTTCTGCACCTCCTGCAGAGCCCACACCTTCTGAGACTTCGACTGAGGACGAGGGCGAACCTCTGATCACTTCTTCCACTTCGATCGAGCCCCCTCAGTCGAGTCCAGAGGTGCCAGCTGCTGACTCCGGTGAGGTGACTTCAGATCACCAGGGATCCCGAGCAGTTCAGCGTGATCACCCCTCAGAGCTCATCATCGGTGATGTGTCTTCAAGAACTTTGCGTTCGTCTGTTGACTCTCTTGCTGTGTTTGCTGAATCTGCTTTTGTTGCATCTTTTGAGCCCAGAGACATTTCTCATGCTCTTTCTAACTCGAACTGGATTAATTCCATGCAAGAAGAGCTTGAGAATTTTGTCCGCAATCGGGTTTGGACACTAGTAGAGCTGCCACCAGGATGCAACCCCATAGGCACCAAGTGGGTGTTCAAAAACAAGCAAGGTGAAGATGGGGTTGTGGTGCGCAACAAAGCTCGACTAGTTGCCCAGGGTTTTTGCCAGAAGGAAGGTATTGATTTTGAAGAAACCTTCGCTCCTGTTGCCCGTCTTGAGTCCATTCGCATTCTCTTAGCTTTTGCCGCTTCAAAGGGTTTTAAGCTTTTTCAAATGGACGTCAAGAGTGCTTTTCTGAACGGGTACATAGAGGAGGAGGTTTATGTTAGGCAGCCCCCCGGTTTTGAGAACCCCAAGTTTCCTCGACATGTTTTTAAGTTGCAAAAAGCTTTATACGGGTTGAAGCAAGCCCCCAGGGCTTGGTATGACCGGTTGAAGCAGTTTTTGTTGGGGAAGGGCTTTGTGATGGGTTCTGTGGATAAGACTCTCTTCTTGCTCAGAGATGATTCAAATTTTTTAGTCGCTCAGATATACGTGGACGATATTATCTTTGGCGGTACTACTAACGATCTTGTGTCCAAGTTTTCTGAGCAGATGCACAGTGAGTTCGAGATGAGCCTCATGGGTGAGCTCAAGTATTTTCTAGGGCTCCAGATCAAGCAGACCAAGGACGGCACCTTCATCCACCAGGGTAAGTATACTCGGGACATGTTGAAGAAATTCGACTTTGGTGGAGAGCTGAAGCCTCAGATGACCCCAATGGGTACATCTGGGGGCCTGGACAAGGACGAGAGCGGCGTCAAGGTCAACGAGAGAGAGTTTCGAGGGATGATCGGTTCACTGTTGTACTTGACAGCGACAAGGCCAGACATACAGTTCGCCGTGGGACTGTGCGCGCGCTTCCAGTCTTCACCACGCGCGTCTCATCGGCAGGCTGTCAAGCGCATCTTCAGGTATCTCACTTATGCGCCTGATCTTGGTCTCTACTATTCAGCATCATCTTCTCTTGATTTATCTGGCTTTTCGGACGCTGACTTTGGTGGGTGCCGGTTGGATCGCAAGTCGACTTCCGGTACTTGCCAGTTTCTTGGTTCGTCTCTTGTGTCTTGGTCTTCTCGAAAGCAATCTGGAGTTGCTCTTTCGACCACAGAGGCTGAGTATGTAGCTGTTGCTAGCTGCTGCTCACAGTTAGTTTGGATGATTTCCACTTTGAGAGATTTTGGGTTGTTCTTTCCTACCAGAGTTCCTTTGTTTTGCGACAGCACCAGTGCAATTAGTGTAGGGAAAAACCCATGTCTCCATTCAAAAACCAAACACATTGATGTGCGCTTTCACTTTTTGCGGGATCAATATGAGAAAGGTGTCATTGACCTTGTTCATGTTGATACCCATCATCAGTTGGCTGACATTTTCACCAAACCCCTAGATCAGTCTACATTTGAGCGTTTACGAGGGGATTTGGGTGTTGTGTATCCTTTTTAGGATATTTTGAGTCAGTTCATTTCTTTCTTCTTTACTCTTTTCTTGAGTCTTTTTGTGTGTGTTCATATCATACATATTCACATATCACACTTTTGAGTATGCTTCTGTTATATGATTGAACTGCTTTACTTATTCTAGCTAGTACATGCTTTTGATTACTTGTCAATGATCATGCCTTGTTTCAGTTCGCTTGATATGTCTGATATCTGTCATATGCATGGCTTTTACACTTTAAACATGAAAAATGATCACCATTGCTTCTGGTAACTAGCATGTGTAGGCTGAGTGTTTTTGCTATCTGTTACATGCCTTGTAGCTAGTTCATCACATAGATGCAGATATGCAACTTGGACATCTTTATGCTTTAACATGGAAATTGTGCTATAAAAATGATAAAAAAAAACAAAAATGAATGAAAATTCCATGCCTTTTTATGCTTGAGTTCAAAAGATCCAAGTGGGTTTGCCTTGTCGCATTGCATTGTTCTGGACTGCTTACCATAGCACTTTGGTATGAACTAGGACAGTGTAGTGTATGCCAAGACCAATGTCTTAAGCTTCTGATGGTCCAGTTCTGGCCTAGGCTTGACTTGGTCGGTTAGCGTAAGGTTTGACATGCAAATAACCCTTGGCAAAAATGAAAAAGGAAATGAAAAAGCCTAAAAATTAAAAAGACAACAAGTTTGCTGAAGCACTTTGTTTTGGACAATGCTTATCTTGGTAGATATCAGTTAGCTTCTGCATCTCTTGCTTTACCTTGCTTGTCATCTGGAAAATGTGGTGATGCTTTTATTTGAGAAAATTAAAAAAATGTGTGCAAATGACTTTCTTTAGATATCATCTATTGCACTGATCATGCCATGTGTCTTAGACAGTATGACTTTTGCTATACTTGTTAGATGTTGTAATTGCAGTCAATCATATCTGAGAAGCATGCTTTCTACACTCCACCTGCACCCCAGTTGCATTCATTGCATATTTTGAGGGGGAGTTGCATTTCAGGGGGAGTCAGTGTCGTTTTAGAGTGCTTGATGAGTTCACTTGTCAACAAGGGGGAGAAATTTTGGGAGAAGAGTTTAAGGGGGAGTTTTGGCTTTCTCTGGGATTTGTTTCAGGGGGAGTTTTTGTCTCGTTTGTCCTTACTCTTTTGATATCCTTGTTGATGTTTCTGAGACTGCACTCGTTTTGAGCTTTTACCTTTGGTTAACCATAATGACCGTTTCTTGCTTTTGTTCGGTTTTTGGTCATTAGGGTTAAACTTTTACTTTATTTTCTTCTTCTCTGTTTTCTTGTGCTTTGTTTTCGTGTTTCCACAGTTGTTCACAGGTACTGAAGAGCAGAAGAAGAGAAGTGTTGACAATGCACTCATCAAGGGGGAGATTGAGGAGCCATGTTGAATAGCGTGGGCCTCATGGCTCCAGATGTGATGAGTCATTGTCAACGATAGTCAAAGAGGACTGGAATGAGAAGAGAAGACCTGCTGCGTCTGGGCCGCGTGTGACTCAGGTACACGGGCAGCAAGCGACTGTCGAGCAGAGAAGGCCGCGAAGTCGGGCTGGCCCAATCCGGGTACATGGGCTAGGAGCAGCAGAGGATCCACTGGACTGTTGACCGGGATTGACTCAGGTACACGGGCGGCGAGTGATTGCCGGGCTGAGGGAGCCGCGGAATCAGGCCGGCCCAATCCGGGTACCCGGTGCGAAGACGGTGGACGCTTTGTCAGTTTCGGCGCAAAACTGACGACCGTTGATTTCGGATCTGACCGTCCTGAGGTGAAGCCGTAGCTGCTACGAAAGCTCCGCATCAGGACAAGTTACCTTTATTTAGGTTTTTACTATTTTGCCTTTAGGCCCACAGTCTGTCAGTCGAGTCTGTAAAAAACCCTAAGGGTATTTCAGTCTTTTCCATTTTTATTCAGCGTCTGTAAAAAACCCTAGGGGTATTTCTGCATTTTCCCATTTAATGGGCTGCCTATAAATAGGCCCCAATAGCCTAGGGTTAGGGCACCCATTTTGAAAAAAACACTTTACCAATTCTGAAATTCGTGGGTCACTTTTTCCCTTCTTCTTCCACTGTTTTCCGCCGTCGTCTAGATATTCTCCGCCGCCACCAGCTAGTTCATATGTTTTTGCTTGCCGATTAACACATCGTTCCAGTTTTCCCCATTCGTGGGCTTTGGGCGCTGGTTTTCCCCTGCTTGAAGTTCCTGTGTGCTGAAATCGCTGAACACGTGCACATATTTCCTGTGTGTGTGTGCGTGTCCTGGGATTTGGCGCTAAGATTTCCTCAAGGCAGCAGGGCAGGCGTAGCTAGCACATCGTTCTGGGAAGTCTCGTGAAGACCAGCAGTTGGCGTGAAGAATTCGTGAAGACCGAGCGGCTACATCTCCTGCGTCATGCGTGCTACACAACAAATGGCAGTTTCCACGCATAAAAATCAGTGAGTACTGTAGCAACGCAATTAGAATTAAGTTAATCACTTTTGCCTTGAAGTTTGTCCCTATGCGTTGCTGGTTCAGGTGTTAGTCAGATTAAAATAGCCTTTCAACAGTAAATGGTTTCATCGTTTTGTGTGCGTATGAAATTTTCTTGTTTTGCCTTGTGTTACGTCACGCCAGATGCTCATGATTAGTACTAATTGTATTCCTCGATTTGCGTGCTAATTAAATACCCATGTGTTGCCATGTTTCATGTACGATCAGTATTATTTCAATACTTCCCGTAACCTCCTATTACATGTGATGGCATACTGTTAAAAGTATTTTTCATGAATATATTTTATCTGTTGATTTAATCTTTGTGCTGTCATTATATCTGTTGATTCATCTGCTGTTTTGATAGATGATATTGATTATGGTGTTTTAATCTGAGCACTGTTTCATTTCGATTAGAACATCATGTTTTACCTTCTTCATATGTGTTGGTTTGATTAAATGCCTGTGAGTTAATTAATCTGTTGAATCTGCCTTTAAGCACTGTGTTGGTGTCTTTTCGATTAGGACACCGGTCGTTTTTAGGCTAGATCATTTTAGGTCCTGTTGATCTGTTTACTTTTCCTTGCTAAGTCTGTCGAGGTACGTTGGGTATTGGGAGCAGGCCATTGATTCGAAAGAATTTTTTAGGCGCCCATTCACCCCCCCCCTCTGGTCGCTACTTTCGGTCCTACAAGTGGTATCAGAGCCTGGTTAGGGTTTTTCCATACCTTAACCGGTTCTAAACTCCAGTAGTGATCATGACTTCTCCTGGCAAGGTCCCGTCCTTGGAAGCTTATGGCTATAATTATTGGAAGACTCGCATGCGAGCCTATCTCATGAGCCAAAGCTCGGACATCTGGGACATTTGCGTTCACGCTACGTTTGTCATATTGCCAGTTGCTGAGCGTGATTCTCCTGGTATCATCGCCCAGCATGTGAACAATAGCAAAGCGGTGAACATCTTGTTTTCTGGTTTGGGTCCCACTGAGTTTGAGCGTGTGAGCCATCTCTCTACTGCGAGAGAGATCTGGGCTACCCTCCAGGCACACCATGAGGGGACAGCTCAGGTCAAGGCTCGGCTCTATCAGACCTACCGGCGTGAGTACGAGAACTTCACACAAAAGCCGGGTGAATCTGTTGAAGCATTGTTTGGTCGTTTTCAGTCGATCATAAACAAGCTTCGGGACAACAAGGCTGAGGGTGTTCAGTTGGTCTCAGATCATGAACAGGCGCTCAAGGTTCTTCATACCTTGGACCCAAAGATCTGGGAGATCAAGGTATCCTCTATCATTGAGAGCACTTCTTATGATACCTTGACCATTTCTGATTTGTTTAGCAAGCTGAAGGCCACCGAGGTTGATACCCAGTTGAGATCAAATCTCACTGGCTCTGGATCAAAGTCTCTGGCCCTTGCTACACCTTCTGTTGATCCCTCTTCTGTGAGTTGTGTTGGGTTCTCTTTGATGTCTATCACTGAGGATCAGCTTGAGTCGTTGGGAGATGATGATTTGTGTCTTTTTAACAACCGGGTGCGTCGTGTCTATGATAAGAGGATGTTCAAAAGACACGGCACAAAGACCGGATGCTTTGAGTGTGGTGATCCAGGACACTTCATCGCCGACTGCCCCAAGCGCAATGGCCACAAGAAGGGCACCGGTGGTGGCTTCCACGACTCCGGCAAGCACGACAGCTCCTCCTTCAACAAGGGCAAGCCAAAGACCAGATTCTTCAGAAAGGCCCTGAAGGACTACCGGCAAGAGAACAAGAAGCGCGACAAGGCCTTCTTCGCTGAGATGGAGAAGAGCTACTCCAAGCGGTCCACATCTTCTTCCTCTTCATCGAGCTCAAGCGATGAGGAGATCATCATCAGGAAGGGGAAGGACAAGGACGATCCAGCAGGCCTTTGCTTCATGGCCTTCGGGGACAGACCGAAGAGCCGCTCACACCAGCGCCGAAGATCCCGCAAGAGTTTCTGCTCAATGCCTTGTGGTGCCAGGAGGCATCGCTCCGCCCTCTAGAGCCCCTCCGCGCCGCGAAAGCTATGGCCATGGTGCTGAGCGACGACGAAGATCCAGAAGACGAAGAGAACCCGTCGTATGATGAGGAGTCCCCCTTGCATCCGGACATTCAGAGGGTGCGCTTCGGCTCGAAGTTTCGCGCCGCCAAGCTCCCCAAGTACTCCAGGGACTCTGACCTCGGGGAGTTCTCCCGCTCCTACGCCCTGGCAATAGAAGCGTCCGGAGGAAGCCGGGACACCATGGCTAAATGCTTCCCCCTGGCGCTCGAGGGGATCGCCCTCCGGTGGTTCTGGTCGCTCCGACCCGGGACCATTCATTCGTGGGAGCAGCTGAGGAAGAAGTTCGTCAACAACTTCCAAGGGACCTTTGTGGCCCCCATGTCCACTAGGAGCCTCTTCCAAGTGAAGAAGCAGCCCGGGGAAACTTTGCGGCAGTACTCCCAGCGCTTCGCGCACACCAAGGGCCAGATAAAGGGGCTTTCAGCTTCCTCCGTCATCGACACGGCCCGAGAAGGCGTCACCCACCCAGGCCTCCTCGATAAGCTCCACCGAAAGCCTATATCTTCAGTGGCACAACTCATGACATACTTCGAGGAGTACGCCCGTTCCGAAGAGGGCCAGATGCGCCGGCAAGCGATGGTAGCCCCCGTCCGGGCCCCGAATGCCAGGGCGTATGAAGCCCCCCCGGACCCTAACCGGGGCGTGCGCCATGCTTCCGACTTCTGCCGCCAAGATTCCGCACATCGGGACACTCGGCGGGGCCGAAAGCACCTTCAGGGGGAAGTCCTCAGTATTACCCCCCAAGCCCCCGCCAAGCACTTGCACACGCCCGGCGGAAGCCGCCCAGCCAGAGCCAAGCATCCACCCCGAACGCCTTCCAGAGAAGCCTTTTACTGCAGCGTCCACGGCGAGAACCGGAGCCACGACACCGACTCCTGTCGGACCATACTCGCCCTTCGCAGCGACTACCTCGAGCGCAACGCTGGTCGTGGCTCCACCGACAGGGGGGTTCCTACCCCTCGCCCGGAAGCGGTCCAGGTAGTTGGGCGCCGCGAGGAGCCAGAAGCCTTGATCCCAGTCTCGGAGTTCGGCGGAATCCCGGCCCCCAAGCTCGAAGGTGCCCCGGATCGAGGGAAGCGAGTGGTCCTCCCCATATCCGGAGGGGGAGCCATGGGGGCTCTTTCCAAGCGGCAGCGCCGAGACTACGCTCGGGAGGTCGGGCATATCGGCACGTCCGGCCCCTCGACCCTCCCGGAATGGTCTCATGTCCCCATCACCTTCGCCGCTGAAGATGCCTCCGGAGTCAAATTCCCGCACGCCGACCCCCTCGTCATTTCAGCAGACATCGCCAGAGCTGAGGTGCGTCGCATACTGGTCGACGGGGGGAGTTCAGCTGACATCATCTTCTCCGAAGCCCGCATGATTTGCTCCGAAGTAATAGGGGCTGAAGAAGCTAAAAAATGAATTAAGTTAGTTACTTCTTCGAATGAATATGCATAATATATGTTGTTTTCGAAGTTACCTGCAGGGCTCGAAGTCAAAGTGATTTTTCGGAGATCACCTTCCGAATCCTCTTCGAAGATGATAGGCTAGTTGGCCATCAGCGGAGAGATTTGTAACCCGAGGAACTCTTAGGCTAAGTCTCACATGCTCAACCTTCGACTGATCTTCTGAAGTGAGCTGAGGCGAGCTTCGAGCTGACCTTGGTCTGGATGCACTAGGGCTTCCTTCCGGAATTGGATGTCTTTCAGAGGTCCGGCCAGAGGATTGCTCGCCCCAACTTTGGCATAAAACCATCTCATGACCCAGTCGGTGTACCATCTTGCATTGATGGCCTTAGCAGGAAATTGAAGGGCGTATTCATCCTGAAGCCTGTCGTGCAGGCCTTCGATCAGCTGTGCCTGTCGTGCAAGCACCTGCTGTCGGCTTCGCGCCCACTCCAAGGCTTCGCAGGCCCCCCGCTCGATGCCCTGGGCCAGGTCCTGCTGGAGGTGACCTTCGGCGACTCACCCCTCCAGCACCGCGAAGAGATCCTGTTCGACGTAGTCGACGCTCCGTACGCCTACAACGCCATCTTCAGGAGGGGGATACTCAATCGCTTCGGAGCCATCGCCCACCACAACTACCTCTGCCTCAAGATGCCGACTCCTGGGGGTGTTGTCAGTCCTGGGTGACCAGGCCGCAGCCCGCCGGGTCGAGTACGGCCATTCAGCACCATTGGAGCCACGGCAAATTCATAGTGTCCGCGAGGGCGCCGAAGGAGCCGGCCTCATAGGAAGCGAGGACCCCGGGCAAAAGGGCCGCCCCGCCAAGCCCCTCCCGGAGGGGGAAATCATCACCAAGACCTTGACCCAAGAAGGGAAGGATTACACGATCAAGTTCGGGGGGGGCCTGGAACCAGAGGTGTCAGCACAGCTCGAAGCCATTATCCGCGACAACCTGGACATCTTCGCATGGTCCGACGAGGACATTACCGGCGTCGACCGCTCGATCATCGAGCACTCGCTGGTCGTCGAACCGAAGGCACGGCCGGTTCGCCAGGGGCTCCGGAGACTTTCCACTGAGCGGGCTGAGCTCGCCAAGGCTGAGACGGAGAAGCTGCTTCGAGCAAGGGTCATCCGGGAAGTGAGTCATACCGACTGGTTGTCTAACCCAGTGTTTGTCCGGAAGAAAACATCTGGCAAGTGGCACATGTGTATCGACTTTACTTCTCTGAATAAAGCTTGCCCCCGTGACCCCTACCCCCTGCCCCGCATTGACCAACTGGTTGACTCCACAGCCGGCGCAGAGCTCCTTAGTTTCCTCGACGCTTATTCAGGATACCACCAGATCTGGCTAAGGCCCGATGACCAGGTGAAAACAAGTTTTGTCACTCCAGCCGGGGTATTCTGCTACCTCCGGATGCCCTTCGGCCTTCGCAATGCTGGGGCCACCTTTTCCAGGCTAATCCCCAAAGCCCTGGGCCATCAGTTAGGACGCAATGTGGAAGCATACATGGACGATATCGTCATCAAAAGCGCCACCAAGAGCCACCACGGCTCGGACATAGCTGAGACCTTCGACAGCCTCTGGACAAATCCGGACAAATGTGTCTTTGGAGCGCGCGCAGGCAAGCTGCTTGGGTACCTCGTTTCCAGCCGAGGCATCGAAGCCAGTCCAACACAAGTTCAGGCGCTGCAGAACATGCCCCCCTCCTCAGAACCTGAAGCAAGCTCAAAAGCTGGTCGGGCGGTTGGCGGCCCTCGGGCATTTTCTGGCAAAGTCAGCAGAACGAAGTTTGCCGATCTTCAAGGCGCTCCGAGGTTCTAAGCATTTCGAATGGACCCCCGAGTGTCAGGACTGTTTCCAGCAAATCAAAGAATATCTCTCCGGCCTCGTGGCCCTCGCCACACCCCAGGCCGACAGCCCTTTATTGGTCTACCTCGCCGCCTCCGGCAATGCAGCGAGTGCGGCTTTAGTCCAAGAGGAGGAGCTCGGCGGGAAGCTGATCCAACGCCCCGTCTACTTCGTTTCCGAAGCCCTCGCCGGAGCCAAGGCTAGGTACTCCGAGCTCGAAAAGGTGGCTTACGCCCTCGTCATGGCCTCCCGGAAGCTCCGACACTACTTCCTGGCTCACGACGTCGTCATCCCGACCGCCTACCCGCTAGGCGACATGTTCCGGAACAAGGACGCCACCGGACGCATCGGAAAGTGGGCGGTGGAATTGGCCCCGTTCGGGATCTCCTTCGTCGCCCGGACGGCCAAGCTGACGCCCTCGCCAAAGCTGGGGCAGGAGCTCAAGCCTTGCCGCCGAGGGCTTTTTTCGAGGAGCTCACCCAACCTTCGGCGCCCCCTCACAGCGAGGCGTCCGCCTCCACCTCCTTGGATGAGCCCCCACCGCCACCACGGCCAGCTCTAGTCCTGTGTACGGCTGATGCCGATTGGCGGGAGCCCATCCTGCGCACGCTCGCGGGTAGCGAAGACGACCATCCTAGCCCAGACCAAGCTCGCCTGCAGCTCCGTGCGAGGTCATTCGAGGTTATCAATGGCATTCTATACAAGTCCGGAGTATGCTCCCCGCTACTCCGCTGCATCTCACACTCGGACGGAGTTGCCATGCTCCGAGAAATCCACGGGGGGCTGTGCGGGAGCCACCTGGCACCGCGGCCCCTTGCAGGCAAGGCTCTCTGGCAAGGCGTATACTGGCCCACTATCGTTGCCGACGCCGAAGAACTCGTCCGCACCTGCCAGGGTTGTCAGTGGATGGGGCGGCGCAGTCACCGACCTCCAGCAAGCCTGCTACCCATCCCCCCTGTGTGGCCTCTGGCCCGCTGGGGCATGGACCTCATCGGGCCACTCCCCAGAGCAAAAGGAAACCTGCACTTCGCCGTTGTCGCCGTCGAATATTTCTCCAAGTGGGTCGAAGCGGGGCCATTGACCTCCATCACATCCCGAAGCGTCTAGAAATTCTTCTGGCAGAACATCGTGTGCCGTTTCGGAGTACCCAAGCAGCTCACATTGGACAACGGAACGCAGTTCGACGCCGGAACCTTCCGGGCATTCTGCGATGAATTGGGAGTCCAGCTCTGCTTCGCCGCCGTGCGGCATCCCCAGTCTAACGGAGCCGTGGAGCGAGCTAATGGGCACATCCTTTCAGCCCTCAATAAACGCATCGTCGGCTTAGCCAAAGGGTTATGGCTCGACGAGCTGCCGAAGATCTTGTGGTCCATCCGGACAACCATTTCCCGGGCCACTGGCTTCACTCCATTCCGCCTCTTGTTCGGCGATGAAGCAATGACCCCAACGGAGCTTCGAGCCGGCTCGCTGCGCGTCACAGCGCCCGAGGCCGATGACGAGCGCACCGTCTCCCTCGACCTGGCCGAAGAGACGCGGCTCCGCGCCGTCGCCAACCTATCCCAATATCAGAAGGAGACCAAAGCATGGTACGACCCCAAGGTTAAGCGCAATGAGTTCCAACCGGGGCACCTTGTCCTTCGCGCGGTGGTCGCTCCTACCAAGCTGGGCAACAATGGGAAGGACCGTATATCATAAAAAGGTCCGGGCGACCGAGATCCTACCGGCTCGCCACCCTCGAAGGCGAGGAGCTGAAGCACACTTGGCACGCGGAGCACCTGAAGCGCTACTTTCCGTAGTATCATCAATGTATTCCGCCAGCGGCCGATAGCGCCTGCTTTTGTATCCCGATTGCGTAATAAAATCACCAGACAAGTGTTTTCGCCCAGAACGAAACGCGCAACAGCTCTAACAATTTCGCTTCACCGAAGCAATCGGGTTCCGAGCTCTGGCTCGACGCACCCTCGCTCTCGGGTTCCGAGCTCTGGCTCTACGCACCCCCGCTCTCTGGTTCCGAGCTCCGGCTCGACGCACCCACTATCTCGGGTTCCGAGCTCCGGCTCGACGCACCCACGATCCCGGGTTCCGAGCTCCGGCTCGACGCACCCCCGCTCTCGGGTTCCGAGCTCCGGCTCGACGCACCCACGATCTCGGGTTCCGAGCTCCGGCTCTACGCACCCTCGCTCTCGGGTTCCGAGCTCTGGCTCGACGCACCCCCGCTCTCGAGTTCCGAGCTCCGGCTCGACGCACCCACTATCTCGGGTTCCGAGCTCCGGCTCGACGCACCCACGCTCTCGGGTTCCGAGCTCCGGCTCGACGCACCCACGATCCCGGGTTCCGAGCTCCGGCTCGACGCACCCCCGCTCTCGGGTTCCGAGCTCCGGCTCGACGCACCCACGATCTCGGGTTCCGAGCTCCGGCTCGATGCACCCCCGCTCTCGGGTTCCGAGCTACGACTCGACACACCCACTATCTCGGGTTCCGAGCTCCGGCTCGACGCACCCACGCTCTCGGGTTCCGAGCTCCGGCTCGACGCACCCACGATCCCGGGTTCCGAGCTCCGGATCGACGCGCCCCCGCTCTCGGGTTCCGAGCTCCGGCTCGACGCACCCCCGCTCTCGGGTTCCGAGCTCCGGCTCGATGCACCCTCGCACTCGGATTCCTAGACCCCGTCCGAAGTGTGCCGCCCCCGTACCCGAGATGCATTCTCCGCACCTTTCTCCTAGCTGGTTAGCGCCCAGCCGGCGAACCGACTACCCGCTAAGGAGGGGGAAGGGAAGGAGCAAGGCGAAGACTTTAGCCGCACATATTGGAAGCACTGAGGGCGTACAATGTTCATTACAAATCAAAGGCAGAAGAAAAGAGTCAAGATAAGTTCTCATCCAGGCCAAGCAAGAACCGAAGGGCCCCTCGGTCGGAGGGGCCACCCGAGCCAGGGCGCGCTTCGGTCGAAGACCTGAGCGCGGTTCGCCCGGACCTCTCCTTCCTCTTCCTTCGCTCCTCCTCCTTCTTCTGGGCGCGAAAGGCCCTCTGATCTTCTTGAAGTTGAGCCCAGCTGCGCAGACCGCCCCCCGGGGGACGCTTCGTCCAAACCGACTTCCGTATCGGACCAGTCAACCGGTTCGGGAGATGAGGACAGCGAGCGGGGCCCTCTTTCCTCTTCCTTGACATGGTTCAGAACCCCTCGGAGGATGTCGGGATCCGCGCGCCCGTCACTACTACGGGAAAGAACGAAGCGCGCAGGCCGATTCGCTCTCAGAGCCTCAAAGATAGCCCATCGATGTCGAAGGGCGTCGTCAAAATCAAGCACTTCGACGTCACAGTCGTGAACACGGACACCCTGAGTGAGCCCCAGAAGGTATTCTTTATTAATATATGATTAAGTTTCCTAAGCTATTACAGGCTAAGACAGCAATAGACTTTGAGGAGGCAACACCTTCGGGTCCGGCGAACGGGCCGAGGCCGAAGGCTTCGAGGGGGCTGGAGGACCACGTGCGCGGAGCGCCTCCTCCAGCCAAGCCTTGATCGCTTCAGGACCCTCGGTCTGCCAGACCGCCTTGAGCACCCTCCATGACTGGTTCAGCGCGAGGCTCGGTGTCCGGAGGTGATCCCCCATGAAGGCGACCAGATGCGAGCTCGAAGATGAAGGAAGCGGAAGCCCGGATGCCTCGAGATGCCGAAGGATTCCGTAGGCAGCCACTCGAGCGGACACCTCGTCGTACTGCGCCATGGTAAGGTGTATTTGCCGAATGGCGGCCTGGATGAACTTCACCCGACGGACCAGGGGCTCCCGGGCGATGTCAAACGTGCCGTAGCCAGTGCCGTAATGCGCCAGCACCTTCCGGAGGGACTCCGCGGCGTCAGCCGCCGTCTTCCCGGCCTCGGCGAGAGCCTCGGTCATCTCCCTGTTCTGGGCGTTGAGGTCCACCTCAACCCGTTCCATCCGGGCCACCCGGGTCTCGAGGGCTTCGACCTTGGCTGCCGCCTCCGAGGCGTGGGTCCGGAGCCGAGACACCTCCCCTTCGAGCCGCTCCGCTTCCGCAGCCCGGGATCGAAGCCCCTCCGCTTCGGCAGCTCGGGCCCGGAGGGCGTCGATCTCTGCTTCCAACTCGTCAGCTCGGGCGGCCCGAGCGCGGAGCCCCTCCAACTCCGCGACGCAGGCCTTGAGGGAGTCCGTCTCCGCCACTCGGGCCTCGAGCGCTTCGACCCTTGATGCCCAGAGCTAGAGGGCCTCGACCTCCGATGACCGTTCGCGAGCCAACCTCTCCGCGGTAGCCACCCGGGCCGCGAGTCCCGCGGCGTCTGCCTCGTGGCGTTGGCGTTCGGAGAGCAGAGCAAGCAACTGCCCCTGCGCCAATGCAACCACCTGCGTGCGAAAGAGATGGTCAGAAGAGGAGCTAAGGATATATCGAATATACTCAAAGAAGTTACCTGGCCCGCTGCCGTCTCGATGGCCCTCCCGAGGTCCAGGCCATCTGATAGCCCTAGTTCGTCTATCACCGGGGCCTCGCGCAGCCGCAGAAAATAATCATGAACCGGGGCTACCCTGGACGCGAAGTCCTCGTCGTCCGCCAAAAAGGGGCGCAGGAGAGGCACAGTGCCGCGCGCGCCTCGGAGATCAGTAGGGGGCTGAGGCCGGACCTCAGCGTCTTCGACAGCCTCCGGAGGAGCCCTTTCGGAGCTTCCGGACTCAAGCTCGCCCTGCTGATCCGGGGCCCCCCTCGCGTCGACAGCGGCTCCGGACCTCGCGTCCGGAGCGTCTTCGGGGAACGGGGCGACTGGTTCGGCGCCCTGGGTCGATGTGCCTGCGCAGGCGAGCAGGAACTAAGGTCGAGAAAGCCCTAACATTTGGAGAAGTATGGATAAGCTATTGTACCTTCGTCCGCAGCGTCGGTAGGCACTCCGGAGGCTGGAGCGGCTCCGACGGGCTCAGGCGGTAGAAGAGAATATCGATGGAATTCACCGGGGAGCTCGCCGCTACCGCTGCAAGCTCAGCCTCAATGTCGGCGCTCCTCTCAACGCCGCCGAGTGGGTCGGCCAGGCCCCCGCGGTCCAAGCTGTCCGTGGCCCTACTCTCGTGGGAGCCGACGGAGCCCCACTCCGAAATCGGTCCGCGCGAGGGAGCGGTCTCGAGGCGCGGCGTCGTTCCGACGACGGGCGCCTCCTGCCTAGCCCCGGGTGCAGGTTCCGTCGGGCCCGGGCGAGGGGGAGCGTCTTCGCTTCCTCTGGCGCCCGGCCGAACCGACGGGTTTGGGTCCGGAATCATCACGGGGTCTCCCGACTCCGACTGGGCTCCGTCGCTGGAGCCCCCGCACTGCGAGTGGGAGACGGAAGAGTGTCCCGGGGACAGCTGCCTTGGCCCCTTCACTATCTTCTTCTTTTTGGGGCGGCGTGGAGAGAGGCCGCCATCGGCGTCGTTTGCCTTCCTCTTCGAAACGTCCCGGAGGACCTCGCCTTCCGGAAGGGGCGGGGGCGAGAGCTCGAGCGCCCCCCACACCCTGTTGGAGCGCTCCCAAGAGCGCACCAACTCCATTCGACGAGTCCGCTAGGCCGCGGTGGGAACTCCGAGAATCCTTTCGGTCAAGCGGGCTACCTCCTCGGGGGTTCGGGCGACGAGCGATCCTGCATTCGACCATCAAGACCGGAGCACCATTCGAACACGAAAAGACGGGAATAGAATGACGGAAGCGGACACTCACCAAGGCGACGGGAGAGCTCCGCTGGCATCGACTCGTCTCGGCTGCTCCGAAGCGACGCCGGCCACTCCTCCTTCAGCGGAGGGATCTCGAGGGCCACGAACTCCTCCGCCAAGTCCCGTATACTAATTCGGCGGGCGATGATCTGAAGAAGCTGGACCCTCGCAGAAACCGACCCGGCATCGGTCTCGATGCGCGCTTCTCTCGGGAACCAAATATGGCACGGGATTCCGGCGAGGCCGGAGCTGAGGCCCACGTGGACGTAGAACCACCGGTTCACCCACTTCGAGTACCACCTTTCGTTGGTGGCCTTCGCCGGGAAGGAGTCCGTGTACTTCCTTGGAGCTGGAAGTTGATGCTCCCGAAGGCCAGTATCTGACCTCCTTTCTTCTTCGGCTGGCAGAGGGCTTCGTGCATCTCCGCAAAGACTTTCGTCCTCCCTTCGCAGCCTTCGGCGCGCATGGCCCACTCGAAAATGGCAATGAGGGCCACGGCATTGGGGGATAACCGCGGGAGCTCCAGGTGAAAAGCGTCCAGCACTCCGGCAAGGAGCTCCGAAGCGGGGAACCCCAGCCCCGCGTCGAAGAAAGCTTCAAAAATATCGACCTCGCCTTCTCGCGGCTGCGGGGCCGTCTCTCGGCCAGGTTTCCTCGCCGATGTCTCAGGGCCCAGGCGGGCCCGAGTTGCCTGCTCGATCGATGCCTCTGTGCACGCGGACGGCCTGAGCTCCAAGGTCTGCTCCCGAAATCGCTCTGAGGCGGGGCGGAGCTCGCGCGCGCCGCGCGCCTCCGAAGAATCCGTCGCTGTCGCTTCCACCGCCGCCACCATCTGGCGTTGCAAGAAGAGCGGATCCATTGCCATTGCCGGGATGGCGGTCCTCACCATTGTTTGAGGAAGCAAGGGGAGGAGGATGCCTAGAGCTCTGGAAGCGAGACGGATGGTGGTTGAAGCGACTAGAATAAGCGCAACAAGATGAAGAGGGGGAGGAGGCCGCTCGGCGGGCTGTATTTAAGCGCAAGGCCGCCGGTTCCTCTTCCGAGTCGATCGGCGTGTGAACACGGCGGTTGCATTGCACCGCATTTAAGGCCAACCGGCGCATCGAGCGCGTCGGCTCCCCGACGGTTCACGTCCCCGAGGCCGTTTGCGCGCGCATTAACTACTCCTAGCGGCGCCGGGTCGCCTCCTCGAAGCCATAGCCCCTCGGTCAAGGCGCGCGCGCATCCCGCGAGCCCGGTCAAACTCCTCTCGACCCGTCGGAGAGAGGATCTGGAGCGGTCCTTAGCTTCGGGGCCCAGTCGCACCTCCCTACCTCGGAGATCCTCCGCGCCTGTCGAAGAAGGCTGCGCTGCGGCCAGACACGGCACCCCAATGTAAGTTACGCTCTTTTGGAGGTTGTCGGAATTATCATGTGCGCTTCCACCCTCTCTTAATGCGGGGCTCCCGAGAGGAAAGAAGCGAGGGGCTACTGTTGGGGGAGATAATCCCGATGGCTGAAGGGGGGCCCACAAATAGGAGGTCTGAAGCAAGGAAGCCGGAGGTCACCCTCCGGGAGAAGGATGCCGGAGGCCGCCCTCCGACAGAAGGACGCCGGAGGCCACCCTACGGCGGAAGGACACCGGAGGCCACCCTCCGGGAGAAGGATGCCGGAGGCCGCCCTCCGGCAAAAGGGCGCCGGAGGCCACCTTACGGCTGAAGGACGTCGGAGGCCGCCCTCTGGGAGAAGGATGCCGAAGGCCGTCCCCCGGGGAAGAATTGCCGGAGGTCTTCCTCCGGCAGTAGAGGCGAGCACAAGGGGAGTGTTGGCGGGAAAAGGATTGGACAAGTACACGGGGGGATAGGATCGCGATCCTGTGAACCGTGTCGGGCGGCGCAGGCAGCGCCCGACACGGCTGATACGTTGCCAGAGTCGAATCTTCCTGTCTATACTATGTATAGTCCATTTTGTCTGTACTGTCGACCGGCGGTTGACCGTGTATCCGTTGGCAGTCCAGAGGCGCTTGGCCCCCTGGACGGGGCGCCTTATAAATACCCCTCAACTGTAGTTGTAAGACACGGGCTCAAGGAGCATTGAATACACTACTCTCATTTCCACTAAGAAAACCTGCTGGTCCGATCCATCGTTCCAACAAAGAAGGAAGCTAACGGCTATTTCTTGTAAGTCTAAAAGGCTTTCGAGCTTCCTGAGTCAGTTCTAAGATAGTTCGAAAGTAATTGTCTTAAAACTGATTCGGAGTTTAATATCTTCGTATATTTCGAAGATAAATTAAAATCCAATAACCCATACACCTGGTTATTTTTTCTTCCGTATACTGCTCTCCTAACATTACAGTTTTAACAGAGAAGCGTATTCGAGGGGCTACTGTTTGGGGAAAATATTCCATCCTCAGGGTTATTGCCGTAACAACACAAAGGCAGATAATGAATTCGAAGGTTTAGGGACGTCCATCTTCGAAGATGTCCTGAGTCAAGCTTGAAGTATGAAGATGGGCCTTGATTCGGAGTATATCTTCGAAATAAGGCTCTTTGAGATCTTTTCTGCCAGCTAAGATGGAAGATTTATCTTTTTTCTTATTAGATTAGTCTTTTACCATTTTAGCCCTATCAAGGGTACCGAATAGTTTCCACTTTGTTGGTTGTAATAGAGGGGTAAATAGGTCTTTTCCTTAATATTTGGGCCTATAAATACCCCCCATTTCACCCTGTAATAGGGACCGAATACAAGTTATTCAATACACACATTCGAACCATTCTAAGTTGTTATCTTTTCGGAGGCTTAGAACAGTTCACTTCGCAAACACTTCGTTTGTCAGTTTCTAATCTACAGAAACCTGTTAGCGTAATCTTTTACGCCAACAGCAGCGCAATTATATATGCATAGAAATTCAGTATTTATCGGCAATATTATCCCGAGTACTTTCCGAATGGAATTGTGCTAACCAGTTAATGATTGGCATTCTCCGAACGGTCACCAAGCTGACGATCGAAGACTCCCGAGCCTAGCACTCGGAAAAGATGCCCTCCGACCAGCATTAATTAGGTGGCAACCGTTAAGCGCTGAGCCATCATTACTCTCCACGCGCTGATATTATCAGTGTGTTAATCACTATACCGCTGCTTGTAAACTGACCGTTATACCTCTTAATTGGTCATTAATAGGGTACTTTAATCATCATTTATAACCAATGATCCTTCTTCGATAAAAAGATAGGACAAAGCTAGTAAGAGACACAAAGAAACACCCACACATGTCCTTCTGACACGATCAGAGACATCTTCATATGCTTAAGGTCATTCCGCACCTAAAAACTCGTACAACAAGAACATGAGTAAAGTTATTATCCTCCGCAAAGCCTAAACATGTCTAAATTTTTTCATGTCTCTTAGTTAGAGATAACCATCAAATTCGTCTATAGCGAACCTCTCAAACCTAACGTAAATCACCAAACCCTGTATGATACTATCGTGAAATAAACAACGACAATATTCCAAATGACAAGTCTAAACTGGAGGTATTTAAATTATGTGATGTACACTTTTCAACCAGGTTAGAAATTTGGAGGGAAAACAGTAAAAAGGCTCATGAAATATGGTATATAATTGTTGACTCTGCAGGTTCCCCTCACAATTGTCGTCGGAGAATCATGTCTTTTGGTGGAGCCAACTACCTAGAGATCAATCCAGAATCATTCATTCTTGTTACGAGACAACAATGACTTTTCAGTTGACTTTTTAATTAGGGTGTGTTTAGTTTGAGGGACTAAATTTTAGTCTCTATCACGTTAAATGTTTAGATACTATTTTATAGTATTAAATGTAGACTATTTATAAACTTCATTTATAATCGGTGGATTAATTGTGAGACGAATTTAATGAGCCTAATTACGTCATGATCTAACAATGTGATGTTATCATAAACATTTTCTAATCATGTATTAATTAAGCTTAATAAATTTATCTCGCGAATTATACTCAGATTCTATAATTGTTTTTATAATTAGTTTATTTTTAGTTCTTTAATTTGATTTGCAAATATCCGATGTGACACGGACTAAATTTTAGTTCATTGAACTAAACACCCCCTAAGTATCTATGACAATAATATGGTTATTCTAGTGATTTCAATGCTTCACTGAAATTTTAAAATCGGAAATAATAAGTTTGTGGTGATATCGGTAACCCGAAATCTTGAATGCCTAGAAATCTTGAATCCCTAGCATATCTAGACAATTATTAACAGGAAGCAAACCAAAATTTCAAGGCCTCATAAGTGGTCGTTGTACAACAGAAAGAAAGAAAGAAAGAGGCCTTGTCAAATCAAAACAGCAAGACTATTGGTAGAAAAGAAAAAGGAAGGTGAAAAGAAAAAAAAGCAAAGCAAAGGAAAGAACGGCAGAGAAGCAAACAGTTATCCCCATGTGACCCCCCTCTAAAAACAATCGAATCCCTTTCAGCTTTCACCAAACAGTCACCCTAGTATGATAGCGTTTGGACAATTGGACCCCTCGGCTTGTGACCTAGCAATCATTTTTGGCACTAGATGTTTGCGCCTCCACAAGATAGATGTACGCTAGGGATGAATATCAATGTCAAAATATCCGAACCCTGTATTCGTATTCGAATAATAAACATGAATATTTGTATTTGTTTCCGAATTAAATATACATGGTCTTTGGAAATATTCAAATTCGTTTTACAAAAGTCGATATAAAAACAGATATCCGAATTTCTGCTGAATATTGATACGAAAATGGATACATCCGTATTTGTTTTAGGATTTCACGGAGATTAAACTTGGACTCAATATGACATGACATAACTATATTAATGATTTATTTATTATTTATATAATTATGGAATACTTAAGTTATAGAACATTAATATTTATTTTTTATTTTTTATATAATTATTAAATACTTAAGTTAATCAGGATTTTCTAGGAATACAAGACAATAAGAAACTTGCAATTTTATTTGAGCTTGAAAATTTTTCTACACTCAATATATAACATAACTTATATTATGTAATTGTTTTGTATTTTTCTAGATTCATTAACTATTTTTAACTCATTAATCGTGTTTCTAGGATTTAAATTGAAATGTATGAAATTTGAACCATAAGTACCTAAAATAATGTACTAAAATTTATGGAAAAAATCATATTCCCTGTTTTCTGTCCATTTTTAGTTCTTATCAACTAAATTTAAAAAATCTATGTTTTGACATCCATTAGTAATGTGGATTTTAAAGTTTTTTTAATTCTAAAAAATCAAATAAAGTCTAAAACATACGAGACTTGCCGTGGTATTATAATATTATACGTAAATACTATGATAAATTTAAAAAAATGTTTCAAGAAAGTTATCATACAAGATGTTGAGAAATTTGAGATTCTCTTGAGAGCAATTAGAGTTTTGACAAGGAATATGTTATGATTGAAAATAAATTTTTAGTTAAATCTTTGTTTGAACTTGAAAATGTTTTATAATCAAAATACAACATATATCATTCCATGTTTTTTTGTATTTTTGTAGATCCATTTACTATTTTTAACTCATTAATTGTTTTTTACGATTTAAATTGAAATATGTGAAATTTGAAATGCAAGTAACTAAAATAATAAACTAAAATTTATAAAAAAATAATATTCACTATTTTGTGTCCATTTTTAGTTCTTATCCATTAAATTTAAAGAAATTGTAAAAATCTATGTTACGACACTCCATTGGTAACGTAGAGTTGAAGGGTTTTGAATTCTAAAAAAATCAAATAAAATCTACAAAATATGAGACTTGTCATGGTGTTATGATATTATAATTAGATATTATGATAAAATTTTGAAAATGTTTAAAGAAAGTTATCATATAGGATGTTAAGAAATTTGAGATTGTCTATACATGAATTAGAGTTTTGAGAAGAATTAAGTTATGGTTAAAAATAAATTTATAGTTAAATATTTTTTGACCTTGAAACTATTTTATAATCAAAGTACAACATATCTCATTATATATATATTTTTTGTATTTTTATAGATCCATTTGATATTTTTAACTCATTAACTGTGTTTCTAGGATTTAAATTGAAATATGTGAAATTTCAACTGCAAGTACCTAAAATAATGCACTAAAATTTATAGAAAAATTATATTCACTATTTTGTATCAATTTTTAGTTCTTATCTACTAAATTTAAAGAAATTTTAAAAATCTATGTTACTACATTCCATTGGTAATGTGGAGATTAAGAGTTTTTAAATTCTAAAAAATCAAATAAAATCTAAAAAATACGGGACTTATCATGGTCTTTTGATATTATACTTAGATACTATTATAAAATTTTCAAAAATTTTAAAGAAAGTTATCATATAGGATGTTAAGAAACTTCAGATTCTCTTGAGAGAAATTAGAGTTTTGAAAATGAATAGATTATGGTCGAAAATAAATTGATACTTAAATTTTTGTTTGAAATTGAAACTCGTTTATAATAAAAATATAACAGCTATCATTCTATATATATTTTTATTGTTTTTCTAGATCCATTTGCTATTTTTAACTCATTAATTGTGTTTTCTAGGATTTCAATTTAAATATGTGAAATTTGAATTGCAAGTATCTAAAATAATGCACTAAAATTTATGGAAAAATCATATTCAGTATTTGTTTCCATTTTTAGTTCTTATCCCCTAAATTTAAAAAAAATTAAAAATCTATGTTACGACACTCCATCAGTAACGTGGAGCTTAAGTGTTTTTTAATTCTAAAAAATCAAATAAAGTCTGAAATACACGAGACTTGTCATGATGTTATAATATTATACGTAGATACTATGATAAAATTTTGAAAATATTTTAAGAAAGTTATCATACATGATTTTTAGCTAGCGTTATTTAAAAACTTAGTTTGTGTATGGTTTATTATGTATCATTGCTTGTTATTGATTATTATTCTAATTTGATATATTGGACACTTTAAATTTTTGGAAATTTTGTGAAATGACGAATATTTCGAGTTAAACCAAGTAAACATCTGGATATGTATTCGTATTCGAAATATCTGTTTTGTATTTGTATCCACGAATATCTGTATTTGTATTCGTATTCAAAATAAAATATAGTAAATAGTGTTATTCGGATTCGTTTCCATCTGTCGTGTCCTATCCTACTGTAATGTACACATCCCATTTCTGAATTCTTCAACGAGTTGGTTGTAGGTTCAGAAAGACACCCCAACCGTTTCCACTCACGTTTCGATCGTCATCACTGCATGCGCAATGCCACTGACTACGTGAGACTGCAATTTTACGCATTTATACTGGCATGTCATGAAGCAATTCTTTACTGTACTTGTTTTCCCTGAGATTCATCAGCTATCTTTTCCAGTTTTTCAGAGCTTGTACAGTGAGTTCAGTTCTTGGGAGCAAACAGTACATCATTGGTTGCTCAGCTAGCAACGGCATTACAGCTGAGTGAATGCTGCTGTACTGCGTACCACCAAATGTAGGGCCTCTTCCAAATGAATGCCACTTGCAAAGGTGCAGGTTAATGGAGGCTTGGAGCCATAAGCCATGCAGAGGCCTGGCAGTGGCAGCATTACCAGAGAGTACATCTCTTCACTCCACTTCTGCATCTCTCCCAGAATTCAGAATTCAGAATTGCACTTGTTTCCACGGAGCAAAGGAAGCAGCATGCGCATTCACGAATTCGTGGAGACGGCTAGGCTAGCTCACTAGTCAGTAGTCACTCGCTCACTAGTCAGTATGCATTCACGAACGTGAATTTTTTTAAATAACATATTTTCTATTCAAAATTTCAATTCTGATTAGTAGATTTTAAAATTTTCAAAAATAGTCTTCTATGGAAAGATGATATGGCGATCTCGATAGATTGGCAAATCATATGCCGATAGAAGTCGGCCGGCTACTACGCTGGCATCTGTCGACAGATCATCTGTCGAAAGAATGAGATTTTAAAAAAATCCATATGGGCTCCAGCATACATTACAAGACGGGCAGGCGCAAGGTGAGAGGACGCGTGTTGCATGGCCAGGCAAGACATGGGCGCAGACATGACGTGCGACGTGAGGCAAGCGGGTGTGGGCACCACGATGAGCAGGAGGTTGACACGCGGTCACATGCCGCTTGGTAGATGTTGGGCGCTCATGCATGGCGTAACATATGGGTAGGGTAGACGAGGTGTGGGTGTGGGCCCATGGCGGGGGTGAGGCAACGGCTAGCGGGCACGGCTAACATGTGGCTGGTACGCACGGTGAGCGAAGCGACAACCATTAATGTGACACAACGATCAAGTGGGTGTGGCTAGCATGCGGCGAGCGAGGCAATAGCAGTTGACGTGCAGCGTGGCAGGCGATGGTGAGCGCGGGTGTGAGTATAGTATCGAGGCGCGAGTGTGTAGGCCGAGAGGCCCGTAGGCCAGTGTCGCGGCGTGGCTGGTCACTCGGCGGGTGCACATGTGTATCACCTAGTGACCATCTGTTAATTGGGATCTACCCACAGAGGCTAACATGGTGGCTGACAGACTTTCGTCGGAAGATGATCTGTCGATCTATTTGTCGACATATTGTTATTTTTAAAAAATATTAAATAGATGTACCAAAATTGTAATTTTGAATAAAAAATGTATTATTTTAAAAAATCGCTAACGAAATGGCTTCCAAAGCAACAGGTTTCCGCGGAGTAAAAAGGGCTAAAAGTATTAATGGGCCAGACGTGAGTCACATTACTGCTATGGCCTAACCAAAATGGGCCGAGCGACCTAAAATGATAAAAATATACGATGTTAAGTCACGGTGAGGACATATTATAACGGTGAAGAATAAACATAAACTTTTAAGAATTGTTAGTAGTTTTATGATAGTCTATATATGTATATGATGGCGCAATGGATTACGCTAACAGATTCTCTAAGATTAAGAACTAACAAACGAAGTGTTTGTGGAAGCGGACTATCTCAAGCCTCCGTATTGGATAATAGCTCGAAGTAGTTTAAAGTCGTGTATTGAATATCTGAATATTCGATGCCTATTACAGGATGAGAAGGGGGGTATTTATAGGTAAAAACTCTAAAGAAAAGACCTTTTTATCCCTCAATTACAACCAATATAGTAGAAACTATTCGGTACCCCGAATAGAGCTAAAATGGTAAAATATGTTCGAAGGAGGTAGATAAGGTAGACGTCTCATCCTTCTGGTTGTTTCCCACTGCGGTAGTGTATATTCGGAGGGTATCTTCGGACCGGAGTCTAGACGGACCCTTCGGCTTTAACCCTTCGTCAATTCGGAGACAAGTCTTTGACTTGGAACTTTATGAGTTGTCTTTGTCTCGTAATCTTGAAGATCCTAGGGATGAAGTATTTCCCCCCAACAGTAGCCCCTCGAATACGCTTCTCCGAATAACCTGTATGGTAAGAAATATTTTCATGCTCAGGGACATAGAAAAAATTCAAGGTACTATAACCATTCGAAGTGTCTTCAACATCATAGGTATATCTGATGGAAGCTTCGAACTTGTATTCCTGTGTGAAAGCTTCGCAGGAAAATGAATAGTTACGAAGGTCAAGCATCGCAAAGAGCCGTTAAATTTGAGCCGTTACTCCTCAGATAGCCGTTAGGCTCTTTTGAGAAAGTAACGGATACAAATTTAACTACGGGTTCACACCCTTTAACCTTCTGGGCCCACTCATCAGTGGCGAAAGTTGAAACTGCAATGTAAACGCATATGTGAACCATAGCAATTGAAGGCGAAGGGGTTATAAAAAGGTAACTCGAACCACATCGGAAACCTTTATAGAGCTTTGGTTCTAAGCCTCTGCACTTTAACCTTCAAACCTTCCCCAACCCTCTTGAGCGACTAGATCAATGGCGAGGATCAACGCAACAGTATGACAGTGATGGGAGCCTTGGCGCAAAGGCAGGCCTGGGCAGCATCGGCAGCAGCAGCAATGGCGGGTGCCCCGGGGGTTCTTGGCCCAAAAACCCACGAGAGCTCCGGCCGCCGTCCAAGAAGCTGCTGAAGCAAAGCTTCCTCCTCAAGCAATCGACGAGCACGACGGAGTCCATCGAGGAAGCAGTGAACAGGAAACTAGGGCCAGGGATGAGGACTCGGGTCCCTGGAACAGAAGCGACCTCGGCGCCATGGAGCGGAGAGGTGGTGGTCTTCCAGGCCTTCTTCGATGCGGGGCTGGGTCTTCCTGCTATTAATTTCCTGACTGAGGTACTAGATATGATTCTTATCACCTTGCCACAACTATCTCTAAATTCCATCGCCAGATTGGCTGTCTTCGAATGGGCCCTTCGGGCTGAAGGGTGCGAAGGGAGGTCAGAGATCTTTGATGCTACCCATGAAGACAACTGCCAGCCGAAGCCGCAAGACGGGCCCGGGGACTCCAAGATGCTGGTGGCGTTCGGAAGCGTCAACTTCCAGCTCCAGAAGGACTACTTGGAGAGCTTTCCAGCAAAGGCAATAAATGACCGGTGGTACACCAATTGGATACTCTGGTGGTTCTACGCCGAAGTTGGGGAAGATTCCAGCCTTGCGGGGCCTCTGCAAGAGATATGGTACTGGAAGGAAGTCGAAGTTACTCCGGACCCAAGCTTGCTTTTAACGCGACTTGGGTTACTTTCTTCGGTGGCCAAGCGCATGAGTATGTGATACCTGTCTGAGGAATTCATCGCCCTCCGAATCCCTCCTCTCGGAGCAGAGTGGCCAATTGCATTTCAGAATGCTTTGGAGGTAGAGCTTCGAAGCCTGGGTAAGTCTTCCTACCTTCTACGTTAACATTGATTAGAGAACAGATAACATGCTTAACAGAATGCTACCTTTTTCAGTGGGTCCACTAGCGTTAGCCCCGGAGCAAATAGCCAGGGCTATAGAATGGGTGCTCGGAGCCCCTACTATAGTAGAGATGAAGTGGAGGGTGGAGCTAGTTGGGAGCTGGGAACGCTCCAACCGAGTGTGGAGTGCTCTTGGAATGGAGCCTCCTCCCCTGCCAGACTTCGACTCGAAGGAAGCGGTCTCCCGGAAGAGAAAAACCACCACCGAGACCTCCAAGAAGGCTGCCAAGACTCCCATCAATAGAGGGAAAAAGACAGCCAAGCTCCCCACACCTTCGTCCTCTCCATCTTACCTCGTTATCCGGAGCTCCTCTTCGGAGGAATCAGAAGAGAGGGAGTCAAATGTGCAGATGGGAAGGGAGCTAGAAGATTACCTGCTACACAGCGACGAGTGTGAGTCTCAAGCTGCAGTCGAAGACCACCTTCGGGAGACTGTGGAAGCCAAAGTTGTAGCCCCCTCCGAACCTGCCGGAGCTGAACTTGAGCCAGAGTTAGGAAATCCTAGCTCACCCGTGATCGGTGTAGTGGCGACGGAAGTCAGGGCTTCGACGTCGGCTACTCCAGCACAGACTTCCGAGGATGACCTTGATGAATACCTCCAGATGTACGAGTTTCTGGGGGACCCCGAAATTCTTCCTCAAAGTCTGGACAGAGGTATACCTCCGAACTCTTCCTTTGAAATTCCCGAAATGACTTCACTGCATCAACAAATATTTAACGAATACCATGAATTTGGCAGATGCATCGAGGAGCAGCGTGGCTCCAACCACTGATGGAGCTTCGGCTCCACTTGAGGCTCTGGTTGAGGTAGTGGCTCCGACGACCAGGGTTGTTTCGGGTGAAGTGACTCCGCCTAAAGGAGCAACGCTCGAAGGAGGATCCACTCTGGCTGAAGTAGCAGCTCTAGTTTTTGTACCGGGCAGAGGTAAGGGCAAGATAGGTCTTGGCCCTCTCCCCTCTTCGAAGACAACGCCTTCGTCCAATGATCCTTTGGTGGGCGCTTCGGAAGAAGATCCCACTGAAGACGATCAATGGGCCCTATCTTGGATCCCACTATTCTCTCCATTCCTGGAGCAGCGGACAGGGCTCCAAACCCTTTTGGAACCCTTGGTAGATAAGTACCAAGAGGTCAGGATCTCCGAACTAGTTTCCATCTTGAGCGAAGCTAGCGGATCAGAGCTCGACTTGGCCCTCGAAAGGGCTGCCCTTGAGGTATGCAACATACAACAAATATATTTAGTTAATAAAAATTGCATTGTACTCACTTTGCTTCCCTGCAGCAATTTTTCCATGCTAGAGAAGTAGCGACTTCCAATGAGCTCGAAACCAACCAGCTCAAGAGAAAGGTTACAACCCTCCAAAACATCCTCAAGGGCTCCGAAGACAACTTTAGAACTAGAGGAAGAGTTCCTTGAAGAGTGGAGGGCTAAGGCCATTGTGCAGGAAGCACTCTGGGCCGAACAGCAGACCTACACTACACTCACATCTTCGATGGAAGAAATCCAAGCTGAGCGTATGGTGTTAAGGGCCGAGATTGAAAGGCTTCGGAAAGTAGAGTTGGACTCCGGCACTCAACTTGTAGAGCTTCAAAATTCGGTCAAACAAGCGCTGTCTCAGAAGAACTACTCGATATCAAGGATAGCTAAGATCTCCGCTACTGCTTCTGAGCTAACGAAGGCCGAGGAGAAGCACATCGTGGTTGCTGATCAAACTATGGGCACCCTCCGGGGTGTTCTGAAATATTTTGGCACGGTGTACCCCTTGTCTTCATGTGCGGCAAGTGAGGCTCTTGATCGGAAGCTAAAGATGTTCCAAGCAGCGACAAGGATGATGAAGGCCTCTAGGACTTGCTACGGAGAGATCTCTGGGCAAGTAGTCGGGATTGGAGTCCTTCGACACCTCGAAGCTGTCGGGTCTCTGTTGCTCCAGTGAGGGGTTCAACACTAGTAGGCTTCACCGACGATGACTTGTTGTGACCTTCTTTCGACGTTGCTTCAGCTTGGGAAGCCTTTCGGGCGACCTGGAAAACAGATCAAGATGTTGCATCCATGCCTTGGATCGACAAAGCCCATCTTCAGAAGCTAGCTCAGACGAAACCTTCGGCTCCAACTCCACCAGCTCCACCAACCGACCCGCAGGTCTAGCTCATAGGGCGCTCATCTTGTACAAGAAATCTTGTAATGTCCTTTTATTTTAATGAATGAAAGGTTTATAAATGAGAATTCTTTGCTTGGATGTTTGTTTTTAGGTTTTGTTATATACTTCGGAGCCTGAACTTGAAGTATTGGAGCTTAGTGAAGAGCTTCGCCAATAGTGGGTTATCCTCGAAAGCTTAAGGCCTTATCGGCGTTAGCGATTTCCGGTTCCTCGAGGGGAGCAAGGGGAAATAGCACCTGACGTTCATAGCGAGGTCCTATCTTATATTAAAGAAGAAGATAAGGAGGTAGCATCTTCGTCCTTAGAGTGTGTAGATTGGTCTGACTCGGAATATCAAGTCAAAGACCTAACGGAGGCTAGTTCCGAAAAACATATGTCCTAGGCTGAACTTCAAGAAGAGCAGAAAAAGTTGTGAGCTTCGAAGAAGAAAGGAACTCGGACTAAGAGGAAAGTTTTGAGAACTCCTGGCTCCGAAGACCCAAGCGGTCCTAGAAGTAGCTCTAGAGGTCGGAGGGGTCTCCGTTTTTATTTAGGCTTAGACCACAATTTTTCTTAATCATGACATTTGTAATATGATTACCCAATTAATATAATTTGTTTGAGAAGCATCACTTGACTACGCCTTACTCCCCTCCCCTCCTTGTGGGTAGGGGACCATACGCAATGCGATAGGGTCCATCGGATACAATGATTTGTATAACAACCTGATGCTTCGCAATAATACTTGGTAACCATGACTTTAACTCTTCCGGAGAGTTCTTCCAACTGTACATCCGTATTGTGATGTTTATAAATTTTGGAACTAAGTTTACACTTGTAAGCTCCGACAATAGTCACTTTAGGACGTATGAAGTGTTTCATTTGGCCGGAGCATTGAAACCTTATTGCTTGGTCACCTACGACTCATTTATAGATGCTTCAAACCCGTAGTGCCGAAAATTTGTTCTTTTAAAGTCCTTAGACTCTTCTATGGATCCTAACAAGCCGAAGCCTGGAATCCGTAGGCTTTGGCTACCTTCGGCTCTTTTACAGATGCTTTGAACCTGTATGGATGGAAATCTGTTCTTTTAAAGTCCTTAGACTCTTCTACGGATCCTAACAAGCCAGAGCCTGGAATCCATAGGATTTGGCCACCTTCGGCTCTTTTACAAATGCTTCGAACCCATAGGGCCGGAAATTTGTTATTTTAAAGTCCTTAGACTCTTCTACGGATCCTAACAAGCCAGATCTTGGAATCCGTAGGCTTTGGCCACCTTCGGCTCTTTTACGGAATCCTTGAATCGATGGTTCAAAGGCCGTTTACTGGGTTCCGATGAAAGATGCTTACCTCCGCAAGCATCTCCGTTCCCCTGATGTGTTCACCAGGGGTAAGGAGTATTTGAAGAGTAAGCATAATTTGAACCTCCATCTTTATTTATCTTAGAAAGTTACTTTACAATCGATTAGAAGGAGCCCCTAAGCGTAATAACGCTTAAGGTGCTCCGCATGCCATGCATGTTTTAACTCTTCCCCTTCTAAATTAGCTAATTTAAAAGATCCTGGGTGCCCTGATCGTAGGATAATATATGATCCTTCCCATTTGTTTCTTAGCTTCCCGGGAGCAATTATACTTCGCAACACCAAGTGACCTGGTCTAAGTTCATTCACTTTTATCTTCGGGGTCATACTATGCCTTCGTTTGGTCTTGGTACTTCGTCAGATTGGTGACAGCTCGAAGCTTTATTTCTTCTGACAAGTCCAACGAAGTGTTCCTTTCATTATCATCTCCAGGCTCCGTTACGCGAAGGGATCCACCTTTAAGATCCATGGGAGTCATGGCCTCATCTCCGAATAACAGTCTGAATGGGGTGAAACCTTTGGACCTAGCTTGAGTGGTCCGAATGGACCATAAAATCTTAGGAATCTCTTCAGTCCACAAACACTGTGCCAGCCCAACAATCCTTCGATTCAAACCGGAGAGAATATTTCCATTTTCCCGCTCGACAGCTCCGTTGGATTGGGGGTGGTGAACAGCTGCGAAGCATAACTTGATGCCTAAGCCTTCGCAAAACTCCTTAAATGGTTCGGCTTCAAATCGAGTGCCATTATCAACTGTTAATCCTCTAGGCACTACGAACCTGCAAATGATATTCTGCCAAAAGAATATTTGCACATTTTTTGAAGTGATAGCAGTTAGGGGTTGAGCTTCGACACATTTAGAAAAGTATTCAATTGCTACCACCGCAAACATAAAGCTGCCTTTTGCCATTGGAAAAGGGCCGATGAGATCCATTCCCCATCGCGCCATTGGCCATACCGGAGCAATAACTTGAAGTGGTGTTTGTGGACGATGGCTCCGCCTAGCCATTAACTGGCACCCTTGGTAGGTTCGAACCAATGCTTCCGCATCTCTTACAATTGTTGGCCAATAAAACCCCTGGCGAAGTGTTTTTCCCGCTAGAGCACGAGGGGCTAGATGGCTACCTCACAAACCTTCATGAATCTCCCGAAGTATATCTTGGCCTTCAGGTTGTGAGATGCATCGGAGTAGGGGAGAACAGACTCCGGCTTTATAAAGAATTATGTTGACAAGTTCATAATTTCGAGCCCTTACTTGGAGCCTTTGGAAATCTGGCCCTTCTAGCGAAGCTGTACTATTTTGAAAAATATCCAAAATTGTGGTGCACCAATCAGTGACTGGAATGCAAAGGACCTTAGTGGAGGTTAGTTGATGCACCAATGGTTTAACAAGTTCTTCATAAGAAGCGCCCTCCGGGACATCCAATGCTCCGGCTATAGCCTTCGCAAGAATATCTGCAAGTTGATTATAAGCTCGAGGGATGCTTCGAATAGAAATTCCTTTAAATAATGCCTCTGTCTTACAAATTTCTTCTAAATACTTTGCAAGATGTGGATTCGTAGCTTGGAAGCTCTTGTCAGCATGCCCTGCGATGACTTGGGAATCTGTTTTTATTATTATTCTTGTCGCTCCAAGTGCTTTTGCTTTTCAGAGGCCTAGCAGGATTCCTTCGTATTCTGCAATATTGTTAGTGGACTTCAAGTTGAGCCTTGCAGAATACATGGCTTTCTGTCCTGACGGCGATATTATTACAGCTCCAGCTTCGGCACCATATGCTTGATAGGCTCCATTAAAAAAAATTGTCCATAGCCCTTCAGAGGTTTCTTCCGGAGCCCAAACTGCGGACAGAGTCCATTCGGCCACAAAGTCAGCTATAACATAGGATTTGATAGTTGTTCTTGTAGTGAAGGAAATACCGAAGGGGGCTAGCTCGACAACCCATTTCCTAATCCTACCCGTGGAGTCTTTGCTCCGAAGCATATTACCAAGGGGATACGAGGTAGGGACTATTAGATTATGTGCTAAGAAGTAATGCCTTAACTTCCGCGAGGCCATTACCAAAGAATAAACAAATTTCTCGAGCTCGGAGTATCTTGTCTTTGCTCCGGACAAAGCTTCTGATACGAAGTATACTGGGTTCTGCACCAGTTTTCCTTTGAGCTCTATTTCCCTGACTAGCACTGCACTTACTATGAAGCCCGTTGCTGCAAGATAAAGAAGGAGAGTTTCTTCTGGGAGGGGCACAGTAAGCGTTGATAAATTTCCAAGTTAGTCTTTAATATCATCGAAGCTTTTCTGGCACTCCGGCGTCCATTTGAAACTTTCGGACCCCTTTAGGGCTTTGAATATTTGGAGGCTTCGCTCTCCTGATCTTGCTAGGAATCTGCTAAGGGCTACGAACCGTCTTGTCAGCTTCTGGACTTGCTTTAAACTTTCTGGTGGAGCCATTCTTTGTAGTGAACTTATCTACGTCGGGCTAGCTTCGATTCCTCTGCTCGAAACTAAGTACCCTAGCAATTTTCTTGCTTGCGCCCCGAATATACATTTTTCAGGGTTGAGGCAAACTCCACATGCTCGGAGGCTCTCAAAAGTTTCTGCTAGCTCTATACTATGATGGTGCTTTACAGTACTCTTTATTACAATGTCATCCATATAGTCTTCGACATTTTGGCCTATCTGGTGACCTAGAGCCTTAGCAATAAGACGCGTAAAAGTAGCCACAACATTCCGTAGGCCAAAAGGCATTCGGACATAACAAAATACTCCGGAAGGAGTTATGAAACTCGTCTTGGCTTCATCTTCACACTTTAGCCAAACTTGATGATAACTGGAGTATGCGTCCAAGAATCTTAGAAGTTCGGAGCCAGCCGTAGAATCCACAAGTTGATCGATACGGGGCATATGGTAGGGGTCTCGGGGGCATGCTTTATTGAGAGAAGTAAAATCGATGCACATGTGCCACTTGCAGGAGCCCTTTTTCTTGACAAAGACGGGGTTAGCCAACCACTACGTGTGGGCTACTTCCCTAATGATTCCAGCTCTCAGCAATTTTTCTACCTCCGATTTGGTGAGGTCTGCCCTTTTAGTTGAAAATTTATGGTGCCCCTGATGAATTTGCCTAGCCTTAGGGTTGACGAGTAAACTATGCTCAATAATGCTCCGGTCAACTCTGGGGATATCTTCGTCGGACCAGGCGAAGATATCTCAATTTTATCTAACTACTTCCTCAAACGATGTAGATATTTTCGAAGGTAGCCCCTTGCCAAATTGGATTGGATATTCTTTGCCTTCTTTAAGGATCATCTTTGTAATCACATCACCTTTTGGGCTTGGCTTTAGGGAAGGGCCATTCGAGGGGTCTAAGGACCCCGAAGCTTCCTCCGAGTGCTCCAGCACACTATTTACTTGCCTAGGGTCCAAAGGTGGACCATTGCCATACTCCGCTCTCCAAGCTGTGACTTGGTCTCCTGACACAGTAAGAACTCCACCTTGCGTGGGCATCTTAAGACATAGATAGTTATGATGTGCCACAACTCCGAATTGGTTCAGCATTCCCCTTCCGAAAATTGCATTGTAGGCATATGGGGTGTTGACGACATCGAAGATGACTTCCTCAACCCTAGCCAGGGGCCTCACTCCGAAGGCAACCTCTAGGACTATCTGTCTGAGGGCATCGAGAGGATGACCTGCAATGCCTTGAAGTGGGTGGGCTCCCGGAAGAAGATGCCTTCGAGGAATGCACATCTGATCGAAGGCATGGACAAAGAGTATATCTATGAAGCTTCCACCGTCCACTAATATCCTTTGTACTTCAAACACTGCTATGTCAGCTGAAACAACAAGAGGCTCAACATGGGAGAATTTGACCCCTACAGCATCATGGGTAGAAAAAAATAGGTGCATGGGACCACTAGCGCATTTCTGCTTCTTTGACATATTACCGAGGGTCCCCCTCGGGAGATGGGTAGGACCACTCTCTTGCCATGATCTTGGGAGTTCTCTTGCTTCAGTGGTGGCATAATGTTCATCACCGGGAGCTGCATCGGTACTTCTGGATTGCCGGCCCGACCAACAACTTCTACAAGCTCTGAACGTATTGCTAGAGGAGCTCGATCTGTAGTACCTCACACTGAGTTTCTTCCTAAGTACTCGCCTCGAAGAGTCAGTATAGACTTACAGTCTTTTGTCTCATGGCTTTTGTTTTCACCATGTATGCAACAAAAGAGGGTATGGCGCCAGCCGGCTTTTCTTGTGGCTTCGAGGTACTAGCCTTATTAACTTGCGCCTGTTGATAGTTGAAAGGCATCTTCGAGGCGGAGGGGGCAATATTTAATACGTCACAGTGGAAGTGCTTCTTTCCCCTTCTATGATCATTAGGGCGATTATCGAAGGGGGCTTGTAGAGGAATCAGGACTTCTTGCTCCGGCTTCACTTCTCGAAGGAGGGCTGGTGCAGGCACCACAGTTCTTTGGAGGCAGCTTTCTTCTGCCTTGGCATACTATTCGAAGTATGCCATTAGTTGCGCTACAAAAGACACCGGTTTCCGGTGAAGTTTGTTGAGGAGGTCTGGATTTAACACCCCTTCGAGCGCCGCGTCCTCCACAAGGGTTGTAGATAAGCCTTTTATCTGAGACTTGGTGTGGGCGAAGCATGTGAAGTACTCCCGAAGGGTCTCTCCTGCTCGCTGCTTCACTTGGAAAAGGCTTCCAGTAGACATCGGGGCTACGAACGTCCCCTAAAAATTACTCACAAACTTCTTTTTCAGCTGTTCCCATGACCTGATTGATCCTGGCTTTAGAGACCCGAACCAACGGAGGGCCACACCTTCCAGCATGAGGGGGAAACATTTTTCCATTGCATTCTGCACCCCTCTGCTGGCTTCTATTGCAAGGGCATAAGAATGAGAGAATTCTCTGGGGTCGGAACCTCCGGAGTACTTGTGCCACTTCGAGGCTTTGAACCTCGGACCGAAGGACACCTTCTACAAGTCTGGATGTAGCGCTGATTCGTTGTCAAAGGATGCATTCTCGGCGTCCTCTCATACTTGAGGAACTTCGGGATAATCATTAGGGTCGCCATCTTGATGCACTTTCTAAGTTGGAGAAATGGCTTGAGGATGAAGCCTGTTCGCAGCCTCTTGCCTCCATCTTGCTACTTCCTCCTGAAGTTTTGCTACCTGGGCAGCCACACTCTCAGGAAGGTCTTCGCTTCCTCCGGAGGGGCCCTCCAGGTCTTTGGAATTGGCATAATCAGTTTGAAGTACTGAAGGAGCTTCCCGAGGGACTCTGGCTGCTCGAGGTCTAACGACCACTTCTGGAGTTTATGGAATGACTGAGGGTCCTGCACCGTGGGTGCAAGGGGACCTTCGGGGAAGATTAGTGGCTAGGCTCCGCTTGGGAGGCATGACTGACGAAGCTAAGGTTTGAAGACCGGAGGCTTCAAACAATTGAGGAGGGCGAGGACAAGGCCTTCGAACTGCACTTTGAAGCCTCTTACCGAAGGGAGCGTGGAATCTTGAGACTCCAAAACTCCCTCCGCAAGCGCTCTTCGAAATGCAGGCAGTGGCAGAGAACTAGCTTTTAGAACTAATGTTGGCGTAAAAGATTACGCTAACAGGTTCTCTAGGATTAAGAACTAACAAACAATGAATTTGTGTTGAGAACTATCTCAAGCCTCCGAATTGGATAATAGCTTAAGTATTCCGAAATTGTGTATTGAATAGCTGTGTATTCGATGCCCATTACAGGGTAAGAAGGAGGGTATTTATAGGCAAAAAGTCTAAGGAAAAGACCTATTTACCCCTCAATTACAATCGACATAGTGGAAACTATTCGGTACCCCGAATAGGGCTAAAATAGTAAAATCTATCTGAAGAGAATAGATAAGGCAGACGTCTTATCAATCTGGTTGTTATCCACCTTAGCTTCGGAGCCTTTAGAGAGTGCCTTCGAATTGTAAGCCGAAGCACCCTTCGGCTTAGAAACTTCACCACCTTCAGACATAAGCACAAGCTTCGATACAGATAAGTTATCTTTGACTGGCAATCTCTAAAATCCAGAGGATGAAGTATTTTCCCCCAACAGTAGCCCCTCGAATACGCTTCTCCGATTTTAACCTATATAGTAGGAAAGCAATATACATAAGGAATATTTTCATATTCAGGGACTTAGATAAATTTGAAGGTATTATAGCTATCTGAAGGGTATTTGACATCGAGGCATCCCCGATGATAGCTTCGAACTGGGACTGCTGTGTGAACACTTCACAGGAAAAGGAACCGTTGCGGAGGTAAAACATCGTGAAGAGCCGTTAATTTTGAGTCGTTACCCTTCAAGTAGCCGTTATGCTCCCGAAAAGGTAACGGTCGAAATTTGACCGTGGGTTCACATCTTTTCACTTCCTGGTCCCACCCACCAGTGACAGAGGTCAAACTTGCAGTGTGAATGCAACCGAAGCGCAACAGCTAGCGGAAGGCTATAAAAGGGGGATCAAAATCCGTCGAAAACTTTTACCGTGCCTAACTTCTGAAGTTTGCTTTCTTCCACCTCCAAATCTCCCAACTTCTGAGCGATCGAGTCATGGCGAGGACCAGCAACACCGTGCCTATAGCAGCAAGCACTTTGGCGCAGAGGCAAGCTTCGGCGGCTTCGGTTGCGGCGGCCATGGCAGGGGCTCCAGGAGGTTCTTGGTCCAAGAAGAAGATCCCTCAAAGCTTCCTCATCGGCCAGTCTACAAGCACTGCGGAATCCATCGAGGAGGCAGTGGCCAGGAAGCTGGGCTCCAGAATGAGGACTCGGCTCCCCGGAATAGAGTCGACCCCAAGGCCACGAAGCGGAGAAGTTGTAGTCTTCGAAGCGTTCTTCGAAGCTGGTCTTGGGCTCCCTGCCATCAGCTTTTTATCAGAGGTATTGGAAATGTTTCACATTACCTTGCCTCAACTGTCCCCCAATGCCATCGCAAGGCTGGCGATCTTTGAGTGGGCGCTTCGAGCCGAAGGATGCGAAGAACAATCGGAGGTCTACGCTGCCACCCACGAAGCTATTTGCCAGCCGAAGCCACAAGATGGCCCCGGAGATACCAAGGTGATAACAGCCTTCGGAAGCGTTAACTTCCAACTGCGGAAGGAGCACACTCAACACTTCCCGGCGAAGGCCATCAACGACCAGTGGTACACCAACTGGATCCTCCGGTGGTTCTACGCTGAGGTCAGAGAAGACTCTAGCTTCGCGGGGCCTCTTCAAGAAATCTGGTTCCGGAAGGAGGCAGAAGTCACTCCGAACCCAAGCCTGCTCTCAATGCGGCTTGGGTTAATTTCTTCGATAGCCAGCCGGATGAGCATACGGGACTTGGCCGAAGAGTTCATCGCCCTCCGGATTCCACCTCTTGGAGCCGACTGGCTGATAGCATTCCAAAGCGCTTCGGAGGGAGAGCTTCGAAGTCTAGGTAAGCCTTCGATTCTCCTACAATAATATATTAGAAAAGAAATAACATACTTATAATATGCTACCTTTTTTCAGCGGCCCCTTTGGCCCTAGCTCCGAAGCAGGTAGCGAGAGCCACCAAATGGGTGCTTTGAGCCCCTACAGTGGCTGAGAGACAGAAGAGAGTAGAGTTGGTGGGAAGCTGGGAACGCTTCAACAGAGTGTGGAGAGCCCTTGGAATGGTGCCCCCACCTCTACCAGACTTCAACCCGACTGGAGCGGCTCCTCAAAAAAGGAAAGCCCCCACCGAGCCTTCGAAAAAAGCAGGCAAGACCCCAATTAAGAAGGGGAAGAAAGTGGCCAAACCTCCTCCTCAGCTACCTCCGACGTCCTCTGCTTCGTCCTTGGGCATTCAGAGATCATCTTTGGAATACTCCGGGAACGAGGGCTCCGAAAACAAGGGCTCTAATATTCAAATGGGAAAGGCCCTAGAAAATTATATTCTCGATGACAGCGAAGATGAAGCAGTGGACGCAGCCGGAGTTCCTGCTCGAGATACTGCGGAGGCAGACACGGCGCGCTCTCCTGCGCCCGTCGCCGCGAGTTCGGAGCTAGAAACGGTTATCCCCAACTCACCCGTGGCTGGGGTAATAGTGATGGAGGTCGAGCCGCCTGCAGCAGTTACACCGGAGAGGACTTCGGGGGACGGCCTCGATGAATACCACTGGATGTACGAAGTTTTGGAGGACCCTGCAATTTTACCTCAAGGCACCAACGAAGGTACACTTAGAAGCTTTTGCCTTTATCATCCCTGTAATAGTTATTACCCACAAACATTCATCAAGTACCTTATTGTGTAGGTGCGTAGAGGAGTAGGGCAGCTCCGGCCACAGATGTTGAAGCTCTGATGGACACAACAGCTCCGATGACTGGAGCCGTCTCGGGTGAAGTGGTTCTAGCCGAGGGTGCATCGATCGAGAGAGGATCTACCTCTGCCAAAGTTGCTCCTCCAGCTTTCGTACTAGGGAGAGCATGACGAGACTTGGACTCCCCCCTGCCTCGACGACGACTCCTTCCTCCAACGACCCTTCGGTGAGTAACTTGGAGAACGAGGCGACTGCAGATGATCGCTAGGCTTTGTCCTGGCTCCCTTTGTTGGAGCAACGAATGGGCCTCCGGGCGCTTCTGGAGCCCTCGGCGGAGAAGGGCCAAGAAGTCGTAAACTCTGACTTGGTCTCCATCTTGAGTGAGGCCAGAGCCTTGGAGCTCAATTTAGCCCTCGAAAGGGCTGCCCTTCAGGTATACAACGTACCACAAGTGCATTTAATTAATAAATGGAATTACCTAGTACTTACTTGCTCTTTTTTGCAGCAATTTGTCCTTGCTAGAGCAGCAGCGACTTCTAACGAAGTCGAAACAAATCAGCTCAAGAGGAAGGTTACTACCCTCCAGTCCGCACTCAAAATCTCCGAAGATAAAACACTTTGGCTGGAGGAGGAGCTCCTTGAAGAATGGAGGGCTAGGGCCGCCACCGACGAAGCCCTCCGGATCGAGCGGCAAAGCAGCACTACACTCCAGACTTCAGCCCAAGAGGCTGAAGCAGTATATGTGTTGCTTAGAGCGGAGGTGGAGAAGCTCCAACAAGTGGCACCCACTTCGAGCGCACAACTTGTAGAACTACAAGACTCGCTTAAACAGGCCATGTCTCAAAAGAGCACCTTGCTATCCAAAATAGCCGAAGTATCTGCTACTGCTGCGGGGATAGAGGCGGTAGAGATGAAGAATGCTGCAATAGCAGAGCGTACCTTGGATGCCCTTCAGGGTACCTTGGAGTACTTCAGCACCATGTGCCCTTTGTCTTCTACTGCGGCGAGAAAGCCCCTCGACTAGAAGTTGAAGATGATTCAAGTGGCGACGAAGCTAATGATGGGATCCGGCGTGCGGTACAGAGAGATCTCCAGACAAGTTGCTAGAATTTGAGTCCTCCGTCATCTCGAAGCTCTTGGGATTTCAGTTGCTCCGGTTGGGGGTTCAATGCCAGCAGGCTTTGCCGATGAGGACTTGTTGCGTCCTTCACAGGCTTTCCGGTCGATCTTGAAAACAAACCACAAGGTTGTAGCCAAAATTTGGATCGATGAGGCTCGCTAGCAAAAGCAAGCTCAAACATGGCCTCCGCTTCCAGCTTCACCAGCTCCGACACCTCCTGCTCCACCAACCGACCCACAGGTCTATTCTTATAGGGCGCTTAAGCATGTACAAGAAATCTTGTAAAGCCCCTTGCATTAATGAATGAAAAGTTTAAAAATGAGGAACTTGTTTGGATGTTTATTCTTTTAGGTTTTGCCATTCACTTCGGAGCTTGACTTAGAAATACTGGAACTTAACGAAGGGCTCCATCGGCAGTGGTCTGTCCTCGATGGCTTAAGGCCTTATCGACGCTCACGCTTCTCTGTTCCTCACGGAGATCAAGGGGAGATAGCACCCGAAGTCCACCGTGAAGTCTTAGCATATATCAAAGAAGAGGAAAAGGAAGAAGTATCTTCATATTCCGAACACGTAGACTGGTCTGACTCGGAGTACCAGGCCAAAGATCCCGCAGAGGCTAGCTCCGATAGGCTTCTATCTTGGGTCGAACTTCAAGAGGAGCAGAAAAGAGTATGAGCTTCGAAGAAGAGAAGCACTCGGACTAAGAAGACAGTCCCGAAGGATCGAGCTCCGAAGGTCGAAGTGGTCTTAGAAGTTGCTCTATAGGTCGGAGGGGTCTCTGTTTTTATCTAGGCTTAGACCAAAACTTCTCTTAATTTAAAAATATGATTATCCAATTAATATGAATTTCTTTGAAAGCATCTTTTGTTGTTTCTCACTCCCATGCCCCTTCTTGTGGGTGGGGGACCATACGCGTTGCGATAGGGTCCATCGGACACAATGATTTGTATAACAATTTGATTCTTCGCATAACACTTGGTAATCATACTTTACTTTTTCGTAGAGTTCTTCGAACTATACGTTCGTATTATAATGTTTATAAGTTTCAGAGCTAAGTTGTACTTGTAAACTCCTATAGTAGTCGCTTAGGACTTTTAAAGTGCTTCATTGGACGGAGCCTTGAAACCTTATTGCTTGGTCACCTTCGACTCTTTTACAGATGCTTTGAACCCGGAGGCCGGAAATCTATTCTTTTAAAGTCCTTAGACTCTTCTACGGATCCTAACAAGCCAGAGCCTGGAATCCATAGGCTGGCCACCTTCGGCTCTTTTACAGATGCTTCGAACCCGGAGGCCGGAAATCTGTTCTTTTATAGTCCATAGACTCTTCTATGGATCCTAACAAGCTGGAGCCTGGAATCTGTAGGCTGGCCACCTTCGGCTCTTTTACAAATGCTTCGAACCCGGAGGCCAAAAATCTGTTCTTTTAAAGTCCTTAGACTCTTCTACGGATCCTATCAAGCTGGAGCCTGGAATCCATAGGCTAGCCACCTTCGGCTATTTTACAGATGCGTCGAACCTGGAGGTCGGGAATCTGTTCTATTAAAGTCCTTAGACTCTTCTACGGATCCTAACAAGCCGGAGCCTAGAATCTATAGGCTAGCCACCTTCGGCTCTTTTACAGATGCTTCTAACCCGGAGGCCAGAAATTTGTTCTTTTAAAGTCCTTATACTCTTCTACGGATCCTAACAAGCCGGAGCCTGGAATCTGTAGGCTGCCAACGAAATCCTTGAATCACTGGTTCGAAGGTTGTTGTCTGGGTTCTTTGAAAGATGCTTGACTCCGCAAGCATCTTCGTTCTCCTGATGCGTCCACCAGGTGTAAGGGATATTCGAAGAGCCAACAAAATTCGAACCTCTATCTTTATTTAGAAAGGTACTTTTACAATTGATTACAAGGAGCCCCTAAGCGTAATAACGTTTAAGGAGCTCTACATGCCATGCATGCTTCAACTCATCCCCTTCTAAATTAGCTAATTTAAATGAGCTGGGGCGCCCTGAGCATAGGATAATATATGGTCCTTCCCATTTATTTCTTAGCTTCCCTAGAGCTATTACACTTCGCAATACTAAATGACCTAGCTTAAGCTCGTTAAGCTTTATCTTCGGGTCATACCATGTTTTTGTTTGGTCTTGGTACCTCGTCAGATTGGCGACAGCTCGAAGCCTTGTTTCTTCTGACAAGTCCAGCGAAGTGCTTCTCTCGTCTTCATCTCCAGGTTCTACTACGCGAAGGGATCCACCCTTGAGCTCCGTAGGAGTCATGGCCTCATCTCCGAATAGCACTGAGAAACCAAGGGTTGGTTTCCGTGTTTTGTGATGAGTGATTGACAGGCTTTTTACCCTCTGTTCGGAGGTTAGACCTCCGAAGGTTGTTCGGAGGTGATACCTCCGAAGGTTGTTCGGAGGTGATACCTCCGAAGGGATTTCGGAGGTGGTCTCACCGAAGTGTGTTCGGTGTTTGCTTGCTGCAGCTGTGCAGCGGAGTGTGCCTGTCGGTTGGGTCCGACAGTACGCAATGATTGGGTTTGTACCGAAGGGTTCGGTACTTTGGGCGGTACACCGGAGTGTGTGCCGGAGGTTGCTAACTCGGAGAGGTCTCCGGAGTACTGGATACACTTGTTTGCCTGTCGGTGGTGCGCAGGGACTTCGGAGGCGACGGACGAACGCAGCAGGTGAACCTGGGTCAAACGGGAGGCTTGATGCCAGGGGAGCGGGGAGCTCCGTCACGGTGGCTGCGAACGTGGTCCGGGTTGGTCCTCGGGTCGAGACGTGCCAGGTGAAGGCAGAGAGTGCGGAGCGTGGCTCCGGATGAAGGTGCTCCGAGACAGAGTCCTCGGAGGAGAGGCACTTCGAAGGTACTCCGAATGGAGTGACTTCGGAGTTGGTGGATCAAGTCCTCTGCGGAGGCAAGGAATTCGAAGTGTGCTCCGGAGGGAGACATTCGAAGGTACCCGACGAAGGTATCAGAAGTCAAGGCGCATCGAAGGCATGGTCCGGGTGAGGCTCGTCGAGGAGTGTGCTCGGGAAGAGACACTACGACGAAGTGCTCATGGAATGCTTCATGCGGAGGCCTTGGACGAAGGAGGGACTTCGAAGGGTGGTACTCCGAAGGTGGGGCTTCGGAGTAAGGAAGGCTTCAGAGCGGGACTAGCTCCGGAGCAAGGTTGACTTGAGGTGCTTCGGCTTGCATGGCTTCGGTACACGGACTGACGGAGTTCGAGCTGGGTGTAGCTACGAAGCCGTGGTGGTCCACTCCGGAGGTGTTGGTGCGAAGACCCAAGGGCTTTGACGGCTTCGGCTTGAAACCGTCAGTGTATCGGAGACTGACTTTGGTGGAGCGAAGGCCATCTGGCTTCAGGCTTCTCACCGAAGCTACCGCACCCTCGCGTGCGAAGGGAGGATTCCAGAAGGTCAAAGACTGCAAAGGCTGACACTGTCTGTTCTGTAAAAGGCTGACACTATCCCCTCTGCAAAGCTGACAGAGAAGCCTCCAGAATAAAGGTGGACTACCTTTTGTACCCCTTAGTTCTGTAGAGTCAAATCCTTTGTAAACCCTAGGGGTAAAGTAGTCATTTCCTTTGGGTGAACTGTGGGCTATAAATATGGGGGCTTGGTAGGTAACATTTAACACTTTGAGCATTTACTGTTGAGCTCCTGTAGACACATACCTCGCTGTATTCATCCAGAGTTCAATTCATTTTGTGTTCCTTGTTCAAGCGGCGAAGCTCTGCTTCTTGTGCTTTTTGCTTGAGCTCGCGTTACATACCTCGCCTGTTGTAGTGCACCGAAGCCTGTTGAGGCGAAGGTTGTTTTTGTGCGAAGTGTGTTTTGTCAGTGTGCGCTCGCTCTGTGTAACAGGAGGCGAGACCTCGCTGCTTACTAGCGAAGCCCTGATCGAGGCCCGTTTTGCTTCTTGTAACGAAGCCCTTAGCGAGGTCCGTGTGTGTGCGTTTAGATCTTCGTGTACGAAGCTCAACACCAGTTGCTGTTGCCAAGTTCTTGGTCGAAGTCCTCAGAGGGGTGTCCACTCTTGCGAAGGGTGAAGTGCGAAGCCTGCTCGAAGCACCTTGTGTGCGGAGCCTGCACTGACTTAGCAGAGTAGATTTTCGAGGGTTGTAAGTGGAGCGAAGTCTTCTTGGCTTCGAACTTTTGCTCCTCCGAAGCCTGTGTTCGAAGGTGTCGAAGTACCTCCGAACCAGACCTTCGAAGGTAGTGTTCGAAGCCTGTTCCGCAGAAGACAGAACTGAAACCGAAGGCTAGTTTTTAGCCCGAAATTTTAAAAGCTCCCATTCACCCCCCCTCTGGTCGCCGTTTCCGGTCCAACAATTGGTATCAGAGCAGGTTAAGATCACCAGTTGACCTTAACCGGTTTTGTGATCTGCTGGCGACATGGATAGAGGCAGTAAAATTCCTCTGTTCGATGGGACAGACTTTGCATACTGGAAGGTGCGCATGGAGGCTTACTTGTTAAGCCAAGGAAATGCAATTTGGGAGATTGTGGACTCACAATACTCCATCCCTGAGACTCGCACCTCTCAGACTGAGAAGGATCAGTATAATGCCAATTCCAAGGCAAGAAATATATTGTTTATCGGTTTGAGTAGAAGTGAGTTCGATAGGGTGCAGCACCTTAGGACTGCTAGGGAGATTTGGACAATGCTCACTGTTTTTCATGAGGGCTCTACTCAGATTAAGGCCAGGCGCCAAAGCACCTACAATCAACAGTACCAGCTGTTTGTGCAGGCACCTGGTGAATCTATAGATGCCATGTTTTCTCGCTTTGACGCAATAGTGAGTAACTTGCGATCCAACGGGATGCTTGCTTATAGTGATCACGATAGGGCTATCAAGCTTCTCTTTGCTCTTGACCGTAGCATATGGGAAGTGAAGATTTCCAGCATTGAGGAGTCCGCAGGATATAATACTTTGACCTGCGATGAACTCTTTAGCAAGTTGAAGTCCACAGAGATTGCTAAGGCATCTCTTGCTGTGCACAGAAGCTCTTTGCCACAGCCATTGGCATTGGTTTCTAGCACTAGCCGTGGCACCACTGCAGAACCAAGCACATCTGGTACTTGTGTTTTTGCAGATGGTTTTGCTTTGTCCTCCCTGGTCTCCGTCACAAAGGAGTAGGTGGACACTCTAGCTGATGATGAGCTTGCTCTCATTGCCCGGAGGTTCACCCGTTTTCATCATGAGAGACGGGATCAGAGGAGAAGTGGTTTTGGTGGTTGTTTTGAATGCGGTGACACTTCTCAGATCAAGGCTAATTTCCCTAAGCTCAAAAAGAAAAATGAGAGTGAGCGCCCCAAATACCACAAGGAGAGGAAACCCTTCGTGAAGGGCAAGCGTGGCAAGATGGCTAAGAAAGTAGCCAAGGCCGCTTCCAGAGCCTTTGTTGCTGCTCTCAGCGACATCGACACGTCCTCAACTGAGGAGTCGAGCTCTGAGGAGGAGGAGTCCCCAAGGAAGGAGGACAAGAAGGACAAGAAGGGACGTGACTTCACCGGCCTTTGCTTCATGGCCGACAGCGATCACAGCGGCGATGAGCTTGACTCATCTGAGGTAAACCTATCATCTGACCAGCTACTAATTAAATTAGATGAGCTGAATGAAGTAGTGCTTGGTCAGGATAGATTACTTGTGCAAGCCGCTAGAGAAAGAAAAGACCTTAGACTTAGGCTAGAAAATGTTTCTACTGAATATGCCATGCTTAAGTCTAAATTTGATGATGCTGAATGTGAGTCTTGTTCTGTTGTCATGAGTGAGCTTGCTCAGTTGCGTTCTGTTCATGCTCAAACTCTTTCTGAGCTTGAGACTGCACAGAAGCAGCTTTTGGAGGTGGATTCTAGACCTCATGATGTTATTGATTGCATGAACTGCTCTTTATTACGTGATAGCATTAATTTACGTGATAAGCATGTTCATGATTTAGAGGCTAGATTGGAGAGGGCCGGTAGTTCTAAGGATGTGCAGCCTGTGAGTGACACTTGCATCACCCTTAAGGACCAGCTAGGCACTGTCAGAGAGCGAGCTGAAAACCTCATGTCTGAAAATGAATACCTCCTTTCCGTGGTTAACAAATGCACTGAGGGAAAGGGTAGGATGGATTTGCTCTTGGCCAAGACCAAGATGTGTGCTGACAGAGCAGGGGTAGCTCTAGGTTTGGTGTTGGCGTAAAAGATTACGCTAACAGGTTTCTGTAGAAAAGAAACTAACAAACGAAGTGTTTGTGAAGCAAACTGTTCTAAGCCTCCAAAAGGAAAATAACTTAGAATAGTTCGAAAGTGTGTATTGAATAACTTGTATTCGGTCCCTATTACAGGGTGAAATGGGGGGTATTTATAGGCCCAAACATTAAGGAAAAGACCTATTTACCCCTCTGTTACAACCGACATAGTGGAAACTATGCGATTCCCTTAATAGGGCTAAAATGGTAAAAGACTAATCTAATGAGAAAGAAGATAAGTCTTCCATCTTAGCTGGCAGAAAAGATCTTGGAAAGCTTTAGTTCGAAGATGTACTTCGAACCAAGGCCTATCTTCGTGCTTCGAACCGGGTTCCGGGTATCTTCGAAGATGATCTTCTGGGAACCTTCGAACCTGCTGACTGCCTTTATGTTGCTTCGGCAATAACCCTGAAGATGAGATATTTTCCCCCAACAGTAGCCCCTCGAATACGCTTCTCCGTTGACCTGTAACGTTAGGAGAGCAGTATACGAAAGGAAAAGATAACCAATCATAGGGGTTATTGGTTTTTATTTTATCTCCGAAATGCATGAAGATATGAACTCCGAATCAGTCTTAAGGTAATTGCTTTTCGAACTATCTTAGAACTGACTTAGGAAGTTCGAAAGTCTTTTCAGACTTAGAAGAAATAGCCGTTAGTTTCTGTTTCCAACGGAAACTGTAGCAGGCGTTAATTTCGTAAAAGAAGTAACGGCAGGAATGCGAAACGACATGGATTAACGGTAAGAAAGTGAAGTCTAGGCTATAAATAGAGGGCCTAGAAGTTACCCGGTTACCTTTTCACCGCATTCTAGCAATCAAAAACTTTTGAGCCCTTTGAGTTCTTGAGCCCTAGCCTCCATTTCCTCAGAGCAATCCGGCGATCGCGATGGTGAAGACCAAGGGATCTGCACCTCCTTCGGCCTTGGCTCGGCAACAGGCGGCCGCAGCGGCAGCGGCGGCACCTCCGATGCGGGCGGCGACATCCATGGCGGCAGGGGGGAGAAATCCCCAAATCGCCGATGACCAAGGTCTGTGCCCGCCATCGACCAAGTATTTGGATCAATCTTTTGAGTTGGGGCCTTCTACCTGCAAGAGAGAGTCTTTGGCAATCACAGCAGGGGGAAAAATTAGTAATGGAGTTATGATTCGGAAGCCGGGCAAAGAATTGATTCCATCACCAAGACCCGGAGAAGTAGTAGTATTCGAAGCTTTCTTCGAAGCTGGCTTGGGCCTTCCTGCTGTAGACTTCCTGGCGGAGGTATTGGATCTGTTTCATGTAACCCTCCCTCAATTATCTCCGAATGCAGTAGCTAGGTTAGCTATCTTTGAATGGGCGCTGAGAGCCGAAGGTTGTGAGGGGAGGGCAGAAATCTTCGCTGCACTTCATAGAGCAACTTGCCAGCCGAAGACCTTCGTAGGCTCCGGAGGTGAAAAAGTAGTAGTATCCTTCGGCTCTATCAACTTTAGGCTTCGGGACGAATATGCCCTTCAGTTTCCTGCCAAGGCCATCAATGCTAGATGGTACACTGATTGGGTCCTGAGGTGGTTCTATGCCGAAGTTGGAGCGAGCAGTCCTCTGGCTGGGCCCCTCAAAGAAATTCAATTCCGGAAAGAAGCCTTAGTGCAGCCTGACGAAGGCCAGCTCGAAGCTCGTCTTAACCTGCTTCAGAAAATTAGCCGAAGGTTAAGCATGCGGGACTTAGCCGAAGAATTCCTCGGACTGCAAATTCCTCCGCTGATGGCCAACTGGCCTATCGTCTTCGAGGATGACTCGGAAGGCGGTCTTCGCAAGATTAATTTTACTTCGAGCCCTGCAGGTAACTTCGAAACCAACATGCATTGTACATATTTACTTCGAAGAAAGACTAACTTGAATTATTTTTTAGCTTCTTCAGCCCCTATTACTTCAGAGCAAATTGTAAGGGCTTCGGAGAAGATTTTGGGTGCCCCAACTCTGACTGAAAAAGAATGGCGAATTAAATTGGTCAGGAGTTGGGAAAGGTTTAACAGAGTATGGGGAATGTTGGAGTTGACTCCACCCCCTCTGATGGACTGGGTGCCTCTGGAGAAAGGACCCAAGAAAAGAATGGCTGAAGCCGGAGCTTCGAGCTCCGCAAGGACTCCGGTGAAGAAGGTGGCTCGGAAGCCAAAAAATCTCGCACCTTCGAATCCTGCGCCTTCGAGCTCAAGAACCTCAATCTTTGGTTCTAAAGAAGATGAAGGTATATTATTAGTGAGATTGATTGATGAAGATGCAGCTCAACGAAATATTCACATTGAAGATACTGCAGGTATACCGGAGCCCCAAGCTAACATTGAAGAAGTAAGAGCTCCGGATACTCAAGAGGAGCAAATCGAAGCCCCTATGGGTGAAGATGAAGTCGAAGTTCCTGCAACTTCAGTTGTAGAGCAAAGGACTACTCACGGAGATACTCCGACAGCAGAAAATTTAACTGTGGATTCAGATGATGACTTCACCTTCGATCCTCCGAGCAGTCCAGTGCTCAATCTCCCGCAGAATGTCGAAGGTAAATTTTGCATAATTCTTTATTATTTTCTGCAAAATTATACAATGTATAATATTTTTGTTTTTGCAGAGCCTCCTGCTGTAGAAGTACATCACGAAGACATAATTCAAAGGCCTTCGACAACTTCGGAGCCGCACCCGGAGGTCACTCAACAAGGGCCTAGAAGGGGTAAAAGACACATAGAGCCTCTCCCTACTCAAGGATCAACTTCGTCTGAATCAACAGATGAAAGTGAATCAACTGAGGGGGGGCCATCTTCGGAAGTTCCAAGGACCTCAGGAGAACACTCCGGAGCTTCGCCAAACAGGGAAGACCAAAAGGCTTCGGCTCTGCTCCCTCTTTTAACTCCTTTTTTGGAGCAAAGAAAGGACTTCGGACTTTGCTCAAACCTTTAGGTCGAGTGAGTCGGGAAGTTGGGGAGACAGAGCTGGTAGCAAAATTAAGCAAGGCGAAGAATTCAGAGCTCAACGTTGCTTTGGAACGAGCAGCCTACCAGGTACGGAGCACCTTCGAACCAATATCTTTTAACGAATTATATTGGGTTCGAAGCACATCTTCAAACCAGCAGTAAATTATAAATGAATAATTTCTTACTTCAGTTTTTTCTCTTCTTAGCAAGCGGTCTTGGCCCGCGCTGCAGCTTTATCGAACAAAAATGAAATTGCTCAGCTTCGGGAAGAAAATCAAGCTCTTAAACGCAACTTATCTTTCTCTGAAGCTAGAGTACTTCAAATGGATAATGTGATTTCGGCGGAGCGTAGGGCCAGACAGGGCTTGGAGGCTGTTAATAAAGAGTTCGAAGCAGAAAGAATTGTGCTTCGGGCTGAAATTGAAAAAATGCGGCTGGAGCATGCTAGTGCTGGGTCCGAACTTGTAAGGCTCCAAGAGGAAACTAGCCAACTCCTAAACCAGAAGAAAGATCTAATTACGGAGAATGCTAGGATTTCCGGAGTTTTGGCAGAAACGACTTCGAGCAAGGATGCACTAATTGAAGAAAAGCTCAAGTCGGAGAAGGTGGCTACGGAGGTCATCGAACATATGCTAGGTGTTCTGGAGTACTTCGGTACTACTGGATCACTTCCTTCGGATGACAATGTGACTCTGCTGCGCCGGTTAAAGAGGATCCAAGGAGCAGCGAAGCAAATGAAGATGGCAGGCATGCGTTATGGAGAACTCTCCGGACAAGTGTCTGCCCTCGGATTACTTCGTTACTACGAGGATTTGGGCCGAACAATCACTCCGAGCGCAGAGGGTTCCATTACCTTCGACGACGAGCGGCTTTTGAATCCTTCCGAAGGCGTGACTGCCGCCTGGCGAGCCTTTCAAACCTCATGGAGAGCCGAAGGTCGTTCTGCGATCAAGGCTTGGATCGATGAAGGCCAACGCCAGAAGCAAGTTCGGAGTCAAGCTTCGAGCAGTCAGCCTCCTCCGAACCCGCAGGTTTAGGAATTATTTAGGATTTTTTGATTATGTAAAGCTCATGCTTGTAAACATTTATCAATGAAAGTCTTGTTTGTCATATTTTTAGGCTTTGCCTCTTATGGAAGATATCGAAGTGTTAGAGCTTAACAACGAACTTCGCTCATTATGGAACACCTTCGAACTTCTAAAGAGTTATAAGCGTCCTCGGTTTCTTATTCCTCGAGATGACTCCGGCGTAATTGCGCCCGAAGTAATCAAAGACATATTGTCTTATATTAAAGAGGAAGATAAAGAGGTTGACGCAAACACCTCGTCTTCTGAAGACACTAATTGGTCTGAAGACGAAGGTGAAGCTCGAAATAAAAGATCTGAAGATCTTAGAAGCTGGGAAAGAAGCCCCGAGCGACTTCGAACTTGGGCCGAGCTTCAACAAGAGCAGAAGGATTTTAGAGCTTCGAAGGGGAGGAAGAGGGTTAAACGTAAAGTTCTTAGGACTTCCGACATTGGAACCAGTCGTTCCACCCCTAGCTCTCGGGACCGAAGAGGTCTCCGATTCCTTCTTGGTATAGATACCAATTTTTCATAGTGTAATCTGTAAACACATTTATTTCAATAATGAATGCCGATTTAAAATTGTCTCCATATTTACCAGCCCCTCTTTGGGTATAAGCAACTTCGAAATGTATTCAAAGATGGTTATGCGCAAAGAAAAAACTTCGGAGTACAATTTTTTGGGGGTTCGGAGCCCCTCTGTCATTTAAAGATCTTTTGAAATCTTATGAAATGTCTTCGACTTTTTGCAGTCAGAAGAATGGTAGCTTAGTACCTTTGTTTTATGAAAGAAATCACTTGAGATAACTTTCAGGACACTTTAGTGTCTTTAAAAAATTTGTCACTTTGGACTATGTTAACAGACATTCGAAGCTCATGGCTTAAATGCTGTTTTGATTTAGCCACCTTCGGCTTGTCTTTGTGATCTCTGACGAACCAATGGTTCGGAGTTTGCAATGGTCTCTTTGGACTCTTTTTACGGATGTCTACCAGCCAATGGCTTGGACTCCGTATAATTTAGCCACCTCGGCTATTTTTGCAGAAGTCTACCAGCCAATGGCTTGGACTTCGCAGATTTTGGCCACCTTCGGCTCTTTTTACGGAAGTCTGCAAGCTGCAGCTTGGACTCCGTAGATTTTGGCCACCTTCGGCTCTTTTTACGGAAGTCTACCAGCCAGTGGCTTGGACTCCGTAGAGTGTGGTTTTGGGCTCTTTTACGGATGCCTACAAGCCGGTGGCCTGGGCTCCGGATTATGTCAGCCCCCACGTCGGAGGCTTCGAACTTTATGGGTTCGAAGTCCGAAAATACAACCCAGCTTAATGACACTTCCCTCTCGGTCGACCCCGCGGTTCCAGTGCGTCCACTCGGAAGCTGGAAGTCTATGAGGGGAAGGCAACTATCAGGGTCATATGCTTTATTAATTTAGAGGTGATTACAAGCGAATTACAAGGAGCCCTTATGCGAAGTATCGCTTTAGGTGCTCCGCATGCCAAGTATGTGCTAACTCTTCACCTTCTAAATTAGCTAGTTTAAATGAACCAGGGCGCCCTGAGCGGACAATTAGATATGGACCTTCCCATTTATTGCCTAACTTCCCTGGTGCTATAATGCTTCGTAGAACAAGATGACCCGGCCTTAACTCGTTGAGCTTAACCTTCGGGTCATACCAAGTCTTCGTCTGCTGATGATACTTTAATAAATTAGCTACAGCCCAAAGTCTTTTTCTTCTGACAAATCTAACGAAGCTTGTCTTTCTTCTTCAATGTCCGGTTCGGTGCTGCGAAATGATCCCCCTTTGAGCTCCGTTGGAGTCATAGCTTCATCTCCGAATAGTAGTCTGAACGGAGTAAAACCTGTGGACCTTGTTTGCGTAGTCCGAATGGACCACAGAATCTTCGGAAGCTCTTCGGTCCACAGTCCCTTTGATAATCCTACTATTCTTCGATTTAGCCCTAATAAAATATTTCCATTGGCTCGCTCTACGGCTCCATTCGACTGAGGATGTCTCACTGCAGCAAAACATAGCTGAATGCCTAGGTCTTCGCAAAACTTCCTGAAGGGTTCTGCGTCGAACTGTGTTCCATTATCAACTGTGAGATATCTAGGCACTCCGAACCGGCAAATAATGTTCTTCCAGAAGAATTTCTGTACATTGTTCGAAGTGATAGCTGTTAAGGGCTCTGCTTCTACCCACTTAGAAAAATATTCAATAGCTACCACTGCGAACTTCAGATTTCCCTTTGCTAACGGAAAGGGACCAATTAGATCCATACCCCATCTGGCCATGGGCCATACCGGAGCAATGACTTGAAGAGCTGTTGGTGGGCGATGACTCCGTCGACCCATCCACTGGCATCCTTGACAAGTGCGGACCAAGCTCTCCGCATCAGCTGTTATTGTCGGCCAATAAAGCCCCTGGCGAAGTGTTTTTCCTACCAGAGCTATAGGGGCTAAATGGCTTCCACAAAGGCCTTCGTGAATTTCTCGAAGAGTTTCTTGGCCTTCGGCTTGAGATATACATCGGAGTAGAGGGGAACATACTCCGGCCTTGTATAATATATCGTTGATTAACTGATAGTTTCTTGCTCTGAGCTTTAATCTTGACAACTGGGGCTCTTCGGGTAAATTTGTTCCTCTTTGCAAGAGTTCTATGATCGAATCTTTCCAATCTGCACTAGGAATGCAAAGAATTTCTGCAGAGGCAATTTGTGGCACCAAAGGTATATTGAGCTCCTCATAGAAAGCTTCTTCAGGCACATCCACAGCTCCGGCTGCAGCCTTCGCTAAAATGCCCGCTTGCACGTTTTCCGCTCTTTGTATACTCCGAATGGAAATACCCTTGAAGTGTGCTTCGATTTTGCGGATTTCTTCTAAGTACTTTGCAAGCTGTGGATGTCGAACTTGAAAACTTTTGTCTACGTGCCCTGCTACTATCTGAGAATCTGTTTTTATAATTATTCTTGTAGCCCCTAAAGCACGTGCTTTCCGGAGTCCCAATAAAATCCCTTCGTACTCCGCTATATTATTGGTAGACTTAAAGTTGAGTCTTGCGGAGTACATTGCTCTTTGCCCTGACGGTGAAATCAACACTGCCCCAATGCCTGCTCCGGATGCTTGGAAAGCCCCATCGGAGTAAACAGTCCAAACTCCGTCATTTGATTTCTCTGGAGTCAAATTCGCAGGTGGAGTCCACTCTGCTACGAAGTCTGCTAGGACTTGGGATTTGATAGCTGTCCTTGCCAAGAAAGATATGCCGAAGGGTGCTAGCTCGACTGCCCACTTTCCAATCCTTCCAGTGGAATCTTTGCTTCGGAGCATATCTCCTAAGGGATACGAAGTTGGTACAATTACATTGTGAGCCAAAAAATAATGTCTTAGCTTCCTCGAAGCCATTATCAGAGCATAAACGAACTTCTCAAGTTCGGAGTATCTTGTCTTCGCTCCTGACAATGCTTCGGATACAAAATAGACAGGATTTTGGACCAACTTTCCATTAAAATCCACTTCTCTGACAAGGACTGCGCTGACAGCTGAACCTGTAGCTGCAAGGTACAGGAGTAGGGTTTCGTCCGCAGTAGGCACCGTGAGTGTAGCAAGATTACTAAATAATCTTTAATATCTTCGAAGCTTCTCTGACACTCTGGTGTCCATGCAAAATCTTCGGACCCTTTCAAAGCTTTGAATATTGGCAAGCTCCTCTCCGCAGACCTTGATAAAAACCTGCTAAGTGCGGCCAGACGTCCAGTCAGCTTTTGCACTTGCTTTAAATTCTCCGGAGGAGCCATCTTCTGCAGCGCAGTTATTTGAGTAGGGCTAGCTTCAATTCCCCTGCTTGAAACTAAATACCCTAACAACTTTCCAGCCTTAGCTCCGAATATACATTTTTCGGGGTTAAGACGGATCCCACATGCCCGAAGGCTATTGAATGTTTCTGCTAAGTCCAGGCTATGTTGGTGCTATAAAGCACTCTTTATTACAATATCATCCATATAGGCCTCCACATTGCGACCTAATTGATGACCTAGAGCCTTAGCAACTAATCTTGAAAAAGTAGCCCCGGCATTTCTTAGGCCGAAGGGCATTCTTACATAGCAAAAGACTCCCGAAGGAGTTACAAAGCTTGTCTTGATTTCATCTTCGCGCTTCAACCATATTTGATGATAACCAGAATACGCGTCAAGGAAGCTTAATAACTCCGAACCTGCAGTGGAGTCAACTAGCTGATCAATTCGGGGCATGGGGTAGGGGTCACGTGGGCATGCTTTATTCAGGGATGTGAAATCAATGCACATGCGCCACTTCCCGGAAGACTTCTTCCTGACGAAGACTGGGTTGGCTAACCATTCTGTGTGAGCCACTTCTCTGATAATCCCAGCCTTCAACAGTTTTTCAACTTCGTCCTTAGCTAGAGCAGCTCTCTCTGCGGACATCTTCCGGAGTCCTTGTCGAACAGGCCGAGCCTTCGGGTTTACAAGTAAACTGTGCTCAATGATATCCCGATCGACTCCGGTGATATCTTCGTCAGACCAAGCGAAGACATCCAAATTTTCTTCCACGACCTTTTCCAAGGAGGTTGCAACTTCAGGAGGTAAATCTTTACCAAATTGAAAAGTGTATTCTTTACCATCTTTAACAATGACCTTCGTTGCAATCTCTCCTTCGGGACTTGGTCTCGGAAAAGACTTCTTCGAAGCTTCGGAGGAGGTTGAAAAAATTTCTTCATTATCCTGCACACTGTTTACTTGCCTCGGATCAAGAGGGGGACCGTGACCATATTCCGCCCTCCGAGCAATGGCTTGATCTTCCAAGATTGTTAGGACTCCTGCTTGTGTGGGCATCTTCATGCACAAGTAGTTGTGATGCGCCACAGCTCCGAACTGATTCAACATGCCCCGTCCGAAAATGACATTATAAGCATACGGGGCATCTACCACATCAAAGATAACTTCTTCAGTTCGGGCTAATAAACCTTCTCCGAAGGTAACCTCCAGGCCTATCTGGCCAAGTGCATCAAGCGTAGGTCCTGCGAAGCCTTGCAGAGGACGAGCCGCTGGGAGGAGATGCTTCCTGGAAATGCATAACTGATCGAAGGCTTGCACAAAAATGATATCTGCCGAACTACCTCCGTCAATTAGCACCCTTCGGACTTCAGTCCCTGCAATATCAGCAGTGATAACCAATGAATCTGCATGCGGGAACTTAATACCAGCTGCATCCTCCGCAGAGAAAGATATCGGAACATGAGACCACTCCGACATTGCAGCTACAGATGACGAAGTCCCAATGTGACCTACTTCCCGAACGTACTCTCTTCGCTGTCTCTTGGACATGCTTCCGAGGGTACCTCCTCCGGAGATAGGGAGAACTACTCTTTTTCCTCTATCTTGCCCTTCCTCTTGCTTCGGAGGTGGCATAACATTGGCCACCGGAGGGTGCCTTGCAGCATCGAAATTTTCTATTCGCGCCACAGCCTGGACCGGCTCAGGGCGCGTTGCTGCTGGACTTCGGTCGGTACTGCCTCGACCCGAAGTTCTCTCCAAGTACTCTCCCCTTAGGGTAAGGATAGCCTTGCAAGTGTCAGTTGCATGGCTTCGATTTTCTCCATGAATACAGCAAAAAAGGGTCTGGCCTTTGCCAGCCGTTTTCCCTGGCAGCCTCCAGCCGCTGGCCTTGTTCCCCGTAGACTGTGGAGCTCTTGGTGCAAACTTCTGTGGGGGGCAATATTCAAGACTTCAGAGCGAGGGTGCTTTTGACCTCTTCTGCGATCATTTTGCACTTCGAAGACTGGTTCCTGCGGCTGTGCCGAAGTCTTCACTTCTGCTTTAACTTCTTGCAATACAGTCGAAGTAGCAGCAGTCCTCCGAAGCCAACCCTCTTCTGACCTCGCATACTCCTCGAAATATGACATCAACTGCGAGACTGAGGAGATGCTCTTCCGATGCAGTTTATCCAGAAGGCCTTGATGACTGACGCCTTCCCGAGCCGCATCAACCACTGAGGATGTGGACAGCCCCCGAATTTGCGACTTCGTATGAGCGAAGCATTTGAAGTACTGCCTCAATGTTTCTCCGGGGAGCTGTTTCACCTGGAAAAGGCTTCCTGTTGACATAGGAGGCACGAAGGTGCCCTGAAAGTTACTTATAAACTTCCTCTTCAACTGCCACCACGAATTGATTGATCCTGGCTTTAAAGACCAGAACCATCTCAATGCTAATCCTTGAAGAGCTAACAGGAAGCACTTCGCCATAGTGTCTCTAACTCCGCCGCTAGCCTCAATCGCTAGGGCATAAGAACGCGCGAACTCTCCGGGATCTTCATCTCCGGCATACTTGCAGAGCTTTGAAGTTTTAAACTTTGAATCAAAGCGAACCTTCTGCAGCTCAGGATGCAACGGAGATTCATTGTCGTAAGAGGCATTCTCCGGGGCTTCAGGATAACCAAGATCGTCGTCTTCGAGCACTTCTGGGATAGTTGGGGTGGCTTGAGAGCGAAGCCTGTTCGCAGCTTCTTGTCGCCACCTTGCTACGTCTACTTGAAGGTTGGCCATTTGAGTGGCCATATCCCCAAGGTTATCTTCATCTCCTCCGGAAGGACCTTCCGGGTCTTGAGAACTGGCAGGATCAGTTCGAATCGGGATGGAGGGTGGAGAAGTGACTCCGGGCTGTCGGAGTATGGAAGGGGTTGGCGGAGAGGCTTCGTATGTTCGAGGGATAGAAGCCCCTTCCGGAGTTTGCGGAGGGAAAGCCGAAGACCCTCCGACTTCAACTGTGTCGAAGGGTATCTCTCCGGAGATCCGAGAGGACCTCCGAGTGGGATTGCGAGGTGCACTCCGCTTAGGAGGCATGATGTAAGAAGTTGGTAGAGAACGAAGTTTTTTGGACTAGGTTCCCCACGGACGGCGCCAACTGTTGGCGTAAAAGATTACGCTAACAGGTTTCTATAGAAAAGAAACTAACAAACGAAGTGTTTGTGAAGCAAACTGTTCTAAGCCTCCGAAAGGATAATAACTTAGAATAGTTCGAAAGTGTGTATTGAATAACTTGTATTCGGTCCCTATTACAGGGTGAAATGGGGGGTATTTATAGGCACAAACATTAAGGAAAAGACCTATTTACCCCTCTATTACAACCGACATAGTGGAAACTATGCGATTCCCTTAATAGGGCTAAAATGGTAAAAGACTAATCTAATGAGAAAGAAGATAAGTCTTCCATCTTAGCTGGCGGAAAAGATCTTGGAAAGCTTTAGTTCGAAGATGTACTTCGAACCAAGGCCTATCTTCGTGCTTCGAACCGGGTTCCGGGTATCTTCGAAGATGATCTTCTGGGAACCTTCGAACCTGCTGACTGCCTTTATGTTGCTTCGGCAATAACCCTGAAGATGAGATATTTTCCCCCAACATTTGGGTTTTGAGAGGATACCTTCAGTTAGTGAAAACAAAACTGTTTTCACCTCTCCCACTACCCTAGAGAAAGAGAGAGCTCTGTTAGACACTCCACCAGCCAAAAAGCCTACCCATCCACCAAAGAAAACCACTCCTCCTGCCAAGAAAAATCCTCCCAAGAAAACCACTCAGAGAAAACCCAAGGAGCCTGTGAGAGTTGCTCCTATGACCCATGAGAGTGCCCCCAGGAGAGTTTTTTACTGTTCCTACTATCAGCGGGCGGGTCATTTGGTTGGTTTCTGTTTTCGTCGCATCAAGGATGAGCGACGCTCTCAGGCGATGAGTTACCAAGACATGCACTACCCATCTTTAGGTATGCATGAGTCTGAGTTTTACTATCGTCCTGCTTTTGAGGCTACTCGTGCTTCTCGGAGAGGTTTTGCTCCTCGAGGTCTTCACCATGTTCCATATGGTGGTAGACCTCGGGCTAGCAGATTTGTACCTCATCAGAGTAGGAGACCTCCACATGTTGTTCGTTCACAGCATGTAGGTAGACCTCGCACTTTGCATCATTCTGATTATTATGTGCGTAGACCGTCTGCTTTTACTGTGCCTACTACTCGTGTCACTCAGTGCTGGATGCCTCGTCATTATTTTACTCACCCCAGCACTGAGCGATCGAGACGTTCTTATCATGTGTAGGCGACAGATCGAGGCTTGGAGGGCACGTGGATCATGGACTCTGGTTGTTCACGCCACATGACCGGAGATGCAGCATGGTTCTCCAGCCTCACCACAATCAAGCAAAGGGAACATATCACCTTCGGAAACAATCGAAGGAGCAGAGTGAAAGGTAAAGGTGTGGTAAGAATCAACTCGAACTTCACTCTCAAAGATGTTGCTTTGGTTGAGAACCTGGGATACAATTTGCTGTCTGTATCTCAGTTGTTTGATGAGGGCTTCGAAGTGCGATTCCATCGCGATACTTCGCAAGTACTCAATTCTGATGGCGTTGTGGTGTGTAAGATCTTTAGAGTTGGGAGAATTTTTGGAGCTGATTTTTCAGAGTCGTCTGGTTCTTCTCATTGTCTTGTTGCACATTCGACTTTTGAGCTTTGGAAGTGGCATAGGAGACTAGGGCATATGAGCTTTGAGTTGCTCGCTCGTCTGAGCACCCTAGGTCTGATCCGAGGATTGCCCAAGCTCAAGTTTGAGAAGAATTTAGTTTGCGCTCCGTGTCGACATGGAAAAATGATTGCTGCTTCGCATTCGCCAGTCACCACAGTGATGACTGAACAGCCCGGAGAACTTCTCCACATGGACACTGTAGGTCCTTCTCGGGTTAGTTCTTTAGGCGGCAAGTGGTATGTATTAGTTATTGTCGACGATTTCTCTCGCTACTCTTGGGTCTTCTTTCTTGCCAGCAAGGATGAAGTGTTTTCACACTTTCGGAGCTTGGCTTTGAGACTTTTCATTGAACTCCCTGGTGCATTAAAATTCATTCGAAGCGATAATGGCACCGAGTTCAAAAATAGTCTCTTTGTTGACTTTTGCTTGGAGCATGGCATAGAACATCAATTCTCTGCTATGCGGGTTCCTCAACAGAATGGTGTTGTTGAGAGGAAGAACCGCACCTTGGTTGAGATGGCTAGGACGATGCTTGATGAGCATAGGACTCCTAGAAAATTCTGGGCTGAGGCCATGAACACTGCTTGTTACATCTCAAACCGAATATTCTTGCGCTCAATTTTAAATTTGACATCTTATGAGCTGCGTTTTGGGAGACAGCCCAAGGTTACTCATCTTCGAGTTTTTGGCTGTCGCTGCTTTATCCTAAAACGTGGTAACTTGGATAAATTTGAGTCGCGATCTTCTGACGGAATCTTTTTGGGTTATACTACTCATGGTCATTCTTATCGTGTTTATAACTTGGAAACTAACACTGTCATCGAGTCATGTGATGTGACCTTTGATGAATCAACCCCCGCTGTTAGTTCTGCTTTTGAACAGGCAAATGAACACGACATGGAACAGACCTTATTCGAAGAAGAAGATCCCGGAGAATTCGAGGATGAACCCCTACTACCCTCGACATCAACCCCTGAAGCTGACCCCGCTTCAACTACTTCGGCACGAGGTCCCGAAGCGACTACCTCAACATCGGTCATCTTGGACCACTTCAACGCACAAGTTGAGGGGGAGACTGCATCTCGAGCAGATCATTGGTGAGCTTGATCAAAGGGTAACTCGTTCACATGCCCATTTCACTAATGCTGCTTTTGTTGCTTCTTTCGAGCCCTTAGATGTTAGTCATGCACTTTCTGATTCTAGTTGGATCAATGCCATGCATGAGGAACTTGAAAATTTTGAGAGAAAACAAGTCTGGACTTTAGTTGATCCTCCACCAAATGTTCATTTCATTGGAACAAAATGGATTTTCAAAAATAAACAAGGGGAGGATGGGACAATTGTTAGAAACAAGGCTAGACTTGTAGCTCAGGGCTTTTCTCAACTAGAAGGGATTGATTTTACTGAAACTTTTGCACCTGTTGCTCACCTTGAGGCCATTAGGATTTTGCTTGCCTTTGCGACATCTCGGGGATTCAAACTCTATCAAATGGATGTCAAAAGTGCTTTTCTTAATGGCTTCATAGGTGAAGATGTTTATGTAAATCAACCCCCTGGTTTTGAAAACCCCAAGTACCCACATAAAGTCCTTAAACTTCATAAGGCTCTTTATGGACTCAAGCAGGCCCCTCGGGCTTGGTATGATAGACTTAAGTCTTTTCTGCTTGAGCGAGGGTATTTGATGGGCTCTGTTGATAAAACGTTGTTTACTCTCAAGCATGGCAAAGATTTCCTCCTAGTGCAGATTTATGTGGATGATATCATCTTTGGTGGCTCTTCTCATGCTTTGGTTGCCGAGTATGCAGATACCATGAGCAGGGAGTTTGAAATGTCAATGATGGGTGAACTCACCTTTTTCCTTGGCTTGCAAATCAAGCAAAGCAAACAAGGTACTTTTGTCCACCAGACAAAGTACACCAAGGACCTGCTCAAGAAGTTCGATATGTCCGATGCGAAGCCCCTCGCCACTCCAATGGCTACATCTGTAGCATTGGACCCTGACGAAGATGGAGAAGCCATAGATCAGAAGGAGTTCCGAAGCATGATCGGCTCCCTCCTCTACTTGACTGCCACGAGGCCAGACATACACTTCGCAGTGTGTCTGTGCGCTCGTTTTCAGGCTTCACCACGAGCTTCGCAACGCCAAGCGGTTAAGCGCATCCTAAGGTATCTCAAACACACCCTTGAATTTGGCATATGGTATTCAGCGTCTTCATCTTTATGTCTTCGAGGTTATTCCGATGCGGACTTTGCTGGGTGTAGAATTGATAGGAAGAGTACCTCTGGTACTTGTCATTTTCTGGGTACTTCACTGGTTTGCTGGTCTTCCCGCAAACAGTCTAGTGTTGCACAATCGACGGCTGAGGCCGAATATGTTGCTGCAGCTAGCTGTTGCTCTCAGATTTTGTGGATGGTCTCCACTTTGCGGGATTTCGGGTTAGATTATAAGAGTGTTCCACTTTTCTGTGACAACACTAGTGCTATTTGTATTGCAAACAACCCGGTTCAGCATTCCAGAACCAAACACATTGATGTGCGGTATCATTTTCTCAGAGATCACAATGAGAAGGGTGATATTAAACTTCAATATGTTGATACCCAACACCAGCTTGCCGACATTTTTACAAAACCCCTCGATGCTTCTCGATTTGCTTACTTGCGTGGGGAACTCGGCATCTGTCACCCTTACGGCATTTTGTGAGGGGGAGCTGTTTTAGATGGATGTGCTCTTGCTAATTGTGCTGAAATTGCATTTATATATTTTGCACTTATATGCCTGCTTATAATTCATGAAATCATGTCAGCTCAGCTCTTTTTCATTCATCTGGAACATTCATGTGCATGGTGTTTTATTTTCAAAATCAACTCGTGCTCACTGCTTAGTCTTGAATCTAGCATGTTTAGGCAGGACTGCTTTAGCTATCTCTTATCTGCTTGACAGCGAGACACTGTTCATTGGATGCTAAAAATTGCAACTTGAAAAATTGTTCTACATCTTCATGGATATTCATAAAATGCCAAACAATTGGTACACTTAATTATAGTCAAAAATTCCATGATTTGCATGCTTTAAGTCAAAAGATCCAGGTGGGTTTGTTTGTCGCACTACCCTATTCTAGACTGCTTACCATTGCACATTGGTCTGAAGTGGAATAGCATAGTGTATGCCAAAATCTATGCCTTAAGCTTCTTATGGCTTTCATGCCTAGGCTTTGCCGGATTGGAAAGTATAAGGTGGACAAACAAATAACCCCTGGCACTAAGAAAAGAACAACAAAATTCATTGATTATCAAGTTTGCTTTTCAAGCTCTATTTGAACTGGACTTGTCTGTCTAGAGTAGAAATTGACTAGCTTTGCGCAGTCCTTGCTCTTACTTGTCTAGTTTCCTTGACTAAGTGGTGATGCTTTTATTTCAAAAATGATCATATCTCATGCTTCATCATGCTTTTAGAGAATATTAATTTGAGCTGAGCCCATGTTCATTGGTGTTACTGTTGGCATATTTTTGCTTCATATGTCTTTGTCATTCTGCTCAATTCGAAGCTTTGCATCTTTTACATGCTCCTTGATGCTTGCATTGCCAAAGGGGGAGAAATTCCTCGTTCTTTGCCGCAAGGGGCATAATTTCAAAAGGGGGAGAAAATTTGACATAAAGGCTCTTTGCTGCCAAAGGGGGGACAATTTAACTCAGGGGGAGTTTTTATTGCCGAAGGGGCTTTTCACTCTTGTGAGAAAGGGGGAGGACAATTCTTTTGTCAAGTGACATGATTTGGCTCTTTTCTGAGTTTTTATGGTCACTTGTGTGCTGAAAATTTTTACATTTTCTTGAACTTGGATTTGGTTGTCAATGCACTCATCAAGGGGGAGATTGAGAAACCAAGGGTTGGTTTCCGTGTTTTGTGATGAGTGATTGACAGACTTTTTACCCTCTGTTCGGAGGTTAGACCTCCGAAGGTTGTTCGGAGGTGATACCTCCGAAGGGATTTCGGAGGTGGTCTCACCGAAGTGTGTTCGGTGTTTGCTTGCTGCAGCTATGCAGCGGAGTGTGCCTGTCAGTGGGGTCCGACAGTACGCAATGATTGGGTTTGTACCGAAGGGTTCGGTACTTTGGGCGGTACACCAGAGTGTGTGCTGGAGGTTGCTAACCCGGAGAGGTCTCCGGAGTACTGGATACACTTGTTTGCTTGTCGGTGGTGCGCAGGGACTTCGGAGGCGACTGATGAACGCAGCAGGTGAACCTGGGTCAAGCGGGAGGCTTGATGCCAGGGGAGCGGGGAGCTCCGTCACGGTGGCTGCGAAGGTGGTCCGGGTTGGTCCTCGGGTCGAGACGTGCCAGGTGAAGGCAGAGAGTGCGGAGCGTGGCTCCGGCTGAAGGTGCTCCGAGACAGAGTCCTCGGAGGAGAGGCACTTCGAAGGTACTCCGAATGGAGTGACTTCGGAGTTGGTGGATCAAGTCCTCTGCGGAGGCAAGGAATTCGAAGTGTGCTCCGGAGGGAGACATTCAAAGGTACCCGACGAAGGTCTCAGAAGTTAAGGCGCATCGAAGGCATGGTCTGGGTGAGGCTCGTCGAGGAGTGTGCTCGGGAAGAGACACTGCGACGAAGTGCTCATGGAATGCTTCATGCGGAGGCCTTGGACGAAGGAGGGACTTCGAAGGGTGGTACTCCGAAGGTGGGGCTTCGGAGTAAGGAAGGCTTCAGAGCGGGACTAGCTCCGGAGCAAGGTTGACTTGAGGTGCTTCGGCCTGCATGGCTTCGGTACACGGACTGACGGAGTTCGAGCTGGGTGTAGCTGCGAAGCCGTGGTGGTCCACTCCGGAGGTGTTGGTGCGAAGACCCAAGGGCTTTGACGGCTTCAGCTCGAAACCGTCAGTGTATCGGAGACTGACTTCGGTGGAGCGAAGGCCATCTGGCTTCAGGCTTCTCACCGAAGCTACCGCACCATCGCGTGCGAAGGGAGGATTCCAGAAGGTCAAAGACTGCAAAGGCTGACACTGTCTGTTCTGTAAAAGGCTGACACTGTCCCCTCTGCAAAGCTGACAGAGAAGCCTCCAGAATAAAGGTGGACTACCTTTTGTACCCCTTAGTTCTGTAGAGTCAAATCCTTTGTAAACCCTAGGGGTAAAGTAGTCATTTCCTTTGGGTGAACTGTGGGCTATAAATATGGGGGCTCGGTAGGTAACATTTAACACTTTGAGCATTTACTGTTGAGCTCCTGTAGACACATACCTCGCTGTATTCATCCAGAGTTCAATTCATTTTGTGTTCCTTGTTCAAGCGGCGAAGCCCTGCTTCTTGTGCTTTTTGCTTGAGCTCGCGTTACATACCTCGCCTGTTGTAGTGCACCGAAGCCTGTTGAGGCGAAGGTTGTTTTTGTGCGAAGTGTGTTTTGTCAGTGTGCGCTCGCTCTGTGTAACAGGAGGAGAGACCTCGCTGCTTACTAGCGAAGCCCTGATCGAGGCCCGTTTTGCTTCTTATAACGAAGCCCTTAGCGAAGTCCGTGTGTGTGCGTTTAGATCTTCGTGTACGAAGCTCAGCACCAGTTGCTGTTGCCAAGTTCTTGGTCGAAGTCCTCAGAGGGGTGTCCACTCTTGCGAAGGGTGAAGTGCGAAGCCTGCTCGAAGCACCTTGTGTGCGGAGCCTGCACTGACTTAGCAGAGTAGATTTTCGAGGGTTGTAAGTGGAGCGAAGTCTTCTTTGCTTCGAACTTTTGCTCCTCCGAAGCCTGTGTTCGAAGGTGTCGAAGTACCTCCGAACCAGACCTTCGAAGAAGTGTTCGAAGCCTGTTCCGCAGAAGACAGAACTGAAACCGAAGGCTAGTTTTTAGCCCAAAATTTTAAAAGCTCCCATTCACCCCCCCTCTGGTCGCCGTTTCCGGTCCAACAAGCACCCTAAATGGGGTGAAGCCCGTGGACCTGGCTTGAGTGGTCCGAATGGACCACAGAATCTTATGGAGTTCTTTGGTCCACAGCCCCTTGGCCAACCCGATAATCCTTCGATTCAGACCGTAGAGAATATTCCCATTGGCTCGCTCGACGGCTCCGTTGGATTGTGGATGGCAAACTACTGCGAAGCATAACGTGATGCCCAGTTCTTCACAAAATTCTTTAAAGGTTTTGGCTTCGAACTGGTTTCCATTATCCACAGTTAGCTCCCTTGGCACTCCGAACCTGCATATGATATTTTGCCAGAAGAATTTTTGCACATTTCTTGAAGTGATAGTAGTTAGGGGTTCATCTTAGATCCATTTAGAAAAATACACAATTGCTATAACTGGAAACTTCAAGCTGCCTTTTGCCATTGGAAAAGGGTCGATGAGATCCATTCCCCATCGTGCTATTGGCCACACTGGGGCAATAACTTAAAGTGGTACTAGTGGACGGTGGCTCCGTCTACCCATCCAATAGCATCCTTGACAGGTTCAAACCAATTCCTCCGAATCTCTTACAATTGTTGGCCAGTAGAGCCCCTGCCGAAGTGTCTTTCCTGCTAGAGCACGAGGGACCAGGTGGCTTCCACATAAACCTTCATGAATGTCCCGAAGTATATCTTGGCCTTGGTGTTGTGAGATGCACCGGAGTAAGGGAGAACAAACTCCGGCTTTGTATAATATCCCATTAACAAGCTTATAATTTCGAGCCCTTGCTTGCAACTTTCGGAAATCCGGACCCTCTGACAAGACTGTGCTGCTTTGCAAGACATCCATTATCGGAGCCCGCTAGTCTGTAGCTGGGATACAAAGGACTTCTTCGGAGGGTAATTGATTTACTGTAGGCTTGACTAATTCTTCATAGAAAGCACCCTTCGAGAGGTCCAATGCTCTGGCTGCAGCCTTCGCTAGAATGTCTGCAAGTTGATTATCTGCTCAAGGGATACTTCGAACAAAAAATCCTTTGAACATTGCCTCTGTCTTGCGGATTTCTTCTAGATACTTGGCTAGATGTAGGTTCCTTGCTTAAAAGCTTTTGTCAACATGCCCTGCGATGACTTGGGAATCTGTTTTAATTATAATCCTTGCTGCTCCAAGTGCCTTTGCCTTTCGGAGGCCTAGAAGGATTCCTTCGTACTCTGCGATATTATTGGTGGTCTTAAAGTTGAGCCTCGCAGAATACATGGCCTTTTGCCCTGACGGTGATATTATTATAGCTCCAGCTCCGGCACCATATGCCTGATAGGCTCCGTCAGAAAAAATTGTCCATATACCTTCGGAGGGTTCTTCCGGAGCCCAAACTGCAGATGGAGTCCACTCTGCCATGAAGTCAACTATGATCTGGGATTTGATAGTTGTTCTTGCCGTGAAGGAAATTCCAAAGGGGGCTAGCTCGACAGCCTATTTTCCGATCCTGCCTGTAGAATATTTGCTCCGAAGCATATCACTAAGGGGATACGAGGTAGGAACGATTAGGTTATGTGCTAGAAAGTAATGCCTTAGCTTCTGCGAGGCCATTACTAAAGCATAAGCAAATTTTTCGAGCTCGGAGTATCTTGTCTTTGCTTCGGACAAGGCTTTTGAGACGAAGTAAACTGGGTTTTGCATCAGCTTTCCTTTAAGCTCAACTTCTCTAACCAATACTGCACTTACTGCGGAGCCCGTTGCTGCAAGATAAAGAAGGAGAGTCTCTTCCGGGAGGGGCACAGTAAGTGTTGACAGGCTTCTGAGGTATTCTTTAATATCATTGAAGCTCTTCTAGCACTCCGGCGTCCAGTTGAAACTTTCGGACCCCTTTAGAGCTTTAAAAATTGGAAGGCTTCGTTCGGCTGATCTGGACAGGAATCTACTGAGAGCTGTGAGCCGTCATGCTAACTTCTGGACCTGCTTCAAATTTTCTGGCGGAGCCATCCTTTTCAATGCACTTATCTGTGTCAGGCTAGCTTCGATTCCCCTACTCTAAACTAAGTACCCTAGAAGTTTTCCTACTTGTACCCCGCATATACATTATTCAGGGTTGAGGCGAACTTCACATGCTCGGAGCCTCTCAAATGTTTCCGCTAAGTCTGGGCTTTGATGGTGCTTTGCAGCACTCTTTAATACAATATCATCCATATAGGCTTTGACATTTCGACCTATTTGATGACCTAGAGCCTTAGCTATCAAACGTGAGAATGTGGCTCCGGCATTCCACAAGCCAAAAGGCATTTTTACATAACAAAATACTCCGGATGGGGTTATGAAACTCGTCTTGACTTCATCTTGACGTTTTAGCCAGACTTGATGATAACCGGAGTAAGCATCCAATAAGCTCAATAATTCGGAGCCAGACATAGAATCCACTAGTTGGTCTATTCGGGGCATCGGGTAGGGGTCTCGCGGGCATGCTTTATTTAATGATGTAAAATCAATGCACATGCGCCATTTTCCGGAGCCCTTTTTCCTGACAAAAACAGGGTTAGCTAGCCAATCCGTGTGGTTGGGCTACTTCCCTGATGATGCCAGCCCTTAGCAATTTTTCCACATCTACCTTGGCGAGGTCTGCCCTCTCTGCAGATAACTTACGGAGACCCTGGCGTACTAGCCTAGCCTTCGGGTTGACAAGCAAGCTATGCTCGATGATACTCTGGTCAACCCTAGTGATGTCTTCGTCAGTCCAGGCAAAGATGTCCAAATTTTGCTTGACTACTTCCTCCAACGAAGCAGCTATCTCCAGAGATAGCCCCTTGCTGAGCTGTATTGGGTATTCTTTGGCATCCTTTAGAATTATCTTCATGATGACATCACCTTCCGGGCTTGGCTTGAGGGAAAGGCCCTTCGAGGAGTTTGAAGACTCCGGAACCGCCTCCGTGTGCTCCGACACACAGTGCATTTGCCAAGGGTCCAATGGCTGACCATGGCCATACTCCATTCTTCGGGCTACAGCTTGGTCTCCTGAGATAGTAAGAACTCCACCTTTCACGGGCATCTTATGGAGTTCTTTGGTCCACAGCCCCTTGGCCAACCCGATAATCCTTCGATTCAGACCGTAGAGAATATTCCCATTGGCTCGCTCAACGGCTCCGTTGGATTGTGGATGGCAAACTACTGCGAAGCATAACGTGATGCCCAGTTCTTCACAAAATTCTTTAAAGGTTTTGGCTTCGAACTGGTTTCCATTATCCACAGTTAGCTCCCTTGGCACTCCGAACCTGCATATGATATTTTGCCAGAAGAATTTTTGCACATTTCTTGAAGTGATAGTAGTTAGGGTTCATCTTCGATCCATTTAGAAAAATACACAATTGCTACAACTGCAAACTTCAAGCTGCCTTTTGCCATTGGAAAAGGGTTGATGAGATCCATTCCCCATCGTGCTATTGGCCACACTGGGGCAATAACTTAAAGTGGTACTAGTGGACGGTGGCTCCGTCTACCCATCCAATAGCATCCTTGACAGGTTCAAACCAATTCCTCCGAATCTCTTACAATTGTTGGCCAGTAGAGCCCCTGCCGAAGTGTCTTTCCTGCTAGAGCACGAGGGACCAGGTGGCTTCCACATAAACCTTCATGAATGTCCCGAAGTATATCTTGGCCTTGGGGTTGTGAGATGCACCGGAGTAAGGGAGAACAAACTCCGGCTTTGTATAATATCCCATTAACAAGCTTATAATTTCGAGCTCTTGCTTGCTGTAGGACCGAAAGTAGCGACCAGAGGGGGGGGGTGAATGGGCGCCTTAAAAAATTCTTTCGAATCAATGGCCTGTTCCCAATACCCACCGCACCTCAAAAGACTACGCATCAGAAAATAAACAGAAGGCCTAAGTCTAAAGGTTTCTATCCTAGAAGCAACTGATGATAAACAGTGTAAATCCAAAGTAGTGCAACTAGGCAGATGAACAAGGTATAACAAGCCTAAACTTCTCAATGAAATGATCTAAGAGTGTGTAAGATGAAAAGAGAAGTTACTGTCCAAATTTGTCTCCTGTTCGGAACTTGGCGAAGCCCCCTTCGCACGTCGATGTCTGCTTCGGAGGTTGGTGACGGAGCCTGTCCGATGAGCCGAAGGTGACACGGTCTAGCCTAGTTCGAAGTGGCAAGATGCGAAGTGTACTTCGGAGCGAAGTAAGACAATGCCGGAGCCTGCTTTGAAGTGGGCACTTCGAAGACAGAACTTCGAACACAGCTTCGAACCGAATGCTTCGAAGCAAGACCTTCGAACAGAAAGCTTCGAACACAACACACAAACGGACAACCTTCGAACAAAGAAGCGAAGCCTGTCACACGACAGAAAACCAAGTCCGAAGCCAATGCTCTACCTTCGAAAAGAGTAAGCTCCGAAAAGGGTGACATGATACACAGAAGTCAGTGCGAGGCCTAGCGGAGCTACAAGCTTCGAACCCAACTTCGAAACTTGTCGAAGTATGGGCTTCGAACAGATAGGGCCGAAGCCCCTTTGCACTATTGTTCGAAGTATGCGATACTGACGTTCAGAAGAATGCTTCGAAGCTTAGCAACACAGAACGCAAACCAAATACCGAAGATCGAACGAAGCCTTCGAAGGAGATAAATCGAAGCCTGCCTCGCGACACTGAGGGGCTTCGAACAGAGAGTAGCTTCGCTCGAAACACAGCCAAAAAGGTGACAGACCCTGTCAGCCACGATCAAAAAGGCTGTGCAGTAGAAGGTGAAAAGCTGCACAGGAGAGAGAAAACGAGAGACAAAATGACCCAAAGAGTAGATGTGATTTCAGCCAAAAGGGTAGTCCAAACCCTAGGGATTGGGGTCCTATTTATAGGCTCCCAACACTAGGAATATTCTACCAGCCCCTTAGGGTTTTTACAGACTAAAAAATAAAGGAAAAGACTCTACTGCCCTTAGGAATTTTTACAGACACGACTGACTGACTGTGGGCCTAGAGTTTCAGATGACTTATCCGGAAGCTAAGTTTTCGTAGCGACTACGGCTTCTCTTCTGGACAGTCGGATACAAGATCAACGGTTGTCAGTTTTGCGCCGAAACTGACAAAGCCTCCACCAGCTTTGCACCAGGTACCCGGATTGGGCCGGCCCGACTCCGCAGCTCTCTCAGCCCGGCAATCGCTCACCGCCCGTGTACCTGAGTCAGTCCTGGTCAACAGCCCAGTGGGTCTTCTACTGCTTCTGGCCCATGCACCCGGATTGGGCCAGCCCGACTTCGCAGCCTCCTCTGCCCGACAGTCGCTCGCTGCCCGTGTACCTGAGTCACACGCGGCCCATAAAACAGCAGATCTCTTCTCTTCTTCAGTCCTCGTTGACTATCGTTGACAATGACTCATCACTTCTGGAGCCATGAGGCCCACGCTATTCAGCATGGCTCCTCAATCTCCCCCTTGATGAGTGCATTGTCAACACTCTTCTTTTCTCGGCTCTTCAGCACCTGCGAACAAATGTGGAAACACGAAAACAAAACACAAGAAGACAAAGAAGAAGAAAAATAAGGTAAAAGTTTAACCCTAATGACCAAAAGCCAAACAAAAGCAAGAAACGGTCATTATGGTTAACCAAAAAGCTCAAAATGAGTGCGATTTCAGAATAACAAGGATATCAACAGAGTAAGAACTCCCCCTTAAACTCTGATCCCAAATTTTCTCCCCCTTGTTGACAAGTGAACTCATCAAGCACTCAAAAGAGACACAGACTCCCCCTAAAATGCAACTCCCCCTCAAAATATGCAGTGAATTCAACTGGAGTGCATAAGGAGTGTAAAAAGCATGCTTCTCAGATATGATTGACTGCAGTTACAACATCTAACAGGTATAGCAAAAGAGATACTGTCTAAGACACATGGCATGATCAGTGCAACAGATGATATCTAAAGAAAGTCAGTTAGCACGCATTTTTCAGTTTTTGCAAACAAAAGCATCACCACATTTTCCAGTTAACAAGCAAGGTAAAGCAAGAGATGCAGAGGCTAACTGATATCTACCAAGATAGGCATTGTCCAAAACAAAGTGCTTCAGCAAACTTGTTGTCTTTTTAATTTTCAGGCTTTTTCATTTTCTTTTTTCATTTTTGCCAAGGGTTATTTTCATGTCAACCCTTATGCTAACCGACCAAGTCAAGCCTAGGCCAGAACTGGACCATCAGAAGCTTAAGACATTGGTCTTGGCAAACACTACACTGTCCTAGTTCATACCAAAGTGCTATGGTAAGCAGTCCAGAACAATGCAATGCGACAAAGAAAACCCACTTGGATCTTTTCAATTCAAGCATAAAAAGGCATGGAATTTTCATTCATCTTTGATTGTCATAGCTCATTTTCCATGTTAAAGCATAAAGATGTCCAAGTTGCATATCTGCATCTATGTGATGAACTAGCTACAAGGCATGTAGCATATAACAAAAGCACTCAGCCTACACATGCTAGTTACCAGAAGCAACGGTGATCATTTTTGAAGTCGAAAGCGTAAAAGCCATGCATATGACAGATATCAGATATATCAAGTGAACTGAATCAAAGCATGATCATCGACAAGTAATCAAAAGCATGTACCAGCTAGAATAAGTAAAGCAGTTCAATCATATAACAGAAGCATCTCTAAAGTGTGATATTGTGAATATGCAAGGTATGAACACACACAAAAAAGACTCAAGAAAAGCGTAAAGAAGAAAGAAAACTGACGCAAAATATCCTAGAAAGGATACACAACACCCAAATCCCCTCGTAAACGCTCAAACGTTGACTGATCTAGGGGTTTGGTGAAAATGTCAGCCAACTGATGATGGGTATCAACATGAACAAGGTCAATGACACCTTTCTCATATTGATCCCGCAGGAAGTGAAAGCGCACATCAATATGTTTGGTTTTTGAATGGAGACACGGGTTTTTCCCTACACTAATAGCACTGGTGCTGTCGCAAAACAATGAAACCCTGGTAGGAAAGAACAACCCAAAATCTCGCAGAGTGGAAATCATCCAAACCAACTGTGAGCAGCAGCTAGCAGCAGCTACGTACTCAGCCTCTATGGTCGAAAGAGCAACTCCAGATTGCTTTCGAGAAGACCAAGATACAAGGGAAGAACCAAGAAACTGGCAAGTACCGGAAGTCGACTTGCGATCCAACCGGCACCCACCAAAGTCAGCGTCCGAAAAGCCAGATAAATCAAGAGATGATGATGCTGAATAATAAAGACCAAGATCAGGCGCATAGGTGAGATACCTGAAAATGCGCTTGACAGCCTGCCAGTGAGACGCGCGTGGTGAAGACTGAAAACGCGCGCAAAGTCCCACGGCGAACTGTATGTCCGGTCTTGTTGCCGTTAAGTACAACAGCGAACCAATCATCCCTCGAAACTCTCTCTCATTGACCTTGACACCGCTCTCATCCTTGTCCAGACCCCCAGAAGTGCCCATCGGGGTCATCTGCGGCTTCAATTCACCACCAAAGTCAAATTTCTTTAACATATCACGAGTGTACTTACCTTGGTGGATGAAGGTGTCGTCCTTGGTCTGCTTGATCTGGAGCCCTAAGAAGTACTTGAGCTCACCCATGAGGCTCATCTCAAACTCACTGTGCATCTGCTCAGAAAACTTGGACACAAGAGAATCAGTAGTACCGCCAAAGATAATATCGTCCACATAAATCTGAGCGACTAAGAAATCTGAAGCATCTCTGAGCAAGAAAAGAGTTTTGTCCACAGAACCCATCACAAAGCCCTTCCCCAACAAAAATTGCTTTAACCGGTCATACCAAGCCCTGGGGGCTTGCTTCAACCCGTATAAAGCTTTGTGCAACTTAAAAACATGTCGAGGACACTTAGGGTTCTCAAAACCGGGGGGTTGCCTAACATAAACCTCCTCTTCTATATACCCGTTCAGAAAAGCACTCTTAACATCCATTTGAAAAAGCTTAAAACCCTTCGAAGCGGCAAAAGCTAGAAGAATACGAATGGACTCAAGACGGGCAACAGGAGCGAAGGTTTCTTCAAAGTCAATACCTTCCTTCTGGCAATAACCCTGGGCAACTAGTCGAGCCTTGTTGCGCACCACAACCCCATCTTCACCTTGTTTGTTCTTGAATACCCACTTGGTGCCTATGGGGTTGCATCCTGGTGGCGGCTCAACTAGTGTCCAAACCCGATTGCGGACAAAATTCTCAAGCTCTTCTTGCATAGCATTAATCCAATTAGAATCAGAATGAGCATGAGAAACGTCTCTGGGCTCAAAAGACGCAACAAACGCAGATTCAGCAAACACAGCGAGAGAGGCAGAAGAACGCAAAGTCCTCTCAGACAAATCACCTATGATGAGCTCTGAGGGATGGTCACGCTGAACTGCTCGGGTTCCCTGGTGATCTGAAGTCACCTCACCGGAGTCAGCAGCTGGCACCTCTGGACTCGACTGAGGGGGCTCGATCGATGTGGAATAAGTGATCAGAGGTCCGCCCTCATCCTCAGTCGAAGTCTCAGAAGGTGTGGGCTCTGCGGGGGATGCAGAAGGCCCACCCTCATCAGCAGCTGGAGTATCCTCATCTTCCTCGAAGATGGACTCTCCGAGCTCATCATCACCAGAAAGCTCAAAAGAAGGAGTCAAAGAAGGCATGGACTCATCAAAAGAAACCTCACAAGTCTCGACAAGCAGCTGGGATTCGAGGTTCCAAACACGGAAACCTCGAGAATGCAATGCATAACCAAGGAAAACACCATCCCAACAACGAGACTCAAACTTGTCCAAATGCCCTCCCTTCTTGAGCACAAAGCACTTGCAGCCAAACGCTCGCAAGTGGCTCACTTTGGGATGTCTGCCAAACCAAGGTAAGCTCTAAGAAAAATGCGGTTGGCTAGATAGCAAGCCGTGTTCATGGCTTCAGCCCAAAAATGCCTAGGAGTCCTGTGCTCATCGAGCATCGTCCTGGCCATCTCAACTAGCGTGTGGTTCTTTCGTTCCACAACGCCGTTCTGTGGGGGAGTGTAAGGAGAAGAAAACTGATGGTCCAGACCCTGATCACTACAGAAGCTGACGAACTGAGAGTTCTTGAACTCAGAGCCGTTGTCGGAGCGAATTGCTCGCATCCGACCATTGTTCTCATTCTTCAGCTTCAAAATCAGGTCATGGACAAATTGAAAAGTTTCATCCTTAGACTCCAAAAAGAAAACCCACGAGAATCGAGAAAAGTCGTCAACAATTACAAGTGCATACCACTTCCCACCGACTGAGCGTACCCGAGCTGGACCTACAGTGTCCAAATGTAAAAGCTCGCCCGGATATGAAGTCATCACCTGAGTCACAGGTGCGTGAGAAGCGGCAACAATTTTCCCATGACGACAGGGATGACAAACTAGATCCTTCTCCATCTTAAGCTTGGGCAATCCTCGGATGAGGTCCATAGAGCTTAACCTGACTAGCAGATCAAAACTCAAATGACCTAATCTCCTATGCCACTTCCAGAGCTCAGAAGAAGATCTAGCAATCAAATAGCGAGAAGGGCCAAAAGAACTAGACAAGTCAATTCGAAAAACTTTACCGAAAGGTAAAATCTGACAAACCAAAGACCCTCTAGAATCAACCACAGAAGAATTGCCCTTCTTAAAACGCACTTCCAAACCATCCTCAAGAAGTTGGGACACAGAAATCAAGTTGAAGTTCAAATTTTTAACTAAAGCAACATTCTTTAAAGAGAAATGATCTGAAATGCGAATTGAGCCTATGCCACTTACTTTCCCTTGACCGCTGTTCCCGAACGTGATATATTCTTTGGAGCTCGGGGGAGTGAGACTGGAGAACCATCTGCGATGTCCCGTCATGTGGCGAGAGCATCCTGAGTCCATGATCCAAACATCCTCCAGTCCCCGGTCCTGCACAATCAATGTCTGTAAGTGGGAGCAAATGGTCCGGCACCAGGTTTAGCAAAAGAGCTAAACCAGTGTCGAGCCATCTGCTAAAAAGATGGAAAGCGAAAGCCATCAAAAGAGTTTGGACCAAAACGCGGCTCAAAGCGCGGTCCTCGGTTCTGCCTAACCCTGCGGCCACGAGGTCCAGGACCGTAGCCAACACGGCCTGGAACTCTGCCGGAACGAACACCACCAACTGGAGCGCGGGCAAGAAAACCGTCTCCTCTACCACCACCTACACGACGCGGCCTGGCCTCCAGCCTCTCCCCGCGCCGAGGAACACGCAGTCTACCACCCTGCTGGTAGAACTGCTCCTGATCACTACGAGCCCTCTCTGCTCTCTCAACCCGCTTTTTCCTGAAGCAGAACTCCGCAAGATGCCCATCTCTTTGACAGTACTCACAATGATAGGTGGGCTTCTTGGGATGTGGTTGAGGTTTAGGATTCTTGGGCTTGGTAGTGTTTGGTATGGTCTTTTTGGGCTGAGAGGATCCAGGAAGAGAGTCAAGAGAAGTATGGAGATTTTTGGGCTTTGGAACCCAGATAGGTTTCTTAGGTGGAGCTTTAGGTGGTTCATGGATCACTCCATCCTTGGGCTGACAAGCCTGGGAAGACTCAGTGGAGTGAGTCTTGGGATACCTCTGATCTGCAGTCATTTTACTCCACTCCACTGCCCGGCTGATGGCACTCTCAAAGTCAACCTTGGTGTAGGTGTAACCTACCCCAAACCCATCCTGCCTCTTGAACTGCTGGATCATCATGCCAAGCTGTGGCTCTCTAGCACTGATCCAACTCAGGATAGAATGGAGGTAAAAGTTCTCATTCTGAGAATCTGCTAGCTCCTCTCTCAAGGAAGCTAGAACCTCCACCTGAGACAAGCAGGTCTCACACTCACTCTCTATTTGGACAGATTTTTCAGCTTTCAACTTGATTAGCTCCATTCTAAGAGACAGACAGTTCTCACAGACAGTGGGTGGAACTGACAATGTCTCAAGCTCTAGCCTAGTCTGCGCAAGCTCAGCTCTCAACCTCTCTAAATCACCCAAATGCTCATCGCCCTTGGATTTCAGCTCAGCTAAGGCAGCTAGATGAGATGGGCAATCAACACAGGGTGCGACGACAGTGGCTTGAGCATCTTTCAGCTCCAGCTGAGCGCTTTCAAGCTCAGTGGCCAAAGCGTCCCTCTCATCAACCCTTTCTGTGTACCTGGACTTCAAAGTCGACAGGTCACACAGAAACACCTCACACTTCGGGCACTTACTGCTATCACCCAAGCAGGGTGAAGAAGATAGACTCTCAATTCTACCGTTGGCTACGACAAGCTCACGCTCTAACTCGTCTATCCTTTTCTTATTCCCCCTAAGCAGTTTCTCCCGATACTTCAACTCCTCACGATTGCTCTCAAGTAAATCAACAATTTCACGCTCATAAGATGATACCTTGCTGTCGTCATCGTCGGAGTCGTCGGAGGAGGTCTTTTCTTCTCTATCCCCAAGAGCCATTGAACAGAAGCTCTTGCGGGATCTTCGGCGCTGGTGTGAGCGGCTCTTCGGCTTGTCTCCGAAAGCCATGAAGCAAAGGCCCGCCGGATCGTCCTTGTCCTTCCCCTTCCTGATGGCGATCTCCTCATCGCTTGAGCTCGATGAAGAGGAAGAAGTCGTGGACTGCTTGGAGTAGCTCTTCTCCATCTCGGCGAAGAAGGCCTTGTCGCGCTTCTTGTTCTCTCGCCGGTAGTCCTTTAGGGCCTTCTTGAAGAAACGAGTCTTCGGCTTGCCCTTGCTGAAGGAGGAGCTCTCATGCTTGCCGGAGTCGTGGAAGCTGCTGCCGGCGCCCTTCTTGTATCCACTACGCTTGGGACAGTCGGCGATGAAGTGTCCTGGATCACCACATTCAAAGCATCCGGATTTTGTGCCGTTTCTTTTGAACATTCTCTTATCATAGACACGACGCACCCGGTTGTTAAAGAGACACAAATCATCATCTCCCAACAACTCAAGCTGGTCCTCAGTGATAGACATCAAAGAGAACCCAGCACAGCTCATAGCAGAGGGATCAACAGAAGGTGTAGCAAGGGCCAGGGATTTTGATCCAGAGCCAGTGAGATTTGATCTCAACTGGATATCTACCTCAGTGGCCTTCAGCTTGCTAAACAACTCAGAAATGTTCAAGGTATCATAAGAAGTACTCTCAACGATAGAGGATACCTTGATCTCCTAGATCTTTGGGTCCAAGGTATGAAGAACCTTGAGCGCCTGCTCATGATCTGAGACTAACTGAGCACCCTCAGCCTTGTTGTCCCGAAGCTTGTTAATGATCGATTGAAAGCGACCAAACAAAGCCTCAACAGATTCACCCGGCTTCTGTGTGAAGTTCTCGTACTCACGCCGGTAGGTCTGATAGAGCCGAGCCTTGACCTGTGCTGTTCCCTCATGGTGTGCCTTGAGGGTAGCCCAGATCTCTCTCGCAGTGGAGAGATGACTCACGCGCTCAAACTCAGTGGGACCTAAGCCAGAAAACAGAATGTTCACAGCCTTACTGTTGCTCAGATGCTGAGCAATGATATCAGCAGTACCTTGCTCAGTAACTGGCAAAATGACAAACGTGGTGTGAACGCAAATGTCCCATATGTCCGAACCCTGGCTCATGAGATAGGCTCGCATGCGAGTCTTCCAATAATTATAGCCATAGGCTTCCAAGGACGGGACTTTGCCAGGAGACGTCATAGTCACTACTGGGGTTTAGAACCGGTTAAGGTATGGAAAAACCCTAACCAAGCTCTGATACCACTTGTAGGACCGAAAGTAGCGACCAGAGGGGGGTGAATGGGCGCCTTAAAAAATTCTTTCGAATCAATGGCCTGTTCCCAATACCCACCGCACCTCAAAAGACTACGCAGCAGAAAATAAACAGAAGGCCTAAGTCTAAAGGTTTCTATCCTAGAAGCAACTGATGATAAACAGTGTAAATCCAAAGTAGTGCAACTAGGCAGATGAACAAGGTATAACAAGCCTAAACTTCTCAATGAAATGATCTAAGAGTGTGTAAGATGAAAAGAGAAGTTACTGTCCAAATTTGTCTCCTGTTCGGAACTTGGCGAAGCCCCCTTCGCACGTCGAGGTCTGCTTCGGAGGTTGGTGACGGAGCCTGTCCGATGAGCCGAAGGTGACACGGTCTAGCCTAGTTCGAAGTGGCAAGAAGCGAAGTGTACTTCGGAGCGAAGTAAGACAATGCCAGAGCCTGCTTTGAAGTGGGCACTTCGAAGACAGAACTTCGAACACAACTTCGAATCGAATGCTTCGAAGCAAGACCTTCGAATAGAAAGCTTCGAACACAACACACAAACGGACAACCTTCGAACAAAGAAGCGAAGCCTGTCACACGACAGAAAACCAAGTCCGAAGCCAATGCTCTACCTTCGAAAAGAGTAAGCTCCGGAAAGAGTGGCGAAGGGTGACATGATACACAGAAGTCAGTGCGAGGCCTAGCGGAGCTACAAGCTTCGAACCCAACTTCGAAACTTGTCGAAGTATGGGCTTCGAACAGATAGGGCCTAAGCCCCTTTGCACTATTGTTCGAAGTATGCGATACTGACGTTCAGAAGAATGCTTCGAAGCTTAGCAACACAGAACGCAAACCAAATACCGAAGATCGAACGAAGCCTTCGAAGGAGATAAATCGAAGCCTGCCTCGCGACACTGAGGGGCTTCGAACAGAGAGTAGCTTCGCTCGAAACACAGCCAAAAAGGTGACAGACCCTGTCAGCCATGATCAAAAAGGCTGTGCAGTAGAAGGTGAAAAGCTGCACAGACTACTGTAGCTACAGGAAAGTAGTACTACTTGCAACAGCAAGAACTAGTACTCAGTTTGTGAAGAACAGAAGCAACAGAAGAAGCTTCTCCTTACGAAATAAATTCAGCAGCCCGTAGCCAAAGCAATAACTCCTCAAACCAAACAGTATGCAACACATAAAATCAGCAGGGACCAAGGCTTTAATGGATCCAGGAGATTAGAGCAAAAGTAATGCACAAACAGGAGGGAGCAAAGCCTGGCGGCGCATACAGGAGAGAGAAAACGAGAGACAAAATGACCCAAAGAGTAGATGTGATTTCAGCCAAAAGGGTAGTCCAAACCCTAGGGATTGGGGTCCTATTTATAGGCTCCCAACACTAGGAATATTCTACCAGCCCCTTAGGGTTTTTACAGACTCAAAAATAAAGGAAAAGACTCTACTGCCCTTAGGATTTTTTACAGACACGACTGACTGACTGTGGGCCTAGAGTTTCAGATGACTTATCCGGAAGCTAAGTTTTCGTAGCGACTACGGCTCCTCTTCTGGACAGTCGGATACAGAATCAACGGTTGTCAGTTTTGCGCCGAAACTGACAAAGCCTCCACCAGCTTTGCACCAGGTACCCGGATTGGGCCGGCCCGACTCCGCAGCTCTCTCAGCCCGGCAATCGCTCACCGCCCGTGTACCTGAGTCAGTCCTGGTCAACAGCCCAATGGGTCTTCTACTGCTTCTGGCCCATGCACCCGGATTGGGCCAGCCCGACTTCGCAGCCTCCTCTGCCCGACAGTCGCTCGCTGCCCGTGTACCTGAGTCACACGCGGCCCATAAAACAGCAGATCTCTTCTCTTCTTCAGTCCTCGTTGACTATCGTTGACAATGACTCATCACTTCTGGAGCCATGAGGCCCACGCTATTTAGCATGGCTCCTCACTTGCAACTTTCGGAAATCCGGACCCTCTGACAAGACTGTGCTGCTTTGCAAGACATCCATTATCGGAGCCCGCTAGTCTGGAGCTGGGATACAAAGGACTTCTTTAGAGTGTAATTGATTTACTGTAGGCTTGACTAATTCTTCATAGAAAGCACCCTTCGAGAGGTCCAATGCTCCAACTGCAGCCTTCGCTAGAATGTCTGCTAGTTGATTATCTGCTCAAGGGATACTTCGAACAAAAAATCCTTTGAATATTGCCTCTGTCTTGCGAATTTCTTCTAGATACTTGGCCAGATGTAGGTTCCTTGCTTAAAAGCTTTTGTCAACATGCCCTGCGATGACTTGGGAATCTGTTTTAATTATAATCCTTGCTGCTCCAAGTGCCTTTGCCTTTCGGAGGCCTAGAAGGATTCCTTCGTACTCTGCGATATTATTGGTGGTCTTAAAGTTGAGCCTCGCAGAATACATGGCCTTTTGCCCTGACGGTGATATTATTATAGCTCCAGCTCCGGCACCATATGCCTGATAGGCTCCGTCAGAAAAAATTGTCCATATACCTTCGGAGGGTTCTTCCGGAGCCCAAACTGCAGATGGAGTCCACTCTGCCATGAAGTCAACTATGATCTGGGATTTGATAGCTGTTCTTGCCGTGAAGGAAATTCCAAAGGGGGCTAGCTCGACAGCCTATTTTCCGATCCTGCCTGTAGAATATTTGCTCCGAAGCATATCACTAAGGGGATACGAGGTAGGAACGATTAGGTTATGTGCTAGAAAGTAATGCCTTAGCTTCTGCGAGGCCATTACTAAAGCATAAGCAAATTTTTCGAGCTCGGAGTATCTTGTCTTTGCTTCGGACAAGGCTTTTGAGACGAAGTAAACTGGGTTTTGCATCAGCTTTCCTTTAAGCTCAACTTCTCTAACCAATACTGCACTTACTGCGGAGCCCGTTGCTGCAAGATAAAGAAGGAGAGTCTCTTCCGGGAGGGGCACAGTAAGTGTTGACATGCTTCTGAGGTATTCTTTAATATCATTGAAGCTCTTCTAGCACTCCGGTGTCCAGTTGAAACTTTTGGACCCCTTTAGAGCTTTAAAAATTGGAAGGCTTCGTTCGGCTGACCTGGACAGGAATCTACTGAGAGCTGTGAGCCGTCATGCTAGCTTCTGGACCTGCTTCAAATTTTCTGGCGGAACCATCCTTTGCAATGCACTTATCTGTGTCAGGCTAGCTTTGATTCCCCTACTCTAAACTAAGTACCCTAGAAGTTTTCCTACTTGTACCCCGCATATACATTATTCAGGGTTGAGGCGAACTTCACATGCTCGGAGCCTCTCAAATGTTTCCGCTAAGTCTGGGCTTTGATGGTGCTTTGCAGCACTCTTTAATACAATATCATCCATATAGGCTTTGACATTTCGACCTATTTGATGACCTAGAGCCTTAGCTATCAAACGTGAGAATGTGGCTAGGGCATTCCACAAGCCAAAAGGCATTTTTACATAACAAAATACTCCGGATGGGGTTATGAAACTCGTCTTGACTTCATCTTGACGTTTTAGCCAGACTTGATGATAACCGGAGTAAGCATCCAATAAGCTCAATAATTCGGAGCCAGACATAGAATCCACCAGTTGGTCTATTCGGGGCATCGGGTAGGGGTCTCGTGGGCATGCTTTATTTAATGATGTAAAATCAATGCACATGCGCCATTTTCCGGAGCCCTTTTTCCTGACAAAAACAGGGTTAGCTAGCCACTCCGTGTGGTTGGGCTACTTCCCTGATGATGCCAGCCCTTAGCAATTTTTCCACATCTACCTTGGCGAGGTCTGCCCTCTCTGCAGATAACTTACGGAGACCCTGGCGTACTAGCCTAGCCTTCGGGTTGACAAGCAAGCTATGCTCGATGATACTCCGGTCAACCCTAGTGATGTCTTCGTCAGTCCAGGCAAAGATGTCCAAATTTTGCTTGACTACTTCCTCCAACAAAGCATCTATCTCCAGAGATAGCCCCTTGCCGAACTGTATTGGGTATTCTTTGGCATCCTTTAGAATTATCTTCATGATGACATCACCTTCCGGGCTTGGCTTGAGGGAAAGGCCCTTCGAGGAGTTTGAAGACTCCGAAACCGCCTCCGTGTGCTCCGACACACAGTGCATTTGCCAAGGGTCCAATGGCTGACCATGGCCATACTCCATTCTTCGGGCTACAGCTTGGTCTCCTGAGATAGTAAGAACTCCACCTTTCACGGGCATCTTTAGACATAAGTAGTTGTGATGTGCTATAGCCCCGAACTGGTTCAACATCCCATGTCCGAAAATATCATTATTGGCATATGGGGCGTCGACGACGTCGAAGATCACCTCTTCCACCCTGTCTTAGGGCCCCTCTCCGAAGGCAACCTTGAGGACTATCTGGCCGAGGGCATCGAGAGGTGGACCTGCGAAGCCTTTGAGTGGGCGGGCTGCCGGAAGTAAATGCCTATGAGGAATGCACATCTGGGCGAAGGCCTGGACAAAAAGTATATCTGCGGAGCTCCTGCCATCTACCAGGATCCTTCGGACTTCGACTCCAGCTATATCAACTGAAATGACCAGGCGGTCGGTATGAGGGAATTTCACCCCCACAACATCATTAGCAGTAAAGTAAATAGGTAAATGGGACCACTCGGGCATTCCCTCCATGGAATTCGAGGTCCCTATGTGTCCTACTTCATGGACATATTCTCGCCGCTACCTTTTTGACATGTTCCCGAGGGTCCCCCCTCCGGAGATGGGCAAGACCACTCGCTTGTCGCGATCTTGGGGATCTTCATGCTTCGGTGGTGGCATAATATTGGCCATCGGTAGCTGCATGGGTGCTTCGGGGATGCCGGCTCGGGCCACGGTTTGCACGAGCTCCGAACGTTCCACTAGAGGTGCTCGATCCGAAGTACCTCGCCATGTATTTCGTCCAAGGTATTCACCCCGAAGGGTAAATACCGCCTTACAATCCTTCGTGTCATGGCTTCTATTCTCGCCATGCACACAACAGAAAAATCCCTGGCGCCTGCTAGATATTCTTTCTTGGGGCTTCGGAGCTCCAACCTTGAAGCCTTGCACCTACTGAAAATTGAAAGGTGCCTTCGGTCCAGAGGGTGCAATGTTGAACACCTCCGAGCAGAAGTGCTTCTTTCCCCGCCTATGATCATTGAAACGATTGTCATGAGGGGTTTGTAGAGAGGTTGGGACTTTGGGCTCCATCTTCACTTGTCGAAGGGCTGGTGCATGTGCTGCAGTCCTTCGGAGGCAGCCTTCCTCTGCCTTGGCATACTGTTCGAAGTATGCCATCAGCTGTGCCACGGATGACACTGGTTTCTGATGAAGCTTGCTGAGGAGATCTGGGTTCAACACCCCTTCGCGTATAGCATCGACTACCGAAGAGGTAGACAAGCCTTTGATCTGCGATTTGGTGTGGGTGAAGTGCGTGAAATATTCCCGAAGCATCTCCCCCTGCTTGCTGCTTCACCTAAAATAAACTCCCCATCGACATTGGGGCCACAATTGTTCCTTGGAAGTTGCTTACAAACTTCCTCTTCAACTGCTCCCAGGACTTGATCGATCCTGGCTTTAGAGACTAGAACCATTGGAGAGCTACACCTTCAAGAGCGAGGGGGAAGCACTTTGCCATAGTGTTATGCACCCCTCCGCTGGCTTCTATCACTAGAGCATACGAACGGGCGAATTCTCCGGGGTCAGACCCACCACAATACTTGTGCAACTTCGAGGCCTTAAACCTGGGATCGAAGGGCACCTTCTGCAGGTCTGAATGCAACGGAGACTCGTCATCGAAGGATGCATTCTCGGCCTCCTTCGGGACTTGGACAACTTCGGGAAGGTTGCTAGCACCACCGTCTTGAGGCCCTTCTGGAGCATGGGTGGAAGCTTGAGAACGGAGTCAATCAGCGGCATCTTGCCTCCGCCTTGCCACTTCCTCCTAAAGTCACACTACTTGAGTAGCCTCGTCCTCATGAAGGACTTCGTCTCCTTCGGAGGGGAGCTCCGGGTCTCAGGAACTGGCGTAGTTGGTTTGGAGCACCGTGGGAGCAGCTCGAGGGCCTCTGGGTGCTCGACGTCCGGCGGCCCATTCAGGGGTTACCGGGATAACTGAAGGTCTTGCTCCATTGGTCCGAGGGGACCTTCGTGGAGGATCCGAGGCTAGGCTCCGCTTGGGAGGCATACCTAATGAAGATGAGGTCTGAAGACCGAGGGCTTCGATTGTTTTGGGAAGGCGAGGAAAGGCCTTCAAACTGCACTGGGAAGCCCCTTACTGAAGGGTGCGCGGAATTCTGAGACTCTGAAGCTCCCTCCGCAGGTGCTCTTCGAAGTACAATCAGTTGTAGAGAACTAGCTTTTAGAACTAGGGAACCGGGGGAGGCACCCCACTCCCCCGGTTCCCCATGGACGGCGCCAACTGTTGGTGTAAAATATTACGCTAACAGGTTCTCTAAGATTAAGAACTAACCATCAGTGAATTTGTGTTGATAACTATCTCAAGCCTCCGAATTGGATAATAGCTTAAGTAGTCCGAAATTGTGTATTGAATAGCCGAGTATTCGATTCCTATTACAGGGTAAGAAGGAGGGTATTTTTAGGAAAAAGTCTAAGGAAAAGACTTATTTACCCCTCAATTACAACCGACATAGTGGAAACTATTCGGTACCTTGAATAGGGCTAAAATAGTAAAATCTATTCGAAGAGAATAGATAAGGTAGACGTCTTATCAATCTAGTTGTTATCCACCATAGCTTCAGAGCCTTCAGAGAGTGCCTTTGAATTGAAAGCCGAAGCACCCTTCGGCTTAGAAACTTCACAACCTTCGGACATAAGCACAAGCTTCGATGTAGATAAGTTATCTTTGACTGCCAATCTCTAAAATCCTGAGGATGAAGTATTTTCCCCCAACAACTAAGTTCCCCACGGACGGCGCCAACTGTTGGCGCAACGGATTACGCTAACAGGTTATCTAAGATTAAGAACTAACAAACGAAGTGTTTATGGAAGCGGACTATCTCAAGCCTCCGTATTGGATAATAGCTTGAAGTAGTTCGAAGTTGTGTATTGAATATCTGAATATTCGATGCTTATTACATGATGAGAAGGGGGTATTTATAGGTAAAAACTCTAAGGAAAAGACCTTTTACACCTCAATTACAACCGACAAAGTAGAAACTATTTGGTACCCCGAATAGGGCTAAAATGGTAAAATATGTTCAAAGGAGGTAGATAAGGTAGACGTCCCATCCTTATGGTTGTTTCTCCCTGCGATATTGTATCTTCGAAGGGTATCTTTGGACCGGAGTCTAGACGGACCCTTTGGCTTTAACCCTTCGTCAATTCGGAGACAAGTCTTTGACTTGGAACTTTATGAGTTGTCTTTGTCTCCTAATCTTGAAGATCCTAGGGATTAAGTATTTTCCCCCCAGCAGTATATCTCCCATGAAGACATGGAGAAGCTTAGGTGTGTGTATCAGTTTTTATTTGTACCTACTAATTATTATAATTTATGTTTAAAATTTGAACTGTTTATTTCAATTTTAAATAAAGAACTTTAGATTATAAAAACATTTTTAGATTACAAGCATCAAGAAGCCAAAGGCCGACGGAAGCGAGGCGACAGAAGTTCGCTAACTTCCGTCGGCCGCCGACGGAAGTTAGCTAACTTCCATCGGCTTGACGTGGCCGACGGAAGTTAGCCCCGAACTTTGCCACGTCAGCAGGGGGGCGCTAACTTCCGTCGGCCAGCCTGGCCGACGGAAGTTAGGGGCGGCTAACTTCCGTCGTCTTTTGCCCTAGCCGACGGAAGTTACCTGGTATTTTTTTTTTCCTGGTTCCCCTACTCACACTCACATCCAACCACAATTTCAATCACATTCACAATACACATCCAAATTCACATTTCACATCCAAAATCACATTCAAACTTCACATATAACATCCAAAATCACATCTCACATCCAAAACTTCACACATAACATCCAAAATCACATAACACAACTTAATTCACATTCAAAATCACAATACACATCCGCATTCACATATACCATCCAAATTCACATACAAAGTCACATAACATATCGAGATTCAATCCAGGTTCATTATACACATCCATACTCACTGATCGCCCACATTTGGGTCGTGGGCGCCGCCGCTGCCTCCCGCTTCGTCCACATTTGCCCCAGAGGCTCCATCCTGATCAGGCGTACGGAAACACTGAACAAGTAGACAAAATTAGAAACGAACTCAACTACCCTTCTAAATGCTAACTTAAGTATTTAGGAGGTACCTCAGGTGATGTAGGTGATAGTGGTGGTGGCGGGGGAGGTAGTGGTTGGAACATGGACATGTCAAATCCACTATTTTGCTGGGCTAGTTGCTACACATGTTGTAATGTAATCAGTTAGTTCTAAACCTATTTCTGAATACTTTTGAACTGCAACACTTTAAACTAAGCTTACTTGGATCATCGCCTGCTGTTGTGCTAAGCAAGCGGTATAGTACTCTTGTTGTTTCCTGTTGTGCTCATCGCGCCGCCTCATTTCCTCCCTCATTCGAACAATCTCCGGGGTTTCTTCTGAGCGACGACGGCTAGAGCCAACTCCGACGGAGCTCTGCGACGACTGAGCTGACTTATCAGCTCTCACCGCTCTCGAGTCAATAACTCCATTGAACATGGAGTACCTGCAACATTGAATGAGTTAGTTACCATCACAATACCATACACAAAACATTAATAAAAACACTGTCTCACCGTCCATGGCTTTTGCCACCTCCGCTGGAGTACACGGCCATTTGGTCCACAGGTTATCTCCGCCAATCATAGTCCTCTCCATGGAGTCGAACCATGTGTTCACCATATTGCGCCTGCAAAAAACATGTCCGATTAGCTAGACGTAGAAAAATGAAATTACGTAAACTCTTAATAACATCTCACCAAATGGTCCGTGGCTGTCTGGCTACACAAGACATCTGGTTGTGTCGGATCGCTTCCTTTGTGACCAGAGGTATACACCTCTATGTCACTTGGCACGTTGCCAGATTTAGCTTCCTGTACATTAGAAATGAGTTAGTCGCATTACAATGTATCTATAGCTAGAGAGTGACAGAAGGAGGTCTTACCAAGCGTTTAGCGTGGTGAATATGTCCGTCGGCACCATATCTGTGCTTCGGATCTGTCCCGCGGCATTGTCTTTTCTGCTCGGAAGTCTTCTTAAATGCGGCTGAAGACCAAATCTTGCAGAATTCGAAATAGGCGTCCTCGCGGTTTGCAAACCACGGAATCCTCACCTGAACAGAGATGCTATTTGTATCATATGACAACAAATCTCAACAATCGAAGATTTAAAAAGTTAGAATTGTTTACCGAACAGTATTCTTTTTCAGTCAAATAGATTGACGATGAGCCCAACGCCTTGCTCATTCGTTGCCCTAGCTTCTCCTTGTAGTAAGCATTGTTCGCTTGAATGCGGGCATACGAAATGGTGTCCTTCACCACCTTATGTGCATTGTTGTTGAAGACTTGAAGGGCATGGTTATGGTGATTGCCGACTTCTAGCAAGCAAAAGCGTAACTGCAAAAGTAATGATTAGTAAAGTGTTGTAACTCGAAAAGCCTAAAAGAAGATTGAAAAAACACTTGCATACCCAGAAGTCATGAGACACCGCCCCCTGAGCAGTTCCGTGGCGCCCGTCAGGAGCAAACCGGTACTGGTACCATGTCTGGCATAGAACCCGCTCACCGGTCGGCATTGTCAGCACCCCTGGGTAGTGCAGACGGCACATGTTACCCAATATCTGGTTAACCTGCCTGACCCTCGAAGTGTCGTCAAACCGAGAGTCAATCCAAGATCTAGAAATACATAATAAATAAAGTTAATTAGTTTAGTGGAAGAAATTTTTTGAAAAAAAGCAAAACAACAGAAGAGTATTACACTTACCCGTCACCTACAGGCGTAATCTCGATCTTGGCTCCACCGGAAGAGACTACTGATGGGGCGACAAGGTGGCTCGTCCTAAAAGATACTGAGGACCCGCCTGCAGCCTCAGCACCTTCCTCCTGACCCGCACCCTCCGGGAGATCCCCCTGCCCCGCACCCTCCGGGTCATCCCCCTGCCCCACACCCTCTGGGTCATCCCTCTGTGCCGCACACTCTGGGACATCCCCCTCCTGCCCCCACCCACCGGATGATCCTCGTGACCCGCACTCTCCAAGTGTTCTTCCTCCTACAAAACAGTATTGAAACAATTAGGAATAGTTTATAACTGGCATAAAAAACAAGCTGAAAGTTACCTCATCTTCTAGTTGAAATGCAATAGGCCGACCAATTAATGTTGGATCTATGCATCTCAGGAGCTGCTCTTGACGACGTCTGTTTGACGAAGAGGAACTACCCTGGAATAGGGTGTCCTCCTGACTCGTTGGTGTACTCGCTGGATTACTCGCCGATGAACTCCCCAAGCGGAAGAGCTTCCTCGTGACACTCTTCATCTTTTTCGACATCCTATTCAAAACAAGCACAAACGAGCATTTATTAGTAAAGAAGGTTTGAACATATAAAAAAACATGTAATATGAAGTATATTGCATATCCATGTATGAAAACAATTACTTGTCAATTATCATCAAAATCAGGATCAATTTGTCCTTTTCTCCCCAAAGCACGCCATGTTACTTTTTTCTTCTTATGTTGGTGTTTCCTTTTCTCGAGAACTGCCACATCATTAGAATCGCCGAGAAAAGAATCTGTCGACGATTCTGACTCTACATTAAACGAAGTCGGCAATTCATCATCTTGGTAAACCTCATCGACCTCTTCAACCTCCAATTGATAAGCGCCATCACTAGGGGTGTGTAGACGTTCCCGAGGATTCACTTTGTAGACTACCCACCAAGCACTTAGTTTTTCACATGGGTAGGGCATATAATACACCTGCTCGACTTGGTGAGCAAGGACAAAATTGTCGCAACCAGATAATCGTTCCGCATGTTTGACTTCAACCATCCCAAATTGGTTTTCACGAGTACCATGTTTAGGGTCGAACCAATCACAATCGAAGAAGACTACTTTAATCTCCTTATTCCCGGCAAATTTGTACTCGATTATATTTTTGATGATTCCATAATACATAGTTTCGTGTCCTTGTCCATCAACGACCCTTGTAACAACTCCAGTATTAGTTGTTGCCGCTAGAGGTCGATATGCTTCAAAAATAGTTGAACGGAAGCGGAAACCATTAACATCATAGCGACCGTAACTTTTGGCACTAATACTCCGGTAAGAGAGCTGTCGCAAGTCTATATGTACATTGTCAGCGAGCACACACTGCAAATCATAGGAGATTATCAGATAATTAACCTAGTAGACTAAAATAATACGTGTCACAAAAGGTAAGGATTTACATGTTCTCTGAACCAAGTGAGGAAACTAGTCCCGCCATTTACTCCTTCTCGATGCAATTTATCTAATTGCTTCTCCGTTGGTTGACGACCAAACGTCAAGTATTTCGAATCAAACATACTGTCATTGTAACGAATAGGTAAACAAATGGGTATAAAATTTGGAGGTAAAATATAAAACTAAAACGAATCACTTACGCGAAATATTGTTCCATCTCTTCCATATTTGAGTACATGTAGAGCAAGGCATTTGTTCGTTCTTCCTGAGTTACATAATATGTCGTGGAGACACCAACAGTTATGCCCTTCCACCCAAATATTTGGAGATCACTACAAGGATGGTCTTCATCCATATGGTACCGTGTAGCAGGTGTGTTGACATTGTGATGCTCAACGAAGTATACACTAGTGAAGTATGCTATCTCTTTCAATTTAAATTCTTCTGCGATGCAACCTTCAACTCTGGCCTTATTACCAACCATCGCTCTAAGCTTCTTTAGGGACCTTTCAATATGATACATCCACCTATATTGCACAGGGCCACCTACCTTAGCTTCATATGGCAGATGAACCAGTAAATGTTGCATTGGATTGAAGAACCCTGGAGGGAATATTTTTTCCAGTTTACATAAAAGCACCGGGATCTCTTTCTCTAGCATCTCCATCATATCTTTCTTAATTTCTTTCGCACAAAGTTGTCTATAAAAATGGCTCAGTTCAGCTAACGCCTTCCGCACATCATCATTCAGGTACCCGCGAAACATTACAGGAAGGAGTCTTTCCATTATTATGTGGTAATCGTGACTTTTCAATCCATTGAATTTCCCTGTCTTAAAGTTCACAGCTCTTCTAAATCCCGCGGCGTAACCATCTGGGAATTTCAAATTTTTCAACCACCTCATTACTTGTTTTTTTCTTTAGGTTTTAAACAAAATGGGGCACGTGGCTTGCCACCACTATTCGTCAACTCAAGGGTTGGTCGATTACAAATCTCAGCTAAATCTCTTCTCGCCTTTACATTATCTTTTGTCCTGTCAGTAAAATCCATACATGTACTTATAATGCTTTCACCAACATTACGTTCCTGATGCATAACATCAATGTTGTGCATCAGAATTAGTGATTTGACATACGGCAGTTCCCATAAGCCACATATGTGGGTCCAATTATGTTCGGTTCCGAATCCTACAAATCCATCCTCATTTTCATTAAGGACCAACTCATTCAGCATATCAGCGATTTCTGTACCATTTAAACGCCTTGGTGGTCCCTTTACAATAATGTTGTCCTTCTTGAAATTGTTCCTCTGTAACCTAAATGGGTGATTCATGGGAAAAAAGCATCTATGGCAATCAAAGTAACAAATCTTTCCCCCGAAGTTCAGACGGAAACAATCTGTGTCCTTCGCACATATCGGGCATGTCAACCTTCCATGACAACTCCAACCAGAAAAAATACCGTATGCCGGAAAATCGTCGACCGACCACAGATACGCAACTCGAAGATTGAATTTTTGTTTCTGGTCATAGTCATATGATTCAACTCCTTTCCACAATTGTTTCAACTCTTCAATTAAGGGCTTCAGCATCACGTTTAGTCGTGTTCCAGGATGATCTGGACCGGGTATAATGAGACACAGGAACATAAATTCATATTTCGTACAAAACGAAGGTGGAAGGTTGTATGGAATAGCAAACACAGGCCAACAAGAGTACGACGATGCCGTTACATTGAAAGGCGTGAATCCATCAGTTGCCAACCCGATGCGAACATTCCTTGCATCACTAGCAAAGTCTGCATCAAAATCATCTAGAGCCTTCCATGCCGCACCATCAGATGGGTGCACCATTACTTGATTATTCTCACGTACACCTTCTTTATGCCATCGCATATGTCTAGCGGTTTTCTTTGAGACAAACAATCGTTTCACCCGAGGTGTAAGAGGCATGTAACGAAGTTGCTTATGAGCAACCTCTGTCGTCATCTTCTCTCCGTCTTCATTTACGACCTCTACGAATCTCGGTTTACCACATTTTAAGCATTTCACCCCATTACTATGTTCTTTCCAGAACAACATACAATTATCTCGGCACACATCAATCTTCTCATACTCCATACCGAGAGCAGAAAGCATTTTCTTTGACTGGTACATGTCTTTCGGCACCTTATGGTTCTTAGGAAGGATATCGCTGATCAGATTCAAGAGCTCCTTATAACAATTGTTTGAAAATGCAAAATTTGACTTAATAGCCATAATACGAGTCACGAAAGCGAGAACGCTTACGGTGGTGTGCTCATGCAATGGCTCTTCTGAAGCTCGAAGGATGTCGAAAAACTTTTGAACCTCCGTTGTTGGAGGATCCTCGGGGTTTGATTCAAACTCCGGTCGTATAGCATCAACCATCTCATCCATCCTATTGTCAGCAACGCTATCATCTTCTTCTTCCACTTCTAATACCATTTTTTCACGGCCTGTCTCGCCGTGAAAAGACCAAACTTCATAACCTGGCACGAAACCATATTTGCAAATATGCAATGACAACGTCCTCTTGTCTTGCCAACGAGAATTTCTACACTTCATGCATGGGCACCTCGCGCCAGTGTTTGTTGTCAAAGCGAATGCACGATCAACAAATTTCTCAGCGTTGATTACCCACTCCCTCGTGTGAGCTCCACTTTTCATCCAACCACTATACATCCACCGTTGGTCGTCCTCAGCCATTCTATATGCAAAACATTCATTCAATCAAGAATGCATCATGCATAAGTACCACGGGCCTATGCGACCAAAAATTGGCATAGCATACAGGACGCTATAAAAGGGCTCGCAACATACACACACCCTGGCCACCCCCCGCCTCCGCCTCCGGACAAAGGAGGGGAAGCAGAGGTGGCCGGGCGGCCGGCGTCGCAAGGGGAAGCAGAGCCCGCGGCGCAAGGGAATAGGGTTAACCGAAAGGCCTGTGCCACGCCTTAGACACTACCACGGACCCTAGGCGCCCGCCCAGACACGCCTGGCGATCGCCTAGGCACCATGGGCGACGCCTAGAAGCTCCAGGCGGGCGCCTAACTCCACCCAGGCGAGTGAGGAGCCATGCTGAATAGCGTGGGCCTCATGGCTCTAGAAGTGATGAGTCATTGTCAACGATAGTCAAAGAGGACTGAAGAAGAGAGGAGATCTGCTGTTTCATGGGCCGCGTGTGACTCAGGTACACGGGCCGCGAGCGACTGTCGGGCAGAGGAGGCTGCGAAGTCGGGCTGGCCCAATCCGGGTGCATGGGCCAGAAGCAGTAGAAGACCCACTGGGCTGTTGACCAGGACTGACTCAGGTACACGGGCGGTGAGCGATTGCCGGGCTGAGAGAGCTGCTAAGTCGGGCCGGCCCAATCCGGGTACCTGGTGCAAAGCCGGTGGAGGCTTTGTCAGTTTCGGCGCAAAACTGACAACCGTTGATCTTGTATCCGACTGTCCAGAAGAGAAGCCGTAGTCGCTACGAGAACTTAGCTTCCGGATAAGTCATCTGTTACTCTAGGCCCACAGTCAGTCAGTTGTGTCTGTAAAAATTCCTAAGGGCAGTAGAGTCTTTTCCTTTATTTTTGAGTCTGTAAAAACCCTAAGGGGCTGGTAGAATATTCCTAGTGTTGGGAGCCTATAAATAGGACCCCAATCCCTATGGTTTGGACACCCCTTCGTGCTGAAATCAAATCCACTCTTTTGGGTCACCTTTTTGTCTCTTGCATTGCCTCTCTCCTCTCTTGGTTCCCTGCTTGCGCCGCCAGGAAGCATTTGCTCCTGTGTTTAATGCCTTGCTTTTAATGTTGCAGTAAATGCTCTATTTCGTTGTGTGCTGCATCTGCAAAGGTTTTAATTGGCTTCATTTCATTAGCATAGCAAGTTTTCCCGTGATTTTTGAGGCTTTGGAGGCTTCGGCTGGGTGTGTTCTTCTCTCTAGTAGTACTAGTTCTTGCTGTTGCAAGTAGTACTACTTCCCTGCAGCTACAGTGTTCTGTGCAGCTTTTCACCTTCTACTGCATGGCTTTTTGATCGAAGCTGACAGGGTCTATTATCTTTTCTGGCTGTGTCTCTGGCGAAGTCTTTCTCTGTTCGAAGCCCCTCAGCTCTGTGAGACAGGCTTCGATTTATCATCTTTGAAGGCTTCGCCCAATATTCGATCTTCGGTTTGCGGTCTGTGTTGATAAGCTTCGAAGTATTTTTCTGAACGGACATCATCATATACTTCGAACAACATACTCCTAATCTAGCTGTTCGAAGTCCACACTTCGATAGGCTTCGAAGTTGGGTTCGAAGCTTGTCATTTCTGATAGACTTCGTTTTGATTTCCTTGTGGCGTGTCAGCCTTCGGTTCTCTTTCCGAAGCTTTCTCTGTTCGAAGGTAGAGTGTAGGCTTCAGACTTAGTTTTCGGTCGTGTGACAGGCTTCGCATCTTTGTCCGAAGGTTGTCTGTTTGTGGGTTGTGTTCGAAGTTTTCTATTCGAAGGTTCTTGCTCCGAAGCTCTCGGTTCGAAGATGTGTTCGAAGCATTGACTTCGAAGTACATACTTCGAACCAGGCTCCGGCATTGTCTACTTCGCTCTGAAGTTCACTTCGCTACTTGCCACTTCGAACTAGGCTAGACCGTGTCACCTTCGGCATCTCGGACAGACTCCGTCACCAACCTCCGAAGCAGACCTCGACGTGCGAAGGGGGCTTCGCCAAGTTCCGAACAGGAGACAAATTTGGACAGTAACTTCTCTTTTCATCTTACACATTCTTAGATCATTTCATTGAGAAGTTTAGGCCTGTTACACCTTGTTTATCTGCCTAGTTGCACTACCTTAGTTTTACACTGTTTTTCATCAGGTGATTCTAGGTTAGAAACCTTTAGACTTAGGCCTTCTGTTTATTTTCTGCTGCGTAGTCTGTTGAGGTGCGTTGGGTATTGGGAGCAGGCCATTGATTCAAAAGAATTTTTTAAGGCGCCCATTGACCCCCCCTCTGGTCGCTACTTTTGGTCCTACAGCGAGGCGATTCACCATGGCGTCCGACGGTGACCGCCTGGACGCCTAGTCGGCGCTTAGGCAACGCCGTGACAACCATGGTCTATAGGAAAAGATAGGTCCTAAACCCACCCAAGAGTGACCGACAAAACGTGGTATTTATGACGAGCCATGAGTCCGAACGAAATTTCAGCAGCATAAACCCGCTGTTCTCCAATTGCACGCCTGATAGTGGTGCAATGGAGAACAACAAGGTTATGTTACTGAAATCCCATTCAGACTCATGACTCATCATAAAGACCACGCTCTGTCGCCCACTCCGAGGCTGTCCAAAAAGGGACAATTCCGGACCTACACATCTCACACGCATGACACGTGTGAGACATGTTGGTCAGAAACGGGTGACGCATAGGTTTCGTTACACTATTTATGTTGTTGTCAAATAAAAAATTGCATACGAAAATAAATATATATAATAAAGTATATATATAATATACTAATCATCATAATGAAATCATCAACAAACTACAAATTAACACAAGAATATAATTAATAGCACATATATATTTCAATTTTACCACACAACCCATTTAAATTTCGGCTCATTTAAAGCCCATTTCTAAACCCTAACTTAGTCGAGACTCGCATCTGATAGCAACATATGTTCTACTTAACATCTCGAACTTGAAATCTTCGACACGTTTGATAGCGTCTGATCTTTTCGATCCACAAATAACAATCGAACTTGTATGAACTATCATGAATTCACACATTACAAATTACTTGCTCTTATAACCAGAACTTAATTATCTATGCTGCCAAGTTACCATATTACTCCATTGTCTCCGCCAAAAATGGTTGTTAGATTATTTTCCATGAAACATATACTACACAGTTGAAAAAGGATAATATGTGTAACACAGTGTTGTCTTACCCGAGAATATGCGGACGATGTCGAGAACGGAGTCGATGAGCTCGGCGCCCTCGGTGTAGTGTCCCTCCCAGCGCCGGACTGAGCGAAGACGAAGTTGTCGGGGCGGCGTGGGCGGTTGGCGTGGGAGCCGGCGTGGGAGGCGGCGGCGGTCGGCGGCGGCGGGGAGCACGGCGGCGGACCGGTGAGGGCGTCCTGCGGCGGTGGGCGGGGGCCGACGGCGGTGGGGGCGAGCGTTGGCGGGGGCCGGAGGTGGGCAGGGGCCGGGCGGCGGCGCGGGCTGGCGGCCGGGCGGGCGGCGGTGGCCGAGGCGGGCGGCGTGGGCGGTGGCCGAGGTGGGCGGCGGCCCGAGGCGGGCGGCGGCTGGGCGAGCGGGCGGCGGCCCGAGGCGGCGAGGGCGGGCGGCGGTGGGAGGCGGCGAGGGCGGGAGGCGGCGGCGGCGTCGGCGCGTACAAGGAGTAAGGTCTCCCTGTACGCGCGCGCGGTTGGGGAAAAGGCCTCTAACTTCCGTCGGCCAGCATTAAAGCCGACGGAAGTTAACTTCCGTCGGCTTTAACTTCCGTCGGCTTTAATGCTGGCCGACGGAAGTTAGGGGGATCCGATCGGCCGCGGAAAAATCCCCGCTAACTTCCGTCGGCCACTGTCAGGAGCCGACGGAAGTTAACTTAACTTCCGTCGGCTCCTGGAGGCCGACGGAAGTTAATTAACTTTCGTTGGCTTTGCCAAAAGCCGACAGAAGTTAATTTGGCAGACGAAAGACTTCTATTTTGTTGTAGTGAACGGGGAAATTCATATATCAGAATCCAGCTATCTATGACTCATTCTTTTTATCCTATAGCAGTTGTGCCGGTACATTGGGCACTAGCTAATATTTTATAGTAGAGTGACAAGGAGTTAAGACTCAATAAGCATGGCTTGGGTTTGCACACAAGGACGGGGATGTAATAAATATAAGTGTAAGGCTTGATATTTGACTAATGCAATATTAACCTATGAGTTATAGAGATAATTTATTAAAACATGGGCTCAATAATGATCAACTATTTCCACAGAGGTGGTCGATGACTTGCCTTGATCAGCAAATGGGGATGGAGGAACCTCGGGGTAGAACTCCAGCTCCTCGACGAACTCGTAGTCATCTCGATACGGAAAAAAATAAACAGTACATTCAATAAACAAATAAAAATCCACCAAATAATAAACATACATATTTGTGGGTTTTATCATGTGTCCTGGGGTCTTGATATTCTGAAATTTAGTGAAAAATAGTAAACTCACATTTTTAAGGCTTAATTTATTTTCTGAATTAATAATTTTAACCCTAAGGGGTTTTTATTCATTTATTTATTAAGAATATTTTGGGTAACAGTAACATACTGTTTTTACGGCATTAATGTGTTGAGAATAATATGCTGAATTTAACAAAATTTGAATGGTGAAATTTGGAGTTAAAATGAGCAAGTTATGAATTTTCAAAGTTTAAATCAATTTCTGGAATTTTATTTATACTGGAAAATTGGCTCTGGTCCACGGTGAGCCAGGCCCATGGTGGACCGGTTGATCTAGAGCCGTCGGATCTGGATCTGGCGGCCAGGCACGAGGCGGGAGGCTTAAGTGAGATTGAACGGCCAGGATTAAAACGGGCGAAACGGTATGACGTGGACGCACGAGATCGATCCAGGGGGTTACGTGGCGATCGACCGCCGAGAGGCCTCGATACCCCTTTGACCAGATCCGAGGGCCCAGATTAAATCCCGAAGGTATTTAATCCTAGCCCTCCGATCGGGATCGTGCGGTTGCGGCGCGATCCGGCACGGCACGACGTAAGGGGCACGTACCCCCCTTCATCTCCGGCGACGGTGGCCTCGGGTACGGCTGCGACGGCGGCGGCGAGGGCCTAGGAGCCTAGCTATGGCCAAAAATGGAACGAGGAGAGGATGGGGACCACAAAGATACCTCCGGTGGTGACGGCGGGCGACGAACGGCGACCGGCGACGAGGGTAGACGGTGAGGGACCTTCGGGAGCTCAACGGCGACGGCGATCCGGCGGCGTTCACGGCCAACGGGGGTGTAGCCGAGGACGGGCGGTCGACGGCGGACCGGACAGTGGCGGTGGCTAGGGCGAAGGGGTCCGGGATCGACAGCGAGGGCTTGCCGAAGGCGAAGCAGGACCTAAGACCGAAAAGAAGGCAGCGGCGCTCTGCTTTTGCGGAAGGAGGGCTACGTTGGCGTGGTCTGGGTGCGGAGGCCAGAGGGGGGTTAAATAGGGGGTCGCCGGCGTCTAGATGGCAGGGAACCGAGGGGTTCCATGAGCTCCGGCGAGGGCTTTCCAAGCTTGGGTATGCTTCCTTAAGCGCGAAACCACGTGGCTCAAGGATGGAAAGGGGGCGGTGGCGCTCGGGGAAGGCGATCCGGGGGTGATCGGGCGGGATCGGGCGGCCGGCGGTTAGGAGAACAGAAAGGAATCACCGGGGAGAATGAAGGGGGGATCCCCTTCCATGGAGAAGATGAATCTGACAGGTGGGCTCCACCTGTCAGTGGGCGAGCGGGAAAACGAGCACCGACAGGCGGGGCCAAGTGGTCAGAGGGAGAGGGCCGGGCTGGTGAGGCTGGCGGGTGGGACCGAGACGGGCGCGGCGGGAGAGAGAGGCGGGGAGCGGCACCGACAGGTTGGCCCCACTGGTCAGCGACAAGTGGTTGGACTGGGCCGGGCTGAGGGTGATTTCAGGGTTGAGGCCCATTAAGGATTTAAATGTTTTTCTGATTTAAAATAATTCCAGTAATTCATATATTTGATTAAGGGTTGAATCACTGTTGATAAAAATTTGTAAAAATTCCTAAAATTATATTTTGGCCTCTAGTTTATCTCATAAAATTTTCAAGTCCAGATTTTGAATATTTCTCCCTGTTTGGCTTTAATAGGGTTAGGGTTCTTTAAGGCTTTTCCCCTTAATTAGAAATTCCCAAAAATGCATTTAATAATACTTTTCTTTTATTTTAATTATTTTTAATTTCTGGGGTGTTACAATCGTATCCCCCATATAGAGAATCTCGTCCTCGAGATTCGGATCATTCCTCGAATAGCTCAGGATGCTGTGCCTTGAGCTCATCTTCTTTTTCCCATGTAGCTTCCTCTACAGGATGATTACTCCACTGCACTTTGCAGAAGCGGATGACCCGACTCCTGGTGATCCTTTCCTTGACCTCCAATATCTTGACAGGCTTTTCCATATAGGTTAGATCTTCTTGAACATCCAACTACTGTAGGTCTACTTGCTTTGTAGGGACTCGGAGACACTTCTTGAGTTGGTAAACGTGAAATACGTCATGTACTCCAGCCAATGAGGGCGGTAGTTCCAGCTGATAAGCAACTTCGCCTTGGCGTCGAATAATGAGAAATGGTCCAACATACCGAGGGGCCAACTTTCCTCTCATGTTAAATCATTGAGTACCACGGAGAGGCGTAACTCGAAGATAGACATGATCTCCCTCTTCAAAGGCTAGATCTCTGCGTCGATTGTCCGCGTAGCTCTTCTGTCGTGATTGGGCTGTCTTGAGTCGGTCTCTGATGATCCATACCTTCTCTTCAGATTCTCGAAGGATGTCTGTTCCGAATACTTGAGATTCACCGGTTTGATCCCAAAGTAGAGGCGTTCTGCACTTACGTCCATATAAGGCTTCAAAAGGAGACATCTGAAGACTGGCTTGATAGCTGTTGTTGTACGAAAACTCAGCGTACGGTAAGCTCTTGTCCCAAGTTGCTCCAAAATCCAAGACACATGCCCGAAGCATATCTTCCAATATCTGATTCACCCTTTCTGTTTGGCCATCCTGTCTGAGGGTGGTAGGCAGTGCTAAAGTTCAATCTTGTTCCCATCTCTTCTTGAAGGTTCTTCCAGAAACGAGAGGTGAACTGACTTCCTCTATCGGACACTATCTTCTTGGGTACTCCATGAAGACACACAATGCGCGCCATGTATAGTTCTGCAAGCTTAGGGCCACTAAAGGTCGTCTTGAAGGCTATGAAATGTGCTACTTTAGTAAGTCGGTCAATAATCACCCAAATAGAATCATATCCAAGTTGGGTCTTTGGGAGTCCGGTGATGAAATCCATACCGATTTCTTCCCACTTCCATTCAGGCACTTTTAGTGGCTGTAACAGTCCTGCAGGTCTCTGATGTTCAACCTTTACTCTTCGACAGGTGTCACATTCTGCGATGAACTGAGCAATCTCCCTCTTCATGCTAACCCACCAATAACGTTCCTTTAAGTCCTGGTACATCTTGGTGCTTCCGGGATGAATGGAGTACAAAGTCTCATGGGCTTCTCTCAGGATAAGAGTTTTTATCTCTGGTTTATCTAGCACACATATCCGGGTTCCAAACCATATGGTGCCATTCTCGTCCTCTGAAAATCCTAGGGCTTTTCCTTGCCTCATGTTCTTCCTAATGGCTGCTATATCTGGGTCTTCTAACTGAGCTCCACGGATTTGCTCGAGTAAGACAGGTTGAGTCTCCAAGGTGGCTAGGTATGCTTCGGTGGTCAACCCGAGATTCAACTTTTCCATCTCTTTACATAACAAGGGCGCGTGATCCTGAATCATCATGGCTGTGCAATATCCCTTGCGACTTAATGCATCAGCTACCACATTTGCTTTTCCGGGGTGGTAGTGGATACCTAAGTCATAGTCCTTTATTAATTCCAACCATCGTCTTTGCCTCAGGTTGAGGTCTGGCTGTGTGAAGATGTACTTCAAGCTCTTGTGATCTGTAAAGATCTCACAGTGATTCCCGACCAAATAATGCCTCCATATCTTAAGGGCGTGCACTACAGCGGCTAATTCCAAATCGTGGGTCGGGTAGTTCAACTCATGAGGTCTCAACTGACGAGAGACATAAGAGATAACCTTTCCATCTTGCATAAGAACACATCCCAAACCTTGGCGAGATGCGACGCAATAGACATGGAAGTCCTTCCCGTTATCTGGTAGGGTCAGTATGGGTGCTTACACTAGACGGGTCTTGAGGGTGCGGAAACTTTCCTCGCATTCGGGAGTCCATTCAAACTTCTCTCCTTCCTGCAACAACTTGGTCATTGGCTTGGCTATCTTAGAAAAAATCTCAATGAATCTCCGCTAATATCCGGCCAAGCCCAGAAAACTTCGTATCTCAGACACGTTTGTGGGAGGTAGCCAATCTGTAACGGCTTCCACGGTGGCAGGATCTACTGCAATACCTTGTGCAGAGATAATGTGTCCAAGGAACTTTACTTCCACCGTCCAAAACTTGCATTTCCTGTACTTGGCGTATAATTGGTGTTCCCTTAGTTTTCTTAGGGTTAACTGGAGGTGAGTCTCATGCTCCTTCTGGTCCTTGGAATAAATGAGGATGTCATCTATAAAGACCACGATGAATTTGTCCAAATATTCCATAAATACCTTGTTCATCATGTTCATGAAGAATGCAGGGGCGTTGGTCAATCCGAATGACATAACAGTACACTCATATAATCCATAACGGGTGGTGAAGGCCATCTTGGGTATATCCTCTTCTCGAATTCTTAACTGATGATAACCAGATCGCAGGTCGATCTTCGAGAATACCGTAGCTCCCTTCAGCTGGTCAAAGAGATCATCGATCCTAGGTAACGGATACTTGTTCTTGATGGTCACTTCATTTAAAGCGCGGTAATCCACACACATACGCTTAGCCTTGTCTTCTTTCTTCTCGACGAAGATGACGGGGGCACCCCATGGCGATGTACTTGGTCTGATGTAGCCTTTCTTCTTGAGATCCTCCAATTGCTGCTTCATCTCAGCTAGCTCATTAGCGGCTATCCGGTATGGTCGCTTGTAAATAGGGGTGGTCCCAGGTACCAAATCAATCCTGAACTCGATGTCCCTCCTGGGTGGCATCCCTGGTAAATCCTCTGGGAATACGTCCGGGTATTCACTGACGACTGGTATTTCCTCCAAGGTAATCTGATGCAGTCTTGGTCTTCCGGACTTCATACTCGGCATCTGGAATGTGATGGTAGTCCCTTCTTCACTGATCACCGTTACTTTCCTCTAGGCACACTCTATTACTCCTTGGTGTTTATTTAACCAATCCATCCCTAGAATGAGATCCAAACCTTGGCATTCTATGAGGATGGGGTCGGCCCAGAATATTGTGCCTTGGATATCTACCCATACCATTGGGCTATAGGAATAGGCGAGGGTTTGTTTGCCTGGGTTAGCTATTAGTACGGGTCTGGGAAGTTCGCTTATGTCCAGGGCATTTCTTTTCATAAAAGCAGTTGAGATGAAGGAGTGCGTAGCTCCGGTGTCAAATAGAACTACTGCAAGTGCTGAATGAACCACAAACTTACCCATGACAATTTTCGGGGCGGCCTGGGCTTCTTCGGCGGTGACGTGGTTGACTTTGGCGCGGACAGCGGGGTTTGATGTGACGCCTTGGGTACGCTTGGGATGAGGGCACTGGTGAGTGTAGTGCCCCTCCTAGCGGCAGTTGAAACATACCACAGGCTTGCCGTGCCTGTCTCGCAGAATCTCCGCCTTCTTGGCCGGGGCGGCTGGTGCGGCGGGAGCGGGGCGAGGTTGTCCGGCTCCGGTATTGGCGGCAGGTGGTGCCGGATGATACACCGGGCGGGGGTGGTACTATGGCACCGGTGGAGGAGGGGTGAAATGGGGCCTCTGAGCCATGCCTTGATTCTGCTTGAAGGCGATCATCCTCTTTCTCTTCAGGTCGACCTTGTTCTGCTGGGTCTCCTGAATAATAGCTTTATTGACCAACTTTTGGAAGTTGGCGAAATCTCCGGAGATAAGTTGTAGGGACAGCTCATCCTTCAGTCCCCGGAGGAACTTGGCCTGCCTGGCCGCATCTGTACGGATGTCCTCAGGTGCGTACCTAGCCAGTCAGTTGAACTCATGCAAATATTCAGTTACGGACCTACTTCACTGCTGGAGGTCCCTAAACTCTTGTTGCTTCTGAGCTATAATGCCGTCGGGGATGTGAGCGGCACGGAAAGCAGCCGAGAACTCCGCCCATGTATGGACGTGTCCCTCGGGCAAGGTGTCGCGCAGATTGTCCCACCACTCTGCGGCGGGACCCTGGAGCTGGTGGGTGGCGAAGGCCACCCTCTCCTGCTCAGTGCAGGTCAGGAGGTCGAGCTTCTTCTCGATGGTCCTCAACCAATCCCTAGCCTCCATGGGGTTGGTGGTGCTCGAGAAGGTCGGTGGGCGGACTCGGAGGAACTCTGAGAGTTGGGAGGCGGGAGCGGGAGCTGGAGTGGTGGGTCATGGCAGCTCGGGCTGTTGGTGGAGGCGGAAGAGATGAGCCTGCTGCTCTTGCATCTGCTGCTGTTGCTGCTGCATCTGGTTCAGAAGGGCTGAGACCAGCTGGTTTTGCGTAGCCATCATCTCGGCCAGAGTGGGGTGATTGGCAACCGGGGCTTGCCTTTGCCCAGTTGCTCCCCACTGAGGCAGGTTTCCGTTATCTCCTCCGTTCTGAGGAGCGTCGTAGCCTTGGTTGTTCGACATCCTGAGGTCTCCAAAATAACAATATCTTTAATGGGGGAACACTGCTAAACGTTCTTTCAAAAGGTCGTTCATGCGATTACATTTATTGTCTTTTATTTAGTTCTTCACTCATGCCTTATTTTAGACATGGGTGGTCATACAATCCAAAACAAAGTAAAGGAAACAATCAATCGTAAGTACTACGTCTATGGTAGCTCTGGGGACGGCTCGATCACGGGCTCGTGGGAGACGGTCGGGTTCGAGGAACTAGATGGTCCGGCAGGTGGAGCACTGCGTGAAATCCTCTTGGGTCTCACGATGGGGATCCGAAGGGATTTCTGCTTGCGAGGCGGAAGGGGTGCGATCTCCTCAAGATCCTTCTTCAGTTCCTCAATCTGGTGGCGGAGCTGTGGGTTGGTGGCGACTCGCTGTCGTAGAAGTTCATTCTGGTGCCGTAACTCTTCGGCTTCGGCAGCCAATCGGTGTCCCTGCTAGATGCGGCGACGAAGATCCCCGTTATCACGGTTCAGATCCTCAGAAGAGTGTCGGTAAAAGGCGATCGTATCACGCTGTCCGTTGGCATCCTGAAGTGCCTCATAGTGGAGCTCATCCATTGCCTTCAACAGGCGCACTGTATGCCCCACCGAAGAATGACGCTGGAAGAGGGTGGTGACGTACTCACTGTGAGGACTCCCTGGGGTACGAAGAGGCACGAAGCGATAGTCCGTGTCGTAGAGCTCACTATCATAGATCATCCGGAGCTCGGTGAGGGCCTAGAGAGCGGTGCGCTGGCTGGCAACCAAGAAGGTAGGTCCTTCCCCTCGATAGGTGTGAGCCGTCTGTGGAGAAGGCTGGACGACGATGGTAACCTCGCAGTAGCTTTCTTCCTCGTCGAGGAAGACTCCATGGTACATCGGCTCGTGCTCGAATCCGAGGAATCCAACTAGCATGCGCAACTCGTGGATGAAACCGGCCTCGTCGTGAAGAGTCCCGCTCATGGTATGGACCGACATCTACAAAAGAGAGAGATTTTTGTGAAACACCAGAAGATGAGAAGGTAAACAGTTTTGTAAGAAAATATGGTTAATATAAGTCCTAAGGTTAGGTCTGTTTGGCTTCCTACAGTCAAGTCGGCTCTAATACCATCTTGTCACGCCCTGATTTAATAAATCAGGACCTTTAATGAAATTCCATAGAAAATCAATAAACCAAGACGTTCATCATGCGACCACGTACAAATACGAGCAATCATTCACGGTTCGTAGACCTTATTAATACAAAAGTGAATAAAGGTGAAGAGAAACTAATAAAAAAAGGGTCCTAGATGAACGCCTCCTTCCAGTCTCGCCTTGACTCGGTCGCTACTCCAAACCTGCATCCTCCTCATAGTAGACGGGCTCTGATGGTGTAAGTCAACGGAGTGAGTACAGGAGTACTCAGCAAGCCACCGAATGCAAATATAATGCAAGGTAATAACAAGGGAGATAGTGGCTAGTTTTGTGGAAGCGAGTAATTTGTAAAGCAATTTAATGTGAACAATTTATTGGTACTGAAACGTAAACATGTGTATGCATCATCATCTTCTAACTCAAGGGGTACAGTCAGCCCCACCTCGCTCAACAGTCCTTACATGCCATGAATAACTCAACCATTCAAACAATTGTAACTAACTGCGAGTAGTCACACAACCCGCCCTTGACCGTGGGCTCGGCTTTTCGAAAAGATTGATTTTTACTCTGATCAGAGATGTACCACTGTACCCACAAGGCACGCACTCATCACCTACACCAAAGTGTAACGAGATGACCCATTTCACGGGAACTCATGCCAAAACCTTCCATATAGTCCTCCCCGACTCAACAGCACCCTCTTATAGGTTTCATATGGTGTCCTGACGCGTCGGAGCCCCACCATACCCCCCCTTGAGCCTCGTCGGTACAAGTCGCCCACAGGCTTTCCCCTTGCCCCCTCCACTATGGTGCATCGAGTCAGAGCATTCCATACTTCCAGTTATGACTTACCCATTAGACTTGTTGTTGGTACGTAAGTGCTTTGCAACAGATCCCGCAGACCGGTCCTTATAGTGCCCCGGGTGCGACAAACCAATGCCCGAGCTTGCACCCGAAACCCACCATACTTATAACCTAGCCAACGCCAACAGAGTCCAGAGACGAGAATAACGGGGAAATTCATATATCAGAATCCAGCTATCTATGACTCATTCTTTTTATCCTATAGCAGTTGTGCCGGTACATTGGGCACCATCTAATATTTTATAGTAGAGTGACAAGGAGTTAAGGCTCAATAAGCATGTCTTGGGTTTGCACACAAGGACGAGGATCTAATAAATATAAGTGTAAGGCTTGATATTTGACTAATGCAATATTAACCTATGAGTTATAGCGATAATTTATTAAAACATGGGCTCAATAATGATCAATTGTTTCCACAGAGGTGGTCGATGACTTGCCTTGATCAGCAAATGGGGATGGAGGAACCTCGGGGTAGAACTCCAGCTCCTCGACGAACTCGTAGTCTTCTCGATACGAAAAAAATAAACAGTACATTCAATAAACATATAAAAATCGACCAAATAATAAACATACATATTTGTGGGTTTTATCATGTGTCCTGGGGTCTTGATATTCTGACATTTAGTGAAAAATAGTAAACTCACATTTTTAAGGCTTTTCTTAGTTTATTTTCTGAATTAATAATTTTAACCCTAAGGGGTTTTTATTCATTTATTTATTAAGAATATTTTGGGTAACAGTAACATACTGTTTTTATGGAATTAATGTGTAGAGAATAATATGCTGAATTTAACAAAATTTGAATGGTGAAATTTGGAGTTAAAATGAGCAAGTTATGAATTTTCAAAGTTTAAATCAATTTCTAGAATTTTATTTAAACTGGAAAATGGGCTCTCATCCACGGTGAGCTAGGCCCATGGTGGACCGCGGCACTATGCACGTGGACCGGTTGATCCAGAGCCGTTGGATCTGGATCTGGCGGCCAGGCGCAAGGCGGGAGGCTTAAGTGAGATTGAACGGCCAGGATAAAAACGGGTGAACCGGTATGACGTGGACGCACGAGATCGACCTAGGGGGTTATGTGGCGATCGATGGCCGAGAGGCCTCGATACCCCTTTGATCAGATCCGAGGGCCCAGATTAAATCCCGAAGGGATTTAATCCTAGCCCTCCGATCACGATCGTGCGGTTGCGGCGCGATCCGGCACGGCACGACATAAGGAGCACGTACCCTCCGCCTCGGGTGCGGTTGCGACGGCGGCGGCGAGGGCCTAGGAGCCTAGCTATGGCCAAAAATGGAACGAGGAGAGGGTGGGGACCACGAAGATACCTCCGGTGGCGACGACGGGCGACGAATGGCGACCGGTGACGAGGGTAGACGGTGAGGGACCTTCGGCAGCTCGACGGCGACGGCGACGGCGATCCGGCGGCGTTCACGGCCAACGGGGGTGTGGCCGAGGACTTTCCAAGCTTCGGGTATGCTTCCTCAAGCGCGAAACCGCGTGGCTCAAGGATGGAAAGGGGGCGGTGGCGCTCGGGGAAGGCGATCCGGGGGTGATCGGGCGAGATCGGGCGGGATCGGGCAGCCGGCGGTGAGGAGAACAGAAAGGAATCACCGGGGAGAAGGAAGGGGGGATCCCCTTCCATGGAGAAGACGAATCTGACAGGTGGGCTCCACCTGTTAGTGGGCGAGCAGGAAAACGAGTGCCGACAGGCGGGGCCGAGTGGTCAGAGGGAGAGGGCCGGGCTAGTGAGGCTGGCGGGAGGGATCGAGACGGGCGCGGTGGGAGAGAGAGGCGGGGAGCGGCACTGACAGGTTGGCCCCACTGGTCAGCGACTGGTGGTTGGACTGGGCTGGGCTGAGGGTGATTTCAGGGTTGAGGCCCATTAAGGATTTAAATGTTTTTCTGATTTAAAATAATTCTAGTAATTCATATATTTGATTAAGGGTTGAATCACTGTTGATAAAAATTTGTAAAAATTCCTAAAATTATATTTTGTCCTCTAGTTTATCTCATAAAATTTTCAAGTCCAGATTTTGAATATTTCTCCCTTGTTTGGCTTTAATAGGGTTCTTTCAGGCTTTTCCCCTTAATTAGAAATTCCCAAAAATGCATTTAATAATACTTTTCTTTTATTTTAATTCTTTTTAATTTCTGGGTTGTTACAATACACCCTTCACCATAGCGAAAGGAGGCAAGGAAGGAGCAAGAGCTCAGGGAGCAGGCGTTTGTTGTTGAGAGCAAGGAGAGAGAGCTGAGCAAGTGGGCAGGAGGAGGCTTAACCGGAGTAGCAGGGGCTATTTAAGCACAAAGGCCGCCGCCGGTCCACCTTCCTTCTGCTCAATGCGCGCGCGTAACGGTCACGCTGCATTCACATTTACGGCCCAACCGGCGCATTGGGCGCGCCAGTCCCTGGTGGCACGCCTCACCGGTGTCCCCTACATGCACGCCACATTAACTGCGCCTAGTAACGCTTTGCCTAACCTTCTCGGGGGCAGGTACATGGCAGTCAAAGGCGCTTGGGCGCCCGCGAAACCGGTCAAACTTCTCCCTCCGAAAGGGGGGGAGTGTTTGACCTACCGGGGGTGCCCCGAAGTTGACTCCCGGCACCTGGAGTCTCGGGCGCCCGGCGGTCTCGAAGCGCCTCCGGATCGATCGGGGGGGATCGCTTCGCTGCCGGATCCGGCACCTCTAGTTAAGTCATTCCTCTTACAAAGGTTATCTGAATTATCATATGCACTTCCGCCCTCTCTTACGCAGGGCTCTCGAAAAGGGAAGAAGCGAGGGGCTACTGTTGGGGGACATAATCCCGATGACCGCAGGGGAGCGAGGGGGCCTGTACGGCTCTGGAGGGAAGTCGCTACCGGGAGGCCTGAAGTCCCATGACGGAGGTACCTAGACCTCCGGGCAAGGAAGCCGGAGGTCTTCGGGGGCTCCGGGGCACACCGGAGAGGCCCTCAGGAAAGGAGTGACCAGGCAGAAGCCGGAGGCCACCCTCCGGACTGAAGATGCCGGGAGGCCGCCCCCCGAGGCCTGGATGCCGAAGGTATCCTTCTGGAGCGAGCAGCGGCCTCGGAGAGGGGCTTGGCAGAAAGAAGACCAGTCAAGCCTTCAGGGGGACAGGATCGTGATTGTCTGCGTTGTGTCGGGCGGCTCACGCATGCCCGGCACGGCTGATACGCTGTCAGAGTCGAATCTTCCTGTCTGTACTACATGGAGTCCATTTGTCTGTACTACGCGGAGTCTGTTTTGTCAGTACTGTTGACCAGTGTCCGGTCGGGTAGCAGTTGGTAGGCTGGAGGCGTCTGGCCCCTTAGGGCAAGGCGCCCTATAAATACCGCCACCAGTTACAGTTGTAGGACACATGATCCAGGAATACAGAACACACGGCATTCCACCACTCTCAAAACCTGCTGGTTCGATCCGTCATCCCAACATAGTGGAAACTATTCGGTACCCTTAATAGGGCTAAAACAGTAAAAGACTAATCTAATGAGAAAGAAGATAAGTCTTCCATCCTAGCTGGCAAGGAAGCTCTCTGAAGAGTCCATGTTCGAAGATATACTTCGAACTAGAGTTTCCCTTCATCCTTCGAACTTGATCCAATGTACTCACGGAGTTAGACGCTGTAAACCTTTGATTAAATCACCTGCCTTTGTCTTGTTACAGCAATGGCTCTGAAGATGAAGTATTTTCCCCCAACAGTAGCCCCTCGAATACGCTTCTCGGCTAGATCTGTAACGTTAGGAGAGCAGTATACGCAAGAAAAATAATCATGCGCAGGGGTTAACAGATTTAATCATCCTCCGAAATATGCAGAGATTCAAAACTTCGAATCAACTTCTAAGAAAATTATATTCGAACTATTTTAGAACTGGCTAAAAGAGTCCGAAAGCTTTTTTAGACATAGAAGAAATAGCCGTTGGCTTTTTCCTCCAATGTAAGTTACACGATGCGTTAACTTTGCAAAGGGTAACGGTGAGGAATGCGAAACGACAAACACAAACGGTAAAAAATCGTGGGCCTAGGGTATAAATAGGGGACCCAGACTCTTCCCGAATACCCTTCTCACTGCTTTTGTGCAAACAAGCCCTAGCCTCCAAATTACCTCTCTAACAATCCGTGCGATCTCATGGCGAAGACAAGCTTCAAGGTCCCTAGGGCGGCTTCAGCCCTTGCCCGGCAGCAGGCTGTGGCAGCAGCGGTGGTAGCGACATCAGCGACGGCGACTTCGGCGGCAACAGTAGCAGCATCAATGGCAGCGCTAGGAAGAAATCCCCAAAATGTTGGTCCTCATGATCTCCTCCCAGCGTCTTCGAAGTATCCGGACCAGTCTTATCAACTGGGGCCGTCAACCTGCAAGAGGGAGTCGCTCGTAGCAGCAATAGAAGGAAAGATTAGCTCCGAAATCATAATCTGCAAACCTAGAAAAGAGGCCATTCCTTCGCCAAGGCCTAGAGAAGTGGTAGTCTTCGAAGCTTTTTTCGATGCTGGGCTAGGACTTCCAGCAGTCGACTTCCTATCGGAGGTACTGGATTTATTCCACGTCACCCTTCCCCAACTCTCTCTGAACGCAATAGCGCACCTTTCCATCTTCGAATGGGCGTTGCGAGTTGAAGGCTGCGAAGGAAGGGCAGAGATCTTCGCGGCACTGCACAGGGCATCTTGCCAACCCAAAACTTATGTAGGCCCGGAGGTGAAAAGATGGTGGTGGCCTTCGGGAGCATCAACTTCTGGCTTCGGGATGAGTATGCTCTAAGATTTCCAGCGAAGGTCATCAATGCCAGATGGTACACAGATTGGATCCTCCGGTGGTTTTATGCCGAAGTTGGAGCAAGCAGCCGTCTGGCCGGACCTTTGCAAGATATCAACTTCCGAAGGGAAGCCCTAGTTCACCCTGATCCTGGCCAGCTCGAAGCTCACCTCAGCCTGCTTGAAAGAATTAGTCACCGCCTGAGCATCTGGGACCTAGCGGAGGAGTTCATCGGACTTCAAATTCCTTCTCTGATGGCCAACTGGCCTATCACTTTCGAAGAAGATCTAGAGGGAGGACTCCAAAAATTTCTTCGAACTCAAGCCCTGTAGGTAGCTTCGAAAACAATTTGTTCTATATATATTTATGTAATGAAATGACTAATACCAACTTATCTTTTAGCTTCTCAAGCCCCCATGACTTCGGAGCAAATTGTTCGAGCTTCGGAGAAGATTCTGGGAGTCCCTAAACTCCGGCTGAGAAGGAGTGGAGAATGAAGCTAGTGGGTAATTGGGAGAGGCTCAACCGAGTATGGGGGGTACTCGGTGTTGCTCCCCCTCCTCTTCCGGATTGGGTGCCTTCAGAGCAAGGGCCGAAAAAGAGGAAAGCGGAAGACAAAACTCGGCTCCTATTAAAACTTCGTCCAAGAAGGTAGCCCGAAAGCCAAAGAACGTGGCGCCTTCAAGTCCGGTGGCTTCAGCCTCGAATTCTTCGGAGGACGAAGGAAGAATCCTCATTAACCTGATTGATGGGGATGAAAACCAGGCGGATGCAAACACTGGCACCACCGCAAACGCGCCAGAAGTTCTGAGTAGCTCCTGGCAGGCTGGGACTTCGACTGTCCAGCCGGACTTGCCGCGTGAGGGAGCCCCTACGACTGAAGGCGGAGTCGAAGTTGCTGCTAAACCAACTCCGATTCCGAACGAAGCGACGACTGTAGCTCCCAGAGAGGCTGCGACAATCGAACCTTTGGTTCTGAATTATGAGTCCGTCGAAGACTTCGGGGTAGCTTTTGACCCTCCAAGCAGCCCCATGCTCACCCGCCGACAAGACTTCGGAGGTAAACTTTGCACAATCCCTTTGTTCCTTTTCCCTGCAAAATTATGCAATATATAATACCTTTGTCTCAGCAGGGTCCACTCCTATGGAAGTGGTTCCTCCCGAAGATACGGTTCTTGGGACCTCAACAACTCCGGAGCCAGTTCCAGAGGTCACCCAAATGGGATCTGGAAAAGGTAAAGGCAAAATGGACCCCTTCCCTGCTCCGAATTCAGGATTAACTCCGTCTGAATCAACAGACGGGGGTCAATCTACGGAGGGGGGCCAATCTACTGAATTCTCTGAGGATGCAGCCAAGCGCTCTGACCCCTCGCCGAACGAAGATGACCAGAGGGCTCTGTCTATGGTCCCTCTTCTAGCTCCCTTCTTGGAGCGAAGGACCGGACTTCGGACTTTGCTCGAGCCTTTGGATGGAGCTAACCATGAAGTCGGGGAGACAGACTTAGTAGCCATCCTGAGTGAAGCTAAGGGTTCGGAGCTCAACGCCGCCTTAGAACGTGCAGCGTACCAGGTACGAAGTATCTGCAAAACAAAATTAATTTCACCTACAAATAATTTCTCACCTTGCTTTTTCCTCTTCACAGAAAATAGTTTTGGCTCGAGCTACAGCTGTTTCGAATGAGCGCGGAAGCCTTCGCCTTCAGGAGGAGTTTACTGCTCTCCAGAGGAATCTTAACATCTCTGAAGGCCGAGTTTCCCACTTAGACGAAATGGTTTCAGCGGAGCGGAGGGCCAGCCAAAACTTGGAGGCTGCGAATAAAAGCTCAAAGCAGAACAAATTGTGCTTCGGGCAGAGATAGAAAAGATGCGGGCAGAGCACGCTACGGCGGGGGCTGAACTTGTCAGGCTCCAGGAAGAAAAGGCTAAAGCTATGGAGGAGGCTAGCAACTTGCTTAGCCAGAAGAGTTCTCTGGCTACGGAGGCAGCTAGGCTCTCCGCTGTGGTAGCTAAAATCGGAGAAGGTAGCTGCAGAAGTCATGAACCATCTCCTAAGTGTTCTAGAGTACTTCTGTACTACTGGAATACTACCTTCGAATGACAACGTCTCCCTGTTGCGATGGCTAAAAATGATCCAAGGAGCTGCGAAGATGATGAAGACAGCAGGCATTCAATATGGAGAGATCTTCGGCCAAGTGGCTGCTCTCGGAGTACTTCGCTACTACGATGATCTAGAGTTATCGATAACGCCAGACTCAGGGGCGGCTCCCATTACCTTCGACGAAAACCGGCTTCTCAATCCTTCTGAAGACATGGATGTGGCTTGGCAAGCCTTCCAAGCTTCATGGAGAGCCGAAGGTCGCACTGCGATCAAGGCTTGGATTGATGAAGGGCAACGCCAGAAGCAAGCTCGATCTCAAGCCTCGAGCAGCCAGCCTCCGCTGAACCCGCAGGTCTAGCTTTGATTTAGGATCCAACTATGTAAAAAAATCATGCTTTCATATATTATTAATGAAAATTTACTTATCATGTTTTTAGGCTTCTCAACCCCGTAGGGATGATGTCGAAGTGTTAAACGTTACCAAAGAACTCCGCCTGTTATGGGCTACCTTTGATCTTTTAAAACTTCATAAACGACCTCGATTTTTTATTCCTCGAGATAGCTCCGGTGCAATTGCGCCCGAAATATGTAAAGATATACTATCTTATATTAAAGAGGAAGAAAAAGAGGTTAACTTGGAAACTTCATCTTCTGAAGACATTGCATGGTCTGAGGATGAAGGTATTGCTAAAGATCAAGGGAAAAAACCTGAAGAACTTCGAAGCTGGGAAAGGAGCCACGAACGACATCGAACTTGGACTGAACTTCAACAAGAACAGAAAGATTTTAGAGCTTCGAAGGGAGGTAGAAGAGTTAAACACAAAGTTGTTAGAACTCCCGGCTCTAGAACTAGTCGTTGCAACCTTAGCAGTAGCTCTAGAGATCGAAGGGGTCTTCGATTCCTTCTCGGCATAGACACCGATTTTTTGTGATGTAATTGTAATTTGTTCAAATGATAAATATCGATTTTTTAAAATTGTCTCCCTACTTCCCAGCCCCTCTTTGGGCGTAAGCAACTTTGAACTATACTCAAAGATGGTTAGGCGCAAAGAAAAACTTAGGAGTACAATTTTTGGGACTCGGAGCCCCTCAACAATTTAAAGATTAATTAAAATCTTACAAAACGTTTTTGACTACTTGGAGTCTGAAAACTGGTAACTTAGTACCTTTTGTTTTGAAAGAAGTCTCCTCGGACAAACTTTTCAGACACTTTAGTGTCCCAAACGATTGGTCACTTTGGACTCTTTTTATAGATATTCGAAGCTTATCAGCTCAAACTCTATTTTGTTTTGGCCTCCTTCGGCTCTTTATGTGAATGCTATCAAACCGGTGGTTTGGAATTCGCAGTGGTCTCTTTGGACTCCTTTTACGGATGCTTTCAAGTCGGAGCTTGGAATCCACATTATTTGGTCTCCTTCGACTCTTTTTACGGATGCTTTCAAGCCGGTGTCTTGGATCCGTTTTCTCAGTCACTTCCCACCTCGCCGGAAGCTTCGAACTTGTGGTTCAATGTCCGAAAAAATGATTCAAATTAATGACACTTCCCTCCCAGCGAACTTCGTTCTTCCAGTGCGTCCACTAGAAGTAGGAAGTGTTTGGGGGTAGGCATTATCTGAACCATGAACTTTATTAATTCGGAAGGTGTTTACAAATGATTACAAGGAGCCCCTTTGTGAAATATCGCTTTAAGTGCTCCGCATGCCATGTATGCGCTAACTCTTTGCCTTCCAAATTAGCTAACTTAAAAGAACCAGGGCGCCCTGAGCGGACAATTATGTATGGACCTTCCCATTTATTTCCTAATTTCCCTGGCGCTATAATACTTCGCAAAACGAGATGACCCGGCCTAAGTTCATTAATATTGACCTTCGGGTCGAACCAAGTCTTCGTCTGCTTCTGATACTTTGACAAATTGGCGACGGCTCGAAGTCTTGTCTCTTCTGTTAAATCAAGCGAAGTTTGCCTTTCTGCTTCTATTTCCGGTTCGGTGCTGCGAAGGGATCCTCCTTTGAGCTCCGTTGGCGTCATAGCTTCGTCTCCGAATAATAGTCTAAGGGAGTGAAACCCGTGGACCTCGTTTGAGTGGTCCGGATGGACCATAGAATCTTTGGGAGCTCCTCGGTACACAATCCTTTTGCCAATCCTACTATTCTTCGATTCAGTCCTGACAAGATATTGCCATTGGCTCTTTCAACAACTCCGTTAGACTGAGGATGTCTTACTGCAGCAAAGCATAGTTGTATGCCAAGATCTTCACAAAATTTCCTAAAGGGCTCTGCATCAAATTGTGTCCCATTGTCAACTGTGAGTTGTCGAGGCACTCCGAACCGGCAAATGATATTTTTTCAGAAAAATTTTGTACATTAGTCGAAGTGATAGCTGTTAAGGGCTCTGCTTCGACCCACTTTGAAAAATACTCAATTGCTACCACTGCGAATTTCAAATTTCCTTTTGCTACCGGGAAGGGGCCAATAAGATTCATGCCCCATCTGGCCATGGGCTATACTGGAGCAATGACTTGAAGAGTTGTTGGCGGGCGATGACTTCTTCTTCCCATCCACTAACAACCTTGGCAGGTGCGGACTAAGTTCTCCGCATCAGCTACTATTATAGGCCAATAAAGCCCCTGGCGAAGTGTTTTTTCCTGCCAAAGCTCGAGGAGCCAAATTACTACCGCAAAGTCCTTCATGAATTTCTCGAAGAATTTCTTGACCTTCGGCTTGAGATATACATCGGAGCAGAGGGGAACATACTCCGGCCTTGTACAAAATACCATTGATTATATGATAATTTCGAATTCTAAGTATCAACCTTGAAAGTTGTGGTCCTTCAGACAAATTTGCTTCTCTTTGCAACAATTCCATAATTGAACTTCGCCAATCTATACATGGAATGCAAAGGACTTCCGCAAAAGGGATTTATGGCACCGAAGGTGTACTGAGTTCTTCGTAAAAAGCCTCTTCTGGAATATCCATAGCTCCGGCTACAGCTTTTGCCAAGATATCAGCTTGCGTATTCTTTGCTCTGGGTATACTCCGAATGGAAATCCCTTTAAATGTTGCTTCAACCTTGTGGATCTCCTCCAAATATTTTGCAAGCTGTGGATGCCGAACTTGAAAACTTTTATATACGTGCCCTGCTACAATTTGAGAATCTTTTTTAATAACAACTTTTGTAGCCCCTAAAGCACGTGCCTTTCGAAGTCCTAACAAAATGCCTTCATACTCCGCTATATTGTTGGTAGACTTAAAGTTGAGTCTTGCGGAGTACATTGCCTTTTGCCCTGAAGGCGAAATTATCACTGCTCCGACACCTGCTCCAGATGCTTGGAAAGCTCCATCGGAGTATATCGTCCAAATTCCTTCGCTTGGCTCCTCCGGAGCCCATGCTGTAGGGGGAGTCCACTCTGCCACAAAATATGTCAACACTTGTGACTTAATTGCTGTCCTTGCCACGAAGGAGATCCCGAAGGGTGCTAATTCAACAGCCCACTTCCCAATTCTTCCTGTGGAATCCTTACTTCGGAGCATATCTCCCAAGGGATATGAAGTTGGTACAATTACATTATGCGCCAAGAAATAATGCCTTAACTTCCTCGAAGCCATTATGACAGCATAAGTGAACTTCTCAAGCTCGGGATATCTTGTTTTTGCTCCGGACAATGCTTCGGATACAAAATAGACTGGATTCTGTACCAACTTCCCGTTGAAATCAACCTCTCTAACAAGGACTGCACTGATAGCAGAGCCAGTAGCTGCAAGGTAGAGGAGTAGGGTTTCGTCCGCAATAGGCACCGTGAGTGTAGCGAGGTTACTGAGATAATTCTTAATATCTTCGAAACTTTTTTGACACTCCGGTGTCCATGCAAAATCTTCGGACCCTTTCAGTGCTTTAAAAATGGGCAAACTTCTCTCCGCAGACCTTGCCAAGAATCTGCTAAGTGCTGCAAGGCGACCAGTCAGCTTTTGTACTTGCTTTAAATTCTCCGGAGGAGCCATCCTTTGCAGCGCAGTTATTTTAATGGGACTAGCTTCGATTCCCCTGCTTGAAAATAGATACCCTAACAATTTTCCAGCTTGAGCCCCGAAGATACATTTTTCGGGGTTAAGACGGATTCCACATGCTCGAAGGCTATCAAATGTTTCTGCTAAGTCTAGGCTATGTTAGTGCTTTAAAGCACTCTTTATTACAATGTCATCCATATAAGCCTCTACATTGCGGCCTATTTGATGACCTAGAGCCTTAGCAATTAACCTCGAAAAAGTTGCCCCGGCATTTCTTAAGCCAAAGGGCATTCTTACATAATAGAAGACTCCCGAAGGAGTTAAAAAGTTTGTTTTGATTTCATCTTCGCGCTTTAGCCAGATTTGATGATAGCCGGAATACGCGTCAAGGAAGCTTAATAACTCCGAACCAGTAGTAGAGTCAACCAATTGATCAATTTGGGGCATGGGATAGGGGTCACGGGGGCATGCTTTATTCAAATATGTAAAATCGACACACATGCACCATTTCCCGGAATATTTCTTCCTAACGAAGACTGGGTTGGCTAGCCACTCCGTATGAGCTACCTCTCTAATTATCCCAGCCTTCAGCAGCTTTTCAACTTCCTCTTTAGCAAGAATAGCCCTCTCCGTAGACAGTTTCCGGAGTCCTTGCCGAACAGGCCGAGCCTTGGGGTTCACAAGTAAACTGTGCTCAATAATATCCCGACTAACTCCGGTGATGTCTTCATCAGACCAACCAAAGACATCTAAATTCTCCTCAACTACTTTCTCTAACGAAGAAGCGACTTCTGGAGGCAACTCCTTGCCAAACTGAAATGAATATTCCTTGCCATCTTTGACAATAACCTTCATTGCAATTTCTCCTTCAGGGCTTGTCCTTGGGAAGGACTTATTCGAAGATTCACCAGGAGCCGAAAAATCTTCCGGGTTACCTTGCACGCTGTTCACCTGTCTCGGGTCAAGAGGAGGGCCATGACCATACTCCACTCTTCGCACAGTGGCCTGATCTCCGAAAATAGTGAGCACTCCCGCTTGTGTGGGAATCTTCATACATAGATAATTATGATCCGCCACAGCTCCGAATTGATTCAACATGCCTCTTCCGAAGATAACATTGTATGCATACGGGGCACCCACAAAATCAAAAATCACTTCCTCCGTCCTGGCCAGTAGCCCCTCTCCGAAAGTAATTTCTAGGCCAATTTGGCAGAGGGCATCAAGAGGAGGGCCTGCGAAGCCTTGTAAAGGATGAGCTACTGAGAGAAGATGTTTCCTGGAGATGCAGAGTTGATCAAAAGCTTAGACAAAGATAATATCTGCCGAACTCCCTTCGTCGATTAGCACTCTCCGGACCTCAGTCCCTGCTATGTCGGCAGTGATGACGAGTGGGTCTGCATGTGGAAACTTTATGCCAGCTGCATCATATGCAGAAAAAGATATCGGCACATGGGACCATTAAGGCATAGCAGTGGCATAGGAGGAAGTTCCAATGTGGCCCACTTCTCGGACATATTCTCTTCTCTGCCTCTTCGACATACTTCAAATGGGTCCCTCCTCCGGAGATGGGGAGGACTACTCTTTTCCCTCGATCTTGACAATCTTCCTGCTTCGTATGTGGCATAACATTGACCACCGGAGGCCGTCTTGCAGGGTCGAAGTTCTCTATACGCGCCACAACCTGAACAGGCTCCGGACGCACCTCAGTCGGAACTCGATCAGACTTCTGAACGAGGATGCTTTTGCCCTCGACGCCTATCGTGCTGAGCTTCGAAGCTAGGCCCCTGCGGCTGTGTTGAAGTCTTCACTTCTAGCTTGACTTCTTGCAGGATTGACGGAGTTGCAGAAGTTCTCCGAAGCCATCCCCCTTCTGACCTTGCATACTCTTCAAAATAAGACATCAACTGAGCAACAGAAGATATATTCTTCCGGTGAAGTTTATCAAGGAGGCCTGCGTGGGTAACTCCCTCTCGAGCTGCGTCAACTACAGAGCATGTAGTTAACCCTCGAATTTGCGACTTCGTATGAGCGAAGCGCTTAAAATACTGCCTTAAAGTCTCCCCGGGGAGCTGCTTCACCTGGAAAAGACTTCCTGTAGACATTGGGGGTACGAAGGTACCCTGAAAGTTACTTATGAACTTCTTCCTTAATTGTTCCCAGGTTCTAATTGACCCTCGCTTCAGGGACCAAAACCACCGCAGAGCCACCCTTTCAAGAGCTAGAGGAAAGCATTTGGCCATGGTGTCTCGCACTCCTCCACTGGCCTCAATTGCTAATGCATAAGAATGGCCGAACTCCCCTGGGTCTTCGTCTCCATCATACATACAAAGCTTCGACGTTTTAAACTTAGGATCGAAGCGCACTTTCTGCAGCTCTAGATGCAGCGGAGATTCAGTGTCGAAGGACGCGTTCTCGAGGGCTTCGGGATAATGAACTTCGTCGTCTTCGGGCACTTCAGGAATGACTGGGGTGGCCTGAGGGCGAAGCCTATCTACGGCTTCTTGCCACCACCTTGCTACTGCAGCTTGGAGACTGGCCATTTGAGCGGCCATATCGCCAAGACCGTCTTCATCTCCTCCGGAAGGGCCTTCCGGGTCTTGAGACCTGTATGCATCAGTTTGAAGTGGAACTTGAGGTGAAAGAGGAACTCCGGGTGGCCGAAGTATGGATGGAGTCGGGGGGGAACTCCGTAAGCTCGGGGAAGGGGAGTTCCTTCCGGAGTCTGAGGTGGAGGAAAAGTCGAAGGTCCTCCGACCTCAATTGTGTTTGAAGATCTTGCTCCGGAGGTCCGAGGGGACCTCCGAATAGGGCTACCACCTGAACTCTGCTTGGGAGGCATGGTGTAGGACCGAAAGTAGCGACCAGAGGGGGGTGAATGGGCGCCTAAAAAAATCTTTCGAATCAATGGCCTGCTCCCAAAACCCAACGCATTTCAAAAAACTAAACAGCAAAGCGAGAACAGATTGACTAAGTCTGCAGATTCGAAGTCTGCTGATTCAGAGGTTGCAGATTCGAAGGTTGCAGATTCAGAGGTTGCAGATTCGAAGGTTGCAGAATCGGAGGTTGCAGATACGTAGTCTGCTGATTTCGAAGTCTGCTGATTCGAAGTCAGTGGATTCGAAGGTTGCAGATTCGAAGGTTGCAGATTCGAAGCCTGCAAATTCGAAGTATGCAGATTGGTAGTATGCAGATTTGAAGCCTGCAGATTCGAAGTATGCAGATTCGAAGCTTGCAGATTCGAAGTCTGCTGATTCGAAGTCTGCTGATTCGAAGCCTGCAGATTCGAAGCTGGCAGATTCGAAGTCTGCTGATTCGAAGTCTGCTGATTCGAAGCCTGCAGATTCGAAGCTTGCAGATTCGAAGTCTGCTTCACAGAGTTGGACTTCAGACAAGAAAAGGGACTTTGGCCCTGTCAACTCGATCAAAAAGCTATGCAGGAAAAAGCAAGCCTAGAGTACTAGTGTACTGTTGCTACAGAGAAGTAGTACTACTTGCAAACAGCAAGAACTAGTACTACTCAATGAAGAACCAAAGCAACAGAGACTCAGTTCTCAGGAATAGAAGTTGCTGCGCATCAATAAAGACCATAAAAACACTGCAAACCGAATGACAAGAGGAGGGAAGAGAATCTCATAGATTCAAGAAGAACAACTGGAAGGCAGGAATTAAATCGCAGGGAACAAGAACCTGGCGGCGCACAACAGGAGAGAGAACACAGGAGACAAAATGACCAAATAGATTAAAAAGTGAATTCTGGAAGGGTAGTCCAACCCTAGGGATTGGGGGCCTATTTATAGGCAGCCCAACACTAGGAATATTCCACCAGCCCCTTAGGGTTTTTACAGACGCTAAAATAAAGAAAAATGACTCTACTGCCCTTAGGAATTTTTACAGACACGACTGACTGACTGTGGGCCTAGAGATACAGATGACTTATCCGGAAGCTAAGCTTTCGTAGCGACTATGACTTCTCTTTTGGACAGTCCGATACAAGATCAACGGTTGTCAGTTTTGCGCCGAAACTGACAAAGCCTCCACCGGCTTTGCACCAGGTACCCGGATTGGGCCTGCCCGATTCCGCAGCTCTCTCAGCCCGGCAATCACTCACCGCCCGTGTACCTGAGTCAACCCTGGTCAACAGCCCAGTGGGTCTTCTACTGCTTCTGGCCCATGTACCCGGATTGGGCCAGCCCGACTTCGCAGCCTCCTCTGCCCGACAATCGCTTGCTGCCCGTGTACTTGAGTCACACGCGGCCCATGAAACAGCAGATCTCTTCTTCTTCTGTCCTCTTTGACTATCGTTGACAATGACTTATCACTTTTGGAGCCCTGAGGCCCACGCTATTCGGCATGGCTCCTCAATCTCCCCCTTGATGAGTGCATTGTCAACACTCCTCTTCTTCAGCTCTACAGCACCTGCGAACAAATGTGGAAACACGAAAACAAAACACAAGAAAAAAAAAGAAGAAAATAAGGTAAAAGTTTAACCCTAATGACCAAATCCCGAACAAAAGCAAGAAGTGGTCATTATGGTTAACCACAACGTAAAAGCTCAAAATGAGTGCGATTTCAGAACAACAAGGATATCAACAGAGTAAGAACTCCCCCTTAAACTCTGATCCCAAATTTTCTCCCCCTTGTTGACAAGTGAACTCATCAAGCACTCAAAAGAGACACAGACTCCCCCTAAAATGCAACTCCCCCTCAAAATATGCAGTGAATTCAACTAGAGTGCATAAGGAGTGTAGAAAGCATGCTTCTCAGATATGATTGACTGCAATTACAATATCTAACAGATACAGCAAAAGACATATTGTAACGATACATGGCATGATCAGTGCAACAGATGATATCTAAAGAAAGTCATTTGCACGCATTTTTCAGTTTTTGCAAACAAAAGCATCACCACATGTTCCAATAAACAAGCAAGGTAAAGCATCACCACATGATATCTACCAAGATAAGCATTGTCCAAAACAAAGTGCTTCAGCAAACTTGTTATTATTTCAATTTTCAAGCTTTTTCTTTTCCCTTTTTCATTTTTGCCAGGGGTTATTTGCATGCCAAACCTTATGCTGACCGACCAAGTCAAGCCTAGGCCAGAACTGGACCGCCAGAAGCTTAAGACATTGGTCTTGGCATACACTACAGTGTCCTAGTTCATACCAAAGTGCTATGGTACGCAGTCCAGAAAAATGCAATGCGACAAGACAAACCCACCTCGATCTTTTCAATTTTAATCATAAAAAGGCATGGAATTTTCATTTTTCTGGTTTTTCATTATTTTATAGCACATTTCCATGATTAAAGCATACAGATAGCAAAAGCACTCAGCCTACGCATGCTAGTTATCAGAAGCAATGGTGATCATTTTTCAATTTTAAAGCATAAAAAGCCATGCATATGACATATATCAGACTTATCAAGCAAACTGAGACAAGACATGATCATTGACGAGTAATCAAAAGCATGTACCAGCTAGAATAAGTAAAGCAGTTCAATCATATAACAGAAGCAAGCTCAAAAGTGTGATATGTGAATATGCAAGATATGAACACACACAAAAAGACTCAAGAAAAGAGTAAAGAAGAAAGAAAACTGACGCAAAATATCCTAAAAAGAATACACAACACCCAAATCCCCTCGTAAACGCTCAAAGGTAGACTGATCTAGGGGTTTGGTGAAAATGTCAGCCAACTGATGATGGGTATCAACATGAACAAGGTCAATGACACCTTTCTCATATTGATCCCGCAGAAAGTGAAAGCGCACATCAATGTGTTTGGTTTTTGAATGAAGACATGGGTTTTTCCCTACACTAATGGCACTAGTGCTGTCGCAAAACAATGGAATCCGGGTAGGAAAGAACAACCCAAAATCTCGCAGAGTGGAAATCATCCAAACCAACTGTGAGCAGCAGCTAGCAGCAGCTACGTACTCAGCCTCTATGGTCGAAAGAGCAACTCCAGATTGCTTTCGAGAAGACCAAGAGACAAGAGAAGAACCAAGAAATTGGCAAGTACCGGAAGTCGACTTGCGATCCAACCGGCACCCACCAAAGTCGGCATCCGAAAAGCCAGATAAATCGAGAGAAGATGATGCTGAGTAGAAAAGACCAAGATCGGGCGCATAAGTGAGATACCTGAAGATGCGCTTGACAGCCTGCCGGTGAGACGCGCGTGGTGAAGACTGGAAGCGCGTGCACAATCCCACGGCGAACTGAATGTCCGGTCTGGTCACCGTCAAGTACAACAGCGAACCGATCATCCCTCGAAACTCCGTCTCGTTGACCTTGATGCCGCTCTCGTCCTTGTCCAGATCCCCAGATGTGCCCATCGGGGTCATCTGCGGCTTCAATTCACCACCAAAGTCAAATTTCTTAAGCATGTCGCGAGTGTACTTACCTTGGTGGATGAAGGTCCGTCCTTGGTCTGCTTGATCTAGAGCCCTAAGAAGTACTTGAGCTCACCCATGAGGCTCATCTCAAACTCGCTGTGCATTTGCTCAGAAAACTTGGACACAAGAGAATCAGTAGTACCGCCAAAGATAATATCGTCCACATAAATCTGAGCGACTAAGAAATCTTAAGCATCTCTGAGCAAGAAAAGAGTTTTATCCACAGAACCCATCACAAAGCCCTTCCCCAACAAAAATTGCTTTAACCGGTCATACCAAGCCCTGGGGGCTTGCTTCAACCCGTATAAAGCTTATTGTAATTTAAAAACATGTCGAGAAAACTTAGAGTTCTCAAAGCCGGGGGGGTTGCCTAACATAAACCTCCTCTTCTATGTACCCATTCAGAAAAGCACTCTTAACATCCATTTGAAAAAGCTTAAAACCCTTCGAAACGGCAAAAGCTAGAAGAATACGAATGGACTCAAGACGGGCAACAGGAGCGAAGGTTTCTTCAAACTCAATACCTTCCTTCTGGCAATAACCCTGGGCAACTAGTCGAGCCTTGTTGTGCACCACAACCCCATCTTCACCTTGTCCGTTCTTGAACACCCACTTGGTGCCTATTGGGTTGCATCCTGGTGGCGGCTCAACTAGTGTCCAAACCCGATTACGGACAAAATTCTCAAGCTCTTCTTGCATAGCATTAATCCAATTAGAATCAAAAAGAGCATGAGAAATGTCTCTGGGCTCAAATGATGCAACAAACGCAGATTCAGCAAACACAGCAAGAGAGGCAGAAGAACGCAAAGTTCTCTCAGTCAAATCACCAATGATGAGCTCTGAGGGGTGATCACGCTGAACTGCTCGGGTTCCCTGGTGATCAGAAGTCACCTCACCGGAGTCAGCAGCTGGCACCTCTAGACTCGACTGAGGGGGCTCGATCGAAGTGGAAGAAGTGATCAGAGGTCTGCCCTCGTCCTCAGTCAAAGTCTCAGAAGGTGTGAGCTCTGCAGGGGGTGCAGAAGGCCCACCCTCATTAGCAGCTGGAGTATCCTCATCTTCCTCGAAGATGGACTCTACGAGCTCACCATCAGAAGGCTCAAAAGAAGGAGTCAAAGAAGGCAAGGACTCATCAAATGAAACCTCACAAGTCTCGACAAGCAGCTGGGATTCGAGGTTCCAAACACGGAAGCCTCGAGAATGCAAAGCGTAGCCAAGAAAAACCCCGTCCCAGTAACGAGACTCAAACTTGTCCAAATGCCCTCCCTTCTTGAGCACAAAGCACTTGCAGCCAAATGCTCGCAAGTGGCTCACTTTGGGCTGTCTGCCAAACCGCAATTCATATGAAGTCTTACCAAGGTAAGCTCTAAGAAAGATGCGGTTGGCCAGATAGCAAGCCGTGTTCATGGCTTCAGCCAAAAAACGCCTAGGAGTCCTGTGCTCATCGAGCATCGTCCTGGCCATCTCGACTAGCGTGCGGTTCTTTCGTTCCACAACGTCGTTCTGTGGGGGAGTGTAAGGAGAAAAAAACTGATGGTCCAGACCCTGATCACTACAGAATCTGACGAACTGAGAGTTCTTGAACTCAGAGCCGTTGTCGAAGCGAATTGCTCGAATCCGACCATTGTTCTCATTCTTCAGCTTCAAAATCAGGTCATGAACAAACTGAAACGTTTCATCCTTAGACTCCAAAAAGAACACCCACGAGAATCGAGAAAAGTCGTCAACAATCACAAGTGCATACCACTTCCCACCAACTGAGCGTACCCGAGCAGGACCTACAGTGTCCAAATGTAAAAGCTCGCCCGGATACGAAGTCATCACCTGAGTCACAGGTGAGTGAGAAGCGGCAACCATTTTCCCATGACGACAGGGATGACAAACTAGATCCTTCTCCATCTTAAGCTTGGGCAATCCTCGGATGAGGTCCATAGAGCTTAACCTGACTAGTAGATCAAAACTCAAGTGACCTAACCTCCTATGCCACTTCCAGAGCTCAGAAGAAGATCCAGCAATCAAACAGCGAGAAGGGCCAAAAGAACTAGAGAAGTCAATTTGAAAAACTTTGCCGAATGGTAAAATCTGGCCAATCAAAGACCCTCTAGAATCAACCACAGAAGAATTACCCTTCTTAAAACGCACTTCCAAACCATCCTCAAGAAGTTGCGAAACAGAAATCAAGTTGAAGTTCAAATTTTTAACCAAAGCAACATTCTTCAAAGAGAAATGATCTGAAATGCGAATTGAGCCTATGCCACTTACTTTCCCTTGACCGCTGTTCCCGAACGTGATGTATTCTTTGGAGCTCGGTGGAGTGAGACTGGAGAACCATCTGCGATGTCCCGTCATGTGGCGAGAGCATCTTGAGTCCATGATCCAAACATCCTCCAGTCCCCGGTACTGCACAATCAGTGGCTGTAAGTGGGGGCAAATGGTCCGGCACCAGGTTTAGCAAAAGAGCTAAACCAGTGTCGAGCCATCTGCTCAAAAGATGGAAAGCGAAAACTATCAAAAGAGTTTGGAACAAAACGAGGCTCAAAGCGCGGTCCTCGGTTCTGCCTAACCCTACGTCCACGAGGTAAAGAACCGTAGCCAACACGGTCTGGAACTCTGCCAGAACGGACACCACCAACTGGAGCACGCGGCCTGGCCTCCAGCCTCTCTCCGCGCCGAGGAACAGGCATGTTGGCGTAAAAGATTACGCTAACCGGTTTCTGTAGAAAAGAAACTAACAAACGACGTGTTTGCGAAGAGAACTGTTCTAAGCCTCCAAAAGGATAACAACTTAGAATAGTTCGAATGTGTGTATTGAATAACTTGTATTCGGTCCCTATTACAGGGTGAAATAGGGGTTATTTATAGGCCCAAATATTAAGGAAAAGACCTATTTACCCCTCTATTACAACCGACATAATGGAAACTATTCGGCTCCCTTAATAGGGCTAAAATGGTAAAAGACTAATCTAATGAGAAAGAAGATAAGTCTTCCATCTTAGCTGGCAGAAAAGATCTTGAAAAGCCTTAGTTCGAAGATGTACTCCGAACCAATGCCTATCTTCGTACTCCGAACTTGACTCCGGGTATCTTCGAAGATGAACATCTGGGAATCTTCGAATCCGCTGTCTGCCTTTATGTTGCTTCGGCAATAACCCCGACGATGAGATATTTTCCCCCAACAACGCAGTCTACCACCCTGCTGGTAGAACTGCTCCTGTTCACCACGAGCCCTCTCTGCTCTCTCAACCCGCTTCATCCTGAAGCAGAACTCTGACAGTACTCACAATGATAGGTGGGCTTCTTGGGATGTGGTTGAGGCTTGGGATGTTTAGGCTTGGTAGTGTTTGGTGTGGTCTTCTTGGGTTGAGAGGGTCCAGGAAGAGAGTCTAGAGAAGAATGAAGGTGTTTGGGCTTAGGAACCCAGATAGGCTTCTTGGGTGGAGCTTTGGGTGGTTCATGAATCACTCCATCCTTGGGCTCATAAGCCTGGGAAGACTCAGTGGAGTGAGTCTTGGGATACCTCTGCTTTGGAGTCATTTTACTCCACTCCACTGCCCGGCTAATGGCACTTTCAAAGTCAGCCTTGGTGTAGGTATAACCTACTCCAAACCCATCCTGCCTCTTGAACTGCTGGATCATCATGCTGAGCTGAGGCTCTCTGGCACTGATCCAACTCAGGATGGAACGGAGGTAAAAGTTCTCATTCTGAGAATCTGCTAGCTCCTCTCTCAAGGAAGCTAGAACCTCCACCTGAGACAAGCAGGTCTCACACTCACTCTCGATTTGAACAGACTTTTCAGCTTTCAGCTTGATCAACTCCATTCTAAGAGACAGACAGTTCTCACAAACAGTGGGTGGAACTGACAGTGTCTCAAGCTCTAGCCTAGTCTGTGCAAGCTCAGCTCTCACTCTCTCCAAATCCCCTAAATGCTCATCGCCCTTGGCTTTCAGCTCAGCTAAGACAGCTAGATGAGATGGGCAATCAGCACAGGGTGCGATGACAGTGGCTTGAGCATCTTTCAGCTCCAGCTGAGCGCTTTCAAGCTCAGTGGCCAAAGCGTCCCTCTCATCAACCCTTTCTGTGTACTTGGACTTCAGAGTCGACAGGTCACACAGAAGCACCTCACACTTTGGGCACTCACTGCTATCACCCAAGCAAGGGGAAGAAGATAGACTCTCAATTCTGCCGTTGGCCACGGCAAGCTCACTCTCTAACTCATCTATCCCCTTCTTAGCCCCCCTAAGCAGTTTTTCCCGATATTTCAACTCCTGACGATTGCTTTCAAGTAAAACAACGATTTCTCGTTCATAAGATGATACCTTTTCGTTGTCGTCGTCGTCGGAGTCGTCGGAGGAGCTCTTTTCTTCCTTATCCCCAAGAGCCATTGAACAGAAGCTCTTGCGGGATCTTCGGCGCTGGTGTGAGCGGCTCTTTGGCTTGTCCCCGAAAGCCATGAAGCAGAGGCCCCCCGGATCGTCCTTGTCCTTCCCCTTCCTGATGGCGATCTCCTCATCACTTGAGCTCGATGAAGAGGAAGAAGACGTGGACCGCTTGGAGTAACTCTTCTCCATCTCGGCGAAGAAGGCCTTGTCGCGCTTCTTGTTGTCTCGCCGGTAGTCCTTCAGGGCCTTCTTGAAGAACCTGGTCTTCGGCTTGCCCTTGTTGAAGGAGGAGCTGTCGTGCTTGCCGGAGTCATGGAAGCCACCACCGGTGCCCTTCTTGTGTCCATTGTGCTTGGGGCAGTCGGCGATGAAGTGTCCTAGATCACCACACTCAAAGCACCCGGATTTTGTGCCGTGTCTTTTGAACATTCTCTTGTCATAGACACGACGCACCCGGTTGTTAAAAAGACACAAATCATCATCTCCGAACAACTCAAGCTGGTCCTCAGTGATAGACATCAAAGAGAACCCAGCACAGCTCACAGAAGAGGCATCAACAGAAGGTGTAGCAAGGGCCAGAGAATTCGATCCATAACCAGTGAGATTTGATCTCATCTAGAGATCAACCTCAGTAGCCTTCAGCTTGCTAAACAACTCAGAAATGGTCAAGGTATCATAAGAAGTACTCTCAATGATAGAAGATACCTTGATCTCCCAGATCTTTCGGTCCAAGGTATGGAGAACCTTGAGAGCCTGCTCGTGATCTGAGACTAACTGAGCACCCTCAGCCTTGTTGTCCCGAAGCTTGTTTATGATCGACTGAAAACGACCAAACAAAGCCTCAACAGATTCACCCGGCTTCTGTGTGAAATTTTCATATTCACGTCGGTAGGTCTGATAGAGCCGAGCCATGACCTGAGATGTTCCCTCATGTTGTGCCTTGAGGGTAGCCCAGATCTCTCTCGCAGTGGAGAGATGGCTGACACGCTCAAATTCAGTGGGACCTAAAACAGAAAAGAGTATGTTCACAGCCTTACTGTTGCTCAGATGCTGAGCAATGATACCAGCAGTACCATGCTCAGCGACTGGCAAAATGACAAACGTGGTGTGAACGCAAATGTCCCATATGTCCGAGCCCTAGCTCATGAGATAGGCTCGCATGCGAGTCTTCCAATAATTATAGCCATAGGCTTCCAAGGACGGGACCTTGCCAGGAGACGTCATGGTCACTACAGGGGTTTAGAACCGGTTAAGGTATGGGAAAAAAACCTAACCTCGCTCTGATACCACTTGTAGGACCGAAAGTAGCGACCAGAGGGGGGGTGAATGGGCGCCTAAAAAATTCTTTCGAATCAATGGCCTGCTCCCAAAACCCAATGCATTTCAAAAAACTAAACAGCAAAGCGAGAACAGATTGACTAAGTCTGCAGATTCAAAGTCTGCTGATTCAGAGGTTGCATATTCGAAGGTTGCAGATTCAAAGGTTGCAGATTCGAAGGTTGCAGATTCGGAGGTTGCAGATTCGGAGTCTGCTGATTTCGAAGTCTGTTGATTCGAAGTCTGTGGATTCGAAGGTTGCAGATTCGAAGGTTGCAGATTCGAAGCCTGCAGATTCGAAGCATGCAGATTCGAAGTATGCAGATTCGAAGCCTGCAGATTCGAAGTCTGCTGATTCAAAGTCTGCAGATTTGAAGCTTGCAGATTCGAATTCTGCTGATTCAAAGTCTGCTGATTCGAAGCCTGCAGATTCGAAGCTTGCAGATTCAAAGTCTGCTTCACAGAGTTGGACTTCACACAAGAAAAGGGACTTTGTCCCTGTCAACTCGATCAAAAAGCTATGCAGGAAAAAGCAAGCCTAGAGTACTAGTGTACTGTTGCTACAGAGAAGTAGTACTACTTGCAAACAGCAAGAACTAGTACTACTCAGTGAAGAACCGAAGCAACAAAGACTCAGTTCTCAGGAATAGAAGTTGTTGCACATCAATAAAGACCATAAAAACACTGCAAACCGAATGACAAGAGGAGGGAAGAGAATCTCACAGATTCAAGAAGAACAACTGGAATGCAGGAATTAAATCGCAGGGAACAAGAACCTGGCGGCGCACAACAGGAGAGAGAACACAGGAGACAAAATGACCCAATAGATTAAAAAGTGAATTCTGGAAGGGTAGTCCAACCCTAGGGATTGGAGGCCTATTTATAGGCAGCCCAACACTAGGAATATTCCACCAGCCCCTTAGGGTTTTTACAGATGCTAAAATAAAGAAAAATGACTCTACTGCCCTTAGGAATTTTTACAGACACGACTGACTGACTGTGGGCCTAGAGATACAGATGACTTATCCGGAAGCTAAGCTTTCGTAGCGACTACGGCTTCTCTTCTGGACAGTCTGATACAAGATCAACGGTTGTCAATTTTACGCCGAAACTAACAAAGCCTCCACCGGCTTTGCACCAGGTACTCGGATTGGGCCTGCCCGATTCCACAGCTCTCTAAGCCCGGCAATCACTCACCGCCCCTGTACCTGAGTCAACCCTGGTCAACAGCCCAGTGGGTCTTCTACTGCTTCTGGCCCATGTACCCGGATTGGGCCAGCCCAACTTCGCAGCCTCCTCTGCCCGACAGTCGCTTGCTGCCCGTGTACCTGAGTCACACGCGGCCCATGAAACAACAAATCTCTTCTTCTTCTGTCCTCTTTGACTATCGTTGACAGTGACTCATCACTTTTGGAGCCCTGAGGCCCATGCTATTCAGCATGGCTCCTCACATGGTTTGAAAACTTGGTAGAGAATGTAGTTTTTTGGACTAAGTTCCCCACGGACGGCACCAACTGTTGGCGTAAAAGATTACGCTAACAGGTTTCAAGAGATTAGAAACTAGCAAACGAAGTGTTTGTGAAGCAAACTATTTTAAGCCTCCGAATGGATAATAGCTCAAAATAGTTCAAAGTTATGTATTGAATAATTGAGTATTCGATCCTCATTACAGGGTAAAACGGGGGGTATTTATAGGCTCAAACATTAAGGAAAAGACCCTTTTACCCCTCCATTACAACCGACATAGTGGAAACTATTCGGTACCCTTAATAGGGCTAAAACAATAAAATACTAATCTAATGAGAAAGAAGATAAGTCTTCCATCCTAGCTAGCAAGGAAGCTCTCTGAAGAGTCCATGTTCGAAGATATACTTCGAACTAGAGTTCGTCTTCATCCTTGGAACATGATCCAATGTACTCCCGGAGTTAGACGCTGGAAACCTTTGATTAAATCACCTGCCTTTGTCTTGTTGAAGCAATGGCTCTGAGGATGAAGTATTTTCACCCAACAGTAGTTTCGATTTCGGTCACCACGATTTAAGGTTCGATAATCATTGGTTCAGTACCAGCTTGCAGCTCCGTAAGATGGTTTGTCGTTAGGTTGTAGGACCGAGAGTAGCGACTAGAGGGGGTGAATAGGTGCAAAAACAAAATTCACAAATCTCTGAAATAAAACAAAATTTTTCACTTTCCAGTCACTTGTGATGTGAAGCGACACTCTAAGACTATTCACAGTGGTGGGTTTTATAACACTGTTTCCTAGAAGTCCACATCATCTTTGCAACTGAATGAAATACCCTCTCTCAGTGGAAAGTTTCATTTCACTATTTCCTAGGCTAACCAATGTAATTAAATGTAACTAGCTCTCATGAAATACCCTCTCTCTGATGAAACGATTTGGCTCTCAGTGGGCGTTTCATTTCATTTCATCCGTCTTGGAAACGCGTTAGCACCATGTCATGGTGATGATACTACTTCATTCTCTTCACTCATTAATTGAATGTCATGTCAGAAAAAAATTTTATGTGGCATGGTAATTAATACCATGAAACACTCCATGCAACTCCCATTGTGAATCGCCTAAGAGATCATAAGTATTCAAGCAAGATCAAATGATTGTACCCTCAAAAAATGCCACAAGTTTCCTATGAAAAAGACACGAATAAAGCAATCAAGGACATTTGATCAAACACATGATGGACATGAAGAAATTTCCTCGAAACTCAAGTGAAACATATCATTGAACACATGATGGACATGTTAGAACTCATTCACAGATCAATCAAAGCATTTCATGAAACATATAAAGCACAAAAACTTATAGATAATCAATTAAACACTTGGCGCACACCCCATTGGCATTTTATCAAACACTGCACATGCATACATTCACATTTATATGCATTTCATTAAACACACATTTTTTAAACATTTAATGTGCACAAGTAAATCACAGACATTTAATCAAATAGGTGGCATGCAAACTAGAGTACACTAAACCATATAGAAATTTCATCGAACAGTTGAAGAACAAAGGAGAACCAGATGTTTATACCGATATGGTTCATTTAATGTGCACAAGTAAATCATAGACATTTAATTACATAGGTGGCATGCAAACTAGAGTACACTAAACCATATAGAAATTTCACCGAACAGTTGAAGAATAAAGCAGAACCAGATGTTTATACCGATATGGTTGCCAAGGAAGTTAGCCGAGCGGAGAGAACGCGGTCTTGTGTAGACGTCAGCGTTCTTCCCTATTTGCAGTGGTGAAGCACCATGTGAATACCAAGCAAAACAACTGCAGGTGCGGGTCCCCGTGCGGTCGGCCCCACGCACAGACTGGGGGCACACAACACTATGGACTGAACAGCGCACCGATCTAGGCCTAGCGGTGGCTGGCTTCCACACTTGGGCGTGCGTCTTGAAGCAAACCGTGTGAAGTCCGTGTGCTATGGGGGAGCCGGAGAAGGAAATCTACACCGGGAGATGCATAGGGAAACAACAGGAATTGCTTGCCTTGGCGTAGAGGCCAAAGCGGCCAGATGCAGGCGGGCAGCTAGCCCAAGGTCCTTGATGTGACGGTGCTTTACACTAGCAGGATGCCGTCATATGCAGAGGCAATACAAGGGGTGGAGAAAACTACAGCAGTCGGCAATAGGCATGGTGAAGAAAAGCCAGTCAACAAACGATAGGAAAATCACGGCGGTGGTGCTGCAACCCCCAAGCCGGCGTCGATTGTGAGGAAGAAAACAATAGCCAAAACATAGTGATAGAGTTTTTGATTTGAAAAATATTTTTTCTAAGTGATAAGTAATCCTAGGGGGACATCTACTACTATTTATAGGCTAGACTCAAAAAGGAAAAGACCAAATTGCTTTTTAGGAATTTGAATACAGACGCAAGTTTTACAGATGAAGACTCACTAGGCAAAATAGTAAAAACCTAGATTCTTGATATTTTGTCCGATGCAGAGCTTTCGTGGCTTCCACGGCTTCGCATCAAGACCGTGGATCTTCGGATTGACGGATCGACGTAATCGATGGTTTTGATCACAAATAGCAAAAGTGCTTGCCGCCCTTGCACCGGGTATCCAGATTGCACCAACTTGACTCCGCAGCTCTCTTAGCCCTGCAGTCACTCATCCATTTACTTGAATCAAACCCGATCAACACCATGACAAGTCACTTGCCACCCTTGCGCCGTGTGATGGGGGATTGGTCCCGATCTTCCGCTAGGTAAAGGATAACTTGGGTTGGTGGAGAATCTCGACGTTGGCGATCCAAGGCTCCGGTCTGGCGGATCAAAACCTTGCAATCGTTACACCACTGTCTCCGTTGGTTATCAACCACGCAGGACGCGATTGACCTCGCCACGAAGGCTAATTCCTGCAAGCGAACCCAAGAACACAAGAAAGAACATGAAGGATACAAATCGAATGCCAAATCACAGACAACGAAGATAAGGTGAGGTTTCACAAACGCCAATGCAGCAGCCAATCGGTCCGGTGCAAGAGGCGGGATCTAAACACAACAGTGTAGATGCAAACAAAGCAAAACCTAACCCTAGCGGCGGCTGGCGTGAGAATATATAGGGCGGCGGCCTGTGGAAGGCGAACAGACACATGCTGTGGGCTAGAAGACGTACAGACTCAGACTATGGGCCAACACGGCCCAGTTCTGTCACGCAGGACTGTTTTAAATACACAGGACGACTCGAAACTCCAAATGAGGTGAAACCAACGGCAAACGATCCGTCTTCTCCTCAGCTTTCCAAAAAGTCAAAGAACGCGCCAATCGGACCTCGTATGAGGAAGTTATGCCCATTTTGGTGCAGGGTGGTTGATGTAGTCCGAACCAGCGAAATCTTGACTTCAAAATATCCGTGCGACTCCGTCTTCAACTCCAACTCTTCTATTCCATCTCCCATGGTCCTAAGCAACAAAATATCACTAGTATTCAGTAGCATCCCGTTCAAACAAATATTAACATAGTTGCTAAGGAAAGAATTAACCTCATGGTTCAAGCGACGGGCATGGGCGTGTGTGATTGGTCCTTGTAATTGAATTGTAGGTGGAGGCTCCATGTGTGTATCATGTGAAGTGATGTCCTCATCACCGTGTACCCGGATTGGACCACCACGATGAAGGAATTATGCCCAAGGAAATTCTCAAAGGATCGGAAGCTTCGATTATTTTCTGAATTAGAAACTGAGAGCTCAAATAGGAAGTTCCGATATGGTATCAAAAGTTCTGATAATTTATGTTTTGAGAAACCGAGATCTCAAAATCGGAAGTTCTGATTATTTTTGATTTAGAGACAGAGAGTTCAAACCAGAAGTTCCGATTTGTAATCGGAAGTTCTGATAGCGGTATCGGAAGTTCCAATAATTTCTGGGTAGCAGACCGAGAGTCTAAATCGGAAGTTCTGATCCAGGATCAAAAGTTTTGAGGAGGTCAAATAGATTGGATCTATGGGGTTTTCATTTGGATTTGGACTATGGATATAACCTCTGTACAAAGGGAGGATGGTATCGGAAGTTCCGATAATTTATTGTTTGCGAAATAGAGAGCTTAAATCAGAAGTTTTGATTTGGAATTGGAAGTTTCAATAATTTCTAATTTAGAGACAGAGAGTTCAAACTGGAAGTTCCGATGTGGATCAGGAAAAATTGGTCTGGTCGGATGTTCCGATAAGGGTATTAGAAGTTCCGATAATTTCTAAAATTGCAGACCGAGAGTCTAGACCAGAAGTTCCGATCTAGGATCGGATGTTCCGAGGTGGGCGAAATAGATTGGATCTATTGGGACTCAATGTGGATTGGGGCCAGTGGTCTCACCTCTATATAAAGAAAGGAGGTGGACGAGGTCTTGGACATTAGATTATTCTTTGTTTCGATCAGATATAAACCTTAGCCACCAAGAACCTCTCCTCTAGGATTTCTTCCGGATATCACCAATGGTGCTAGCACGCTGGTGTGAGATCAATCTCATCCCTATAGATGTGGATACCGCGGAGACGCTGCTCTAATAGCGGTGCTCATAGACTTCTTCATGTGGACACCACCGTCTTCGTCGATTGGATCACCAGAGAACGGGCTGACCGAGGCGAGGATAAGAAGCGTGGACATGCTTCCCCAATATCTTCTTCCGCTGTACCTAGCACATCTCGCGTTAGAAGGTAATAATTCATGATCCCTAGCACGCATGGTTCTAGGGATTTAAGGTGAAAATTTTGAATTTTCCAGCTATCGTAGCTTCCCCATTCCTCAACAGTGGTATCAGAGCCTACATGCGTAGTGTTCGATCTGGATCCCTAATGTACGGATATACATGGTGGAAAAATAGATTAGATCTATTTCTGTTCGTAGAATTTTGGAAGTTCTGACGCTTGATCGGAAGTTCCGATGCTTGTCGGATCAGAAGTTCAGATGCCGAACAAGATTTGCGACAGAGCAGGCAGATCGGAAGTTCCGATCCAAACAAAACTAGAAATTTCGAGGCTTTTGTGCTGATATTTTCAAATCTAGATATCAATCACTTGTAGAATTGTATGGCCTTGATAAATGTGATGTATGAGATTCATGCTGTTGGCGTAAAAGATTACGCTAACAGGTTTATGAAATTGTATGTGTGGCAAACAAAGTGTTTGTGAAAGCGGACTATCTCAAGCCTCCAAATAGGATAACATCTCGAAGTAGTTCGAAGTTATGTATTGAATATCTGAATATTCGATACCCTTTACATAGTGAAGACGGGTTTTTATAGACCAGATAATAAAGGAAAAGACTCCTTTACCCTTTAATTACAACCAACTAAAAAGATACTATTGAATACTCTTCATAGGGGTAAAAAGGTAAAAGACTAATTTAATCAGAAAGAAAACAAATCTTCTATCCTTGCTAGCAACACTCCTTTGGCCGTGAAGACTTCGAGAGACTTCATTACACTAGAGTCTTAACGGAGATCTTCGCTATATAATACTCTGAATACAGCACAACTCCGATGCTTTTAAGGCCTTCGAAGATCAAAGCTTCTGACTTCAACTCTTTTGCTGATATCTGCAGAGGAACGTTCTTGCCCTCTGGAGGATGAAATATTTTCCCCCAACACTAGCCCCTCGAATACTTCTCTCAAAATTGCCTATACAATAAGAGGGCAGTATACGCAAGAAACAATTGCATACTTAGCAAATTTTACCACTCTTTGAAGCATTCAAAGGTGTGGAATCTTCGGACTAACTTCTATGCGAAGATGAGTGCCGAAGTGGCTTCGGAGATAGATCCTTGCGAAGCTGAAATAACCGTTAGACTCACAGAAATAGCCGTTACTTTTTTTAAAGGACACAATGTCATTTCATTTCTGGAGGCGTGATTTCTCATGAAGAGTCGTAGTGAATCGTAACGGTAAAGAAGATGGAACGACACATATGAACGGTACGCTGCAACTGCAAGTTCACATTATAAATAAAAGAACAGGGGTGCGTTTTGGATACTTTACCAACTGCTTCTGCATTTCCCCTTTCTGCTTCCTGAGCCCAAACTTCATCTTCTCCAATGGCAAAAACTAGCCACAAAGTCCCCGTTCCTGCTTCGTCGTTGGCTAGGAAACAGGCGATGACGGTAGCAGCAGCAACATCTTCGCATAATCCTCGCCTAGCCGGTCCTCATGATCTTCTTCCAGCATCGACCAAATATAGGGATCAATCGTACAATTTGGGGCCTTCAACTTGCTCAAAGAAGTCCATCGCGGCAGCGACTGCTGGGAAGACGGGTCCTAGAATCAAGATTCGCTAGGCCAGGAAAGAAGTGATTCCTGCGCCACGATCTGGAGAGGTAGTTGTCTTCGAAGCATTCTTCGAAGCAGGATTGGGGCTTCCAGCAGTGGATTTCCTCTCCAAAGTATTAAGGTTGTTCCATGTTACTTTGCCCCAACTTTCCCCCAACGCTATCGCGCGCCTAGCCATCTTTGAATGGGCGATGTGAGCCGAAGGTTGTGCTAGGAGAGCAGAGATCTTCGCGGTGCTTCACAAAGCTTCCTGCCAACCGAAGACTTACATTGGAGCCGAAGGAGAGAATATGGTGGTTGCCTTCGACAACATCAATTTCTGGCTTCGCGAAGAATATCAAGACTAGTTCCCGGCGAAGGCCATCAACGCTAGATTGTATACGGATTGGATTCTTCGCTGGTTCTATACCGAGGTATGGAAGGACTGCGCCTTGGCCGGACCTCTAGAAGACATCTTCTATCGGAGGGAGGCAGAAGTCCAACCAGACCCCAATCAACTTGAAGCTCTCATCGGACTGCTTCAATCCATAAGTCATCGCATGAGCATGCATGACTTAGCGGAGGTGTTCATCAGACTCCGGATCCCTCCTTTGATGGCTAGTTGGCCGATCAACTTCAAAGAGAACCCGTAGGGTGGACTACAGGAGATCCCTCCAAGTGCTACAGGTAAACTTGTACATCCTGCAAAATGTTTTGGCACACAGTATTGGTTCTATAAAAATGATTTAACCGTAAGAAAATCTTGCCTTTTAGCTCCACACGCCACCCTCACTCTGGAAAAATTGTCCGAACTTCGGAGAAGATCCATGGGGCTCCTACACTCGTTGAAATGGAGTGGAGGGTGAAATTGGTTGGCAGCTGGGAGCGATTCAACCGAGTAATTGACAAGTAATTGTTTTCATACATGGATATGCAATATACTTCATATTACATGTTTTTTCATATGTACAAACCTTCTTTACTAATAAATGCTTGTTTCTGCTTATTTTGAACAGGGTGTCGAAAAAGGTGAGGAGTGTCACGAGGAAGCTCTTCCGCTTGGGGAGTTCATCGGCGAGTACACCGGCGAGTACCCCGACGAGTCAGGAGGACACCCTATTCCAGGGTAGTTCCTCTTCTTCAAACAGACATCGTCAAGAGCAGCTCCTGAGATGCATAGATCCGACATTAATTGGTCGGCCTATTGCATTTCAACTAGATGATGAGGTAACTTTCAGATTGTTTTTTATGCCAGTTATAAACTATTACTAATTGTTTCAATATTGTTTTGTAGGAGGAAGAACACTTGGAGAGTGCGGGTCATGAGGATCATCCGTTGGGTGGGGGGTAGGAGGGGGATGTCCCAGAGTGTGCGGCACAGAGGGATGACCCAGAGGGTGTGGGGCAGGGGGATGACCCGGAGGGTGCGGGGCAGGGGGATCTCCCGGAGGGTGCGGGTCAGGAGGAAGGTGCTGAGGCTGCCGGCGGGTCCTCAGTAACTTTCAGGACGAGCCACTTGGTCGCTCCACCAGTAGTCTCTTCCGGTGGAGCCAAGATCGAGATTACGCCTGTTGGTGACGGGTAAGTGTAATACTCTTCTGTTGTTTTGCTTTTTTTTCAAAAAATTTCTTTCACTAAACTAATTAACTTTATTTATTATGTATTTCTAGATCTTGGATTGACTCTCGGTTCGACGACAGTTCGAGGGTCAGGCAGGTTAACCAGATATTGGGTAACCTGTGCCGTCTGCACTACCCAGGGGTGCTGACAATGCCGACCGGTGAGCGGGTTCTATGCCAGACATGGGACCAGTACCGGTTCGCTCCTCACGGGCGCCACGGAACTGCTCAGGGGGCGGTGTCTCATGACTTCTGGGTATGCAAGTGTTTTTTCAATCTTCTTTTAGGCTTTTCGAGTTACAACATTGTACTAATCATTACTTTTGCAGTTACGCTTTTGCTTGCCAGAAGTCGGCAATCACCATAACCATGCCCTTCAAGTCTTCAACAACAATGCACATAAGGTGGTGAAGGACGCCATTTCGTATGCCCGCATTCAAGCGAACAATGCTTACTACAAGGAGAAGCTAGGGCAACGAATGAGCAAGGCGACGGGCTCATCGTCAATCTATTTGACTGAAGAAGAATACCGTTCGGTAAACAATTCTAACTTTTTACCTCTTTGATTGTTGAGATTTGTTGTCATATAATACAAATAGCATCTCTGTTCAGGTGAGGATTCCGTGGTTTGCAAACCGCGAGGACGCCTATTTCGAATTCTGCAAGATTTGGTCTTCAGACGCATTTAAGAAGACTTCCGAGCATAAAAGACAATGCCGCGGGACGGATCCGAAGCACAGATATGGTGCCGACGGACATATTCGCCACACTAAATGCTTGGTAAGACCTCCTTCTGTCACTCTCTAGCTATAGATACATTGTAATGCGACTAACTCATTTCTAATGTACAGGAAGCTAAATCTGGCAATGTGCCAAGTGACATAGAGGTGTATACCTCTGGTCACAAAGGAAGCGATCCGACACAGCCAGATGTCTTGTGTAGCCAGACAGCCACGGACCATTTGGTGAGATGTTATTAAGAGTTTACGTAATTTCATTTTTCTGCGTCTAGCTAATCGGACATGTTTTTTGCAGGCGCAGTATGGTGAACACATGGTTCGACTCCATGGAGAGGACTATGATTGGCGGAGAGAACCTGTGGACCAAATGGCCGTGTACTCCAGCGGAGGTGGCAAAAGCCATGGACGGTGAGACAATGTTTTTATTAATGTTTTGTGTATGGTATTGTGATGGTAACTAACCCCTGTTAATGTTGCAGGTACTCCATGTTCAATGGAGTTATTGACTCGAGAGCGGTGAGAGCTCAGAAGTCAGCTCAGTCGTCGCAGAGCTCCGTCGGAGTTGGCTCCAGCCGTCGTCGCTCAGAAGAAACCCCGGAGATGGTTCAGATGAGGGAGGAATTGAGGCGGGTAAACGAGCACAACAGGAAACAACAAGAGTACTATACCGCCTGCTTAGCACAACAACATGCGATGATCCAAGTAAGTTTAGTTTAGAGTGTTGCAGTTCAAAAGTATTCAGAAATAGGTTTAGAACTAACTGATTACATTACAACATTTGTAGAAACTAGCCCAGCAAAACAGTGGATTTGACATGTCCATGTTCCAACCACTACCTCCCCCGCCACCACCACTATCTCCTACATCACCTGAGGTACCTCCTAAATACTTAAGTTAGCGTTTAGAAGGGTAGTTGAGTTCGTTTCTAATTTTGTCTATTTCTTCAGTGTATCCATACGCCTGGTCAGGATGGAGCCTCCGGGGCAAATGTGAACGAAGCGGGAGGCAGCGGCGGCGCCCACGACCCAAATGTGGGCGATCAGTGAGTATGGATGTGTATAATGAACCTGAATTGAATCTCGATATGTTATGTGACTTTGTATGTGAATTTGGATGGTACATGTGAATCCAGATGTGTATTGTGACTTTGAATGTGAATTTAGTTGTGTTATGTGATTTTGGATGTGATGTGTGAAGTTTTGGATGTGAGATGTGATTTTGGATGATATATGTGAAGATTGAATGTGATTTTGGATGTGAAATGTGAATTTGCATGTGTATTGTGAATGTGATTGAAATTGTGGTTGGATGTGAGTGTGAGTAGGGGAACCAGGAAAAAATAAAAAAAATACCAGGTAAATTCCGTCGGCTTTTACCATAGCCGACGGAAGTTAGCTGGTTTCGGCCACGTGGGCAGAAAGGCTAACTTCCGTCGGCTAGGGACAAAGCCGACGGAAGTTAGCTGCCCGTAACTTCCGTCGGCCAGGCTGGCCGACGGATGTTAGTGCCCCCCTGCTGACGTGGCGGTGTTCGGCGCTAACTTCCGTCGGCCACGTGAAGCCGACGGAAGTTAGCTAACTTCCGTCGCCTCGCTTCCGTCGGCCAAAGGCCGACGGAAGTTAGCGTTTTGCCGACGGAAGTTGGCTTCTTCCGTCGGGAAAGGGCTAACTTCCGTCGGCTTTGGCCGATGGAAGTTGCCTGTTTTGTTGTAGTGGAAGTGTACTCGGAGTTGAATATCCCATTCTTCTAGACTGGATCAGTTTCGAGCAAGCCCCGAAGAAAAGGAAAGCAGAAGTAGGGACTTCAGCGCCAGCCAAGACACCTGTTGTTGTAGCAATTGAGTTAGCTACAGGTGGTTTCTGAGTGTATATGGTGTATAGAATGAACCTCGAAGGGTTCTCACAGAGGGAGAAAGAATTTATATTGGTTCAGGCCTCCTCGAAGGGATAATAGCGCTATGTCCAGTCTACAGTAGATTTGGCATAGTTTTGCCTCTGCCAAGTCTCATGGATTTGGCTATTACAAGGGCATGGCCTTGCTTTTATAGTCACGCAAGCCAAAGGAAAAGATCTAAATGCCCTCTACAGGTCATAGGCCTTATAGGGGCAAGAAGGGAAAAAGGACTAGACGACTACACAAATAGCTTTACAGCTTTACAGATGTGTCAGACAGACGCTACCTCTGAACAGCTAAACGACATACCAGCGGTAGTGGGGACCCCGGTATGGCTTTGCACTGTAGTGGACTCGAGATATTTTCCTAGTTCGAAGTAGTGCACGGAGCTCTTCGAGTAGAGACTACGTCAAAGGCTTCGAAGGGCACTTCGAGGTGGACTTTGAAGTACGCTCCGAACTGACTCTGAATGGACTCCCGAAGGCTTAGCTTCGAAAGGGTCCGAAGGGGGCCCAGAGGCTGGCTCTGGAGAACTCCGAAGGAAGCCCGGAGGCTTGACTCCATAGGGATCCGAAGGGAGCCCGGGGGCTAACTCTGAAGGAAGCCCGGAGGCTTGACTCCAGAGGGCTCTGAAGGGAGCCCGGAGGCTAACTCAAACAGGCTTCGAATGGAGCCCGGAGACTTGGTCTAGCTGCTGCTTGGAAATAACTTTGGTATGAGGGATCTGTTTTGACTTCATGCTTCAGCGGTGGTAGGCTCCGAGCCCGAGGCCTATGGAGGCTAACGTAATTTTGCCCCTGTTTAAGGAAAAACTTATTCCCCCAACAGTAGCCCCTCGCCCGCAGCCCTTCGGAGCGAAGGGGTGTGCGCCTCTGGATTAATGACTCAGAGTAAAAAGGTAACTTCAGAGAAGACGGGCCTTTGGTGCTTGGACCGAAGGGGGCTTCGACTTGCGCACAGAATAAATGCCTGCTCCGACTGACAGGGTGACCTCGCGGAGACCAAGCGACCCCGTAACAGTTATTCGAAGAGTTTGCGAGGGGAAGATTTCGGAGGAGATCCAGCTCTGGGTGCCTGTGAAGTCAGAGGCCATACCGAGGCCTCGGGCTGATGAGGTCATGCTTTTTTTAGCATTCTTAGAGGGAGGCCTCGGGCTACCAGCAGTGGACATGTTGAGCAAAGTGCTGAAGGCGTACAACTTCAAGCTTCCTCATCTGTATCCAAATGCCATGGTGAGGTTTGCTATTTTCGAATGGGCCATGAGGGTCGAAGGCTGCGAGGGGCGTGCGGATGTCTTCGTCGTCCTCCATGATGCTAACTGCTAGCCAAAGCAAAGGGAAGGGGCAGACCACGTCAAGAGCGCCTTGGCCTTCGGGAATGCCAACTTCCAGCTCTAGAAGGAGTACCAAGACGACTTCCCAGCGAGGGCCATCAACAACAAATGGTACTCAAAGTGGGACCAGGAGTGGTTCTATGCTTCGATGGGCGTGAAGTCCCCCCTTCGGAGTACCAACGCACTCAACTCTTACTAACGCGAAGGCATGGTGAAGACGAGCCCCAACGTCCTTCGGTCAAGAATCCTGCTCCTACGGAGAGTGGTTTTGAGGATGACATTAGGGACCTCGCGGAAGAGTTCATCACCCTTCGGCTCAGCCCCCTCACACTCTCTTGGCTAGAGAGTCTTTTCCAACCATCGGACTCGGAGGGACCAAGCAAGGTGTCGGCGGAGCGCCTTGGTAAGACTTCGATTTCCTCATCTTCGTACTTCGAAGAAATAACTTGTGTTAACTTGAAACTTTGATGAAGCTGCTTGTGAAGTAAGGCCTCCGGAGGAGGCAACCATAGCCGTGGAGCGCGTCGTTGGGGCTTCGGCGCCTGAGGAGAAAACCCAGAGGCTTGCTCTGGTGGGGACTTGGGAGCACTGGAACAGATTGTGTACCTGGCTCAGCGTCGCGGGGGTCCAAGCGCTTCCAAACTTCGCTAGCCCAGCACCCTCGGCGAGCAGCTTCAAGAGGAAGAAGGTGCACGACGAAGAACCCGAAGCCTCTAGTGTTCACTCGGAGCTCCCTATGGATGAAACCCTGACTACGGAGCAACAGCCGTGAGCCTTGGTGTTTGTAGGACCGAAAGTAGCGACCAGAGGGGGGTGAATGGGTGCCTTAAAAATTTTTGAGAATCAATGGCCTTCTCCCAACACCCAACGCACCTCAACAAACAACCAGCAGAAACAAAAACCTTACCACCAGTGCTAAAAATAATCTAGACTAAAAACGACCGGTGTCCTAGTTGAAAAAACACCAACACAGTGTTTAAAGGCATATTAACAGCGCATTCAAAACATGGGCATTTCAAGCTTCATAAAAGTAAATCATCACAGGCATTTAATTCAAGTGCACGCAAAACGAGGAGAAAGTGTACTGTTCAAATTTTTCTCCTGTTCAAAACTTGTCGAAGCCTGTGCGAAGCAGGTGCACGAAGTCCTCCGTAGGCTACGAAGAATAGCCTTAGTGAGGTATGCTACAGATGTCTACCTCCAAAGTCTAACGAAGCCTGTGAATCTAGCAGACTCAGCCAACACTCTACACTTCGAAGTCCACGCGCAGTGTCCCTGCGAAGCCCTCAAAGATTTGTGCCGAAGTCTGCATGTGGTGCCACTCTGTTGACCGAGTCTCGTGCTCCACGCTGTCAGGCGTGCTGAGCGCGCATGTGACTAGCACCTAGGAGCTATGCTGCTGCTACATGCAAGACATGCAAGACCTAGCTGCACTCCTAGCTTCTATAGCCGCCTGATGCACATCATCAATCCTCCACACAGCAACAAAGTTGCACACACCACCTGCACAGTGCTGCCTCGTCCTGCACGCGTCAATCCCAGCGAAGCACGCCTCATGCCTACGTGCGCCTCGTACGCGTGAAGAAGAAGGACCGAGCCACCGCCTTGCGCGAGAGTTTGGTTGCAGAAGAACCAAAGAGAAAGATCATGGCGGCGCACAACGAAGAACAAAACTTTGGCGATTTTCTAGGAGGAAGAAGATGAAAGCAAAAAGTGAACTCTGTTTTCAAAGTGATTGAGTTAACCCCAACCATAGGGGATTGGGGCCTTATTTATAGGAAGCCCAATAGACTAGGAAAAACCAAAAATACCCTTAGGGTTTAAACAGACGATGAAATAAAAATGGAAAGACCAACATGCCCTTAGGATTTTTTTACAGACTAGACTAACACAGACTGTGGGCATAAAGGCAAAATAGTAAAATCCTAAATACAGATAACTTGTCCTAATGCGGAGCTTTCCTAGCAGCTACGACTTCACCTCAGAACGGTCAGATCCGAGATCAGCGGTCATCAATTTTGTGCCGAAACTACCAAAGCATCCACCGTCTTCGCACCGGGTACCCGGATTGGGCCGGCCCGATTCCGCGGCTCCCTAAGCCCGGCAATCGCTCGCCACCCATGTACTTAAGTCAATCCCGGTCAACAGACCAGTGTATCCTCTACCGCTCCTAGCCCATGTACTCGGATTGGGCCGGCCCAACTCCGTAGCCTCTCTACCCGACAATTGCTCGCCACCCGTGTACCTTAGTCACACGCATCCCAGACACGTCAGGTCTCGTCTTCTCTTCTCTTCTTGACGTCCATTGACAATCACTCATCACATCTGGAGCCATGAGGCCCATGATCTTCATCATGGCTCCTCAATCTCCCCCTTGATGAGTGCATTGTCAACACCCTCTTCAGCAACTCTTCAGTACCTGCAAAAATATGTGGAAACACGAAAACAAAAACACAAGAAGACAAAAAGAAGAAAATAAAATAAAAGGATTAACCCTAATGACCAACAGCTGAACAAAACTAGAAAGCGGTCATTATGGTTAACCAAGAATAAAACTCAGAACGAGTGGAATCTCAGAATTATGAAGAAGGATATCCAAAGAGTAAGGGAAAAAGAGACTAAAAAACTCCCCCTGAAACAAATCCCATAGAAAGCCAATACTCCCCCTAAACTCTTCTAAAGGATCAAGTAACCCAAAATTTCTGCCCCTTGTTGACAATTGGACTCATCAAGTGAGACTAAATGCACTCTAAAGAGACACCGACTCAATCTCCCCCTAAAATGCAGCTCCCCCTCAAAATATGCAGCCCAATAGACTAGGAAAAACCAAAATTACCCTTAGGTTATAAATAGACGCTGAAGTAAAAATGGAAAAGACCAACATGCCCTTAGGATTTTTTACAGACTCGACTAACACAGACCATGGGCCTAAAGGCAAAATATTAAAATCATAAATACAGATAACTTGTCCTGATGCGGAGCTTTCATAGCAGCTATGGCTTCACCTCAGAACGGTCAGATCCGAGATCAGCGGTCATCAGTTTTGCGCTGAAACTGACAAAGCGTCCACCGTCTTTGCACCGGGTACGCGGATTGGGCCGACCCGATTTCATGTCTCCCTCAGCCCATAAATCACTCGCCGCCCGTGTACCTAAGTCAATCCCGGTCAACAGACCAGTGGATCCTCTGCCGCTCCTAGCCCATGTACTCGGATTGGGCTGGCCCGACTCCGCAGCCTCTCTACCCGGCAGTCGTTCGCCGCCCATGTACCTGAGTCACACATGGCCCAGACACGACCAGTCTCATCTTCTCTTCTCTTATTGATGTCAGCTGATAATCATTCATCACATCTGGAGCCATGAGGCCCATGATCTTCATCATGGCTCCTCAGTGTTGAAGCGGAGCCAAAAGATGCTCTAGCGGCGACGACAGAAGTGGTGGTGGCAGAGGCTAAAACAATGACTCCTTTGGGCGCGGGGGCTAGGGCCTAGCCTGCGTAGTGAAGGGACTGGGGAGCACACATCGCTCCCACCTCCTTCGAATATATCTCCTCTGACGAAGGTAAACACTTGATCACTCTTCTTTTTAGATTCATGAATATTGACTTGTACTTTTTTGCAGATGCTGATGGTAGCATGAGGCCTGCTGTGCCGAGGCCCACAGGGACCTCCGGCAGCAGCGGGACCAGCAGCAGCGACAATAGTAGTAGCTCAAAGTCTGAGAGCACTTCGTCCGAAGAGGACGTGGGGAATGGCCGTGGCGAAGGGGTCCTTCAGGAGGAGACCAAAGAAATTGTCGAGGATGTGGAACGGAGCCCGGCTCCATGGGAGACTATGCCGAGGAGCCCGTGACGGAGATGGTCTAGCCTCTGCAACCGAGGGAACCCTTGACGGAGGCAGCCATCCACACATTCAATGAAGGCTGCACTGCTATAGGGGAAGGGGGCTTGGTGGCGCAGCTTAGCCGCTCGAGCCCCTTGGACCTCTTCGTGAATGCCCACGAAGTCATCGTACAGGTGAGCGAAGCCTCACACAATCTTCGAGTCATACTTGCTGTTTTACTCAATACTTAGGATTTTCTTAAACCTTTTTAGGCCATCACACTAAATGCTGCAGCAGTAGTCTCTACGGATCATCAGATGGCTGACCTAGCAGAGGAGAGGGACACCCTTCGGTGCGAGGCCTCAGAGGAGGCCGAGAGGCGAAGGCAGGCCGAAGCAGTAGCAGAGGCGGTGAGGTCCGAGGCTGTCAAGGTGAGGGAAGCATTGGCCTCGGAGACTGAAAAGCTTTGAGAGGCGCTTCGGGCATCGGAGGAGGCCAGGGTGAATCTGGCGGCGGAGTGCTCTAAACTTCACGTAGCCGGCCACTGCCTGGAGAACTTTGTGGTCCGAGGGGTCGACGAGGCCACCTCGAGCTTGAATACAGTCCTCGAGCAATGGGGGACTCAGTGCTAGGCCCCGGACATCAACCCTCAAGACCCAATCGGGGAACGCCTTGAGTTCATGTGGACTTCTGCTGTGACAGCGGAGACGTCAATGAAGGTCTTTGCTCTGATGGCTGGCCGAGTGGTGGGCCAAGGAGTGTTGCAGATGCTTCACGACGCGGGGTGAAACCACCTCAAGGTGGAAACTTCGGTGATGCTAGTGGCCTTCGGAGGCCAGCACTTGGTTTCACCGCCTTTGGACGTCCGCGGAGCATGGCGCTGTCTTCAAGAACCTTGGAAGGCCCAAGGCTGCAAGCCAGTCCTCGACCTCCAACGGCTCTACTGCCTTCACTGAGCTAGGGCACAAGCCTCGCCAGCTCAGCGTTCGACGTTGAAGCCTCCACCTCCAAAGGTGTAGACCTCCTTAGGCTCTTTCTAATTCTTAGTTGTAGGCTTGTAAACAACTCATCAGCTTATTAATATAAATGCAGGGGTATTTTATACCTTCCCAGGCTCAGTCTTCGGATGTTGAATTCGAAGTACATGAGGACTCTAAGCAGCTTCGCCAGCTTTGGGTGGTGCTCGAAGTAGCTAGGTCCGAAGGCCCCCCTCGGTTCAAGCTTCCGAGGGCCCCTAGGGGTGAAGCCATTTCCGAAGTAGCCCATGAGCTGCTGGCTGCCGTGAAGATGGAGCCTCTTCGGAGTTCTTCATCCCCGCCAGACTTAAGTTGTTTTGAAGTATGCTTAATCGGCGAGGGGGTACAGTCTTCGGGTACAGCTTTACAAAGCAACGAAGCTCTAGACTTTTCTGCCTTTGATACGGCACCACCTGCGTCCCCGACTTGGACAAACCTGCAAGGTGAAAGGCGAGGTCTGCGGGCTTCGGAGCATGGGCAGTCCGGCTGTGGGAGATCAGGCTCTGATGGGGCTTCATCCAGCCGAGGGGGCCCTGCTCGGAAGAAGAGCAAGCGAGGGTCGAACATGTCGGGGCCTCGAGCTCGCTTTTTCTTAGGCTTAGATACAGACTACTCGTAATTTTGTTTTCGAAGTGTATTTGTAACATACTTCTCAATTACCATTCAATGAATGAGATTTATTATATTCGCATACTTCGTCTGCATGCTTCACATGAGTTGATTGTTACGAACAGTTAGCCTGTCACGCTCGTACTACTCATTTCATTCGCACACTTCTCATACATACCTTGGTCCCCCTTTGCGCGTGGCAGCTAGCGACTTAGTCGTTGCTGGTGCGAGCAATTAAAAATGCGAAGGGGTGCGCATTTTGGCAGCTTTGGATGATTATATCGTGTCAACCGAAGGCCTCTTCGGGCTACGAACGCATTAATTTGAAGCGAAGCAAGGGTTCAACGTACTCAAATTAAGCGAAGCATGCTTCGACATGCTTAGATTTTGATAATATGAGCGAGCAAGGCTCCGAAGCGCACTTAGATTTTGGGCGAAGCATGCTGTTGACACGGAAACGTGCCCCCGTACTTGGGTCAGTTCGACAATGCAAAAGTGGGTGGATACTTAGGAACAAGCCTAAGCATGACGTAGCACTGACGTCGCATTCTGACTACCCTTAGTTGTTACAAGGGGGTGGAGTCGCCAGGAAATCAGATCACACAAAATAATCCAATTAGCTGAAAGAAATACATTAAACATAATAAAATCAGCAAACCGGTCGAAACCTGTCTGCTTCGAAGTATGGTGCGAAGGGGTCGACGAAGTATACCTTCGGCGTCCGGTGTGAAGTGTCTCACTGAAGGGTGCCTTCGGCGTTCTGACTGGTCCGGTCGAAAATGAACTACGAATGGATCCGGACATAACAATCACCTTCGAACGGCGGGGTTCAGCGCGAAGTCTCTGATATAGTGAAGTACAACAAAATAATAACCCAAACGCCGCACGCGAGCGACTTCGTCCAGAGCGAGGTACGAGCGTGGCGAAGCCTGATGTGGCGAAGTGCGCTGGCGAAGCCTATCATCGAAGCCTGTAATCTCTCAGAAGGGTGTCCTGACGACCTCTGAAACTGATCTCTCAGCTCCGGACACCTCAGACGAAGTAGCTCTGAATGTGGGAACCTGCAACAAAGAGAGTTCGATGTACCAATTCGGCCTGAGGACCAAATTCTGCTATGTGTTGCACTAGTAGCGAAGGTAGCAATCTGTTACGCAGATTAACAGATACTTCACGGGCGAAGTAACAAGGCGATAGCAATCTATTACGTAGATTAAAAGTTACTTCACAAGCAAAGTAACAAGGGTTACCACTGTTCCGAAGTGGCCGACAGAGGGCTTCCAAGCAAACCCACGAAGAGGTACAGAAAAGTAAAGGTAAAATAAATGCGATCAAAGATAGGGCTTTGAGTTTGATTTGTGTTGTGGGGAGGGGCTCTCTAAGCTGGCCTCACCGCTTTATTTATAGGGGCCAAACTTCAGATCTAATCTGCTATATTTCAGCTTGGATAGAGATAAAAACTTAGCCGGAATTGAATCCAACTCTATCTCTACCGAAGTGGGCTTCGGCCAGGCCCGTCGAAGCCTGCTCCTCGGGCCGAAGCTTCGGTGGCATGGGCCTCCGTAGGCTTCCTGGCCAAGGCCATGGGCTGGCTAGAGGCTTTCGGAGCCCATGACCTAATGGACCTTCGGCCCTGTAGGGCTTCGGCTTGACTATAGACATGTGTATTTTTGGCCCAAATCACCAAAATTGATATTTTGACAATATCAGCCATTAATGCCATTTTTTGCTATCAACACATGCCCCCTGCCTTTTAGTGAACTGAGTGAACTAAAAGCACAATCAACTGAAGACGATACCGTCCATATCATCTTTTCGACACCTTTTATCTTGTTTCTACACACTTGGGAAATACCTTTTCAAATACCTACCATTCAAGGCTCTTCGAAACCGCTCTCCTTGCAGAGATTCCAACACGTATGCATTGCCGGGAGCGATTTCAGATATCTTAAAAGGACCTTCCCAACTAGGTGACCATTTATCAAATTTGGGACTCTTCGTGCCTAAGGGTAAAATCGTCTTCCACACCAAATCTCCTACTTGAAGTGATTTTGGTTTAACCTTTTATTGTAGGCTTTGGCTACTCTCTTTTTGTCTACCTTTATGGCTTCTAAATCCCTTAATCTCTTATCGGTCACTTCCTCTAGATTATCCTTCAGAAGAGTTTCATACTCATCGACCGATAAGACATCTTGCTTTAACACTCTTAATAGCCAAGATCTACCTCTACAAGCAGAATGGCTTCTTGTCCATATACCAATTCATATGGACTGACTTTGGTAGCACCGTGCTTTGCAATCCTACAAGCCCATAGCGCCTCGGAAAGCACTTCATGCCACCTTTTAGGAAACTCTTCAATTTTCTTCTTAATGACCCTAATCACGGTTTATCAACTTAATACCATAATATTCGGCGAAGTTCCTTCTCCAGAAACAAATGAACTACCTTGAGGAATGTCGAATCTATGTATGATGTGCTTCAAGATAAAATCACGTACCTCATTGTGAGTCATGTTCTTTAGAGGTACGGCCTCGGTCCACTTAGTGAAGTAATCCATCGCCATCAACACGAACAGATGCCCTTTTGAGGAAGGAGGGTCAATCTGGCCGATGAAGTCTAATCCCCAACCTCGAAACGGCCACGGCTTGACAATAGGATTGAGTAATGAGGCAGGAGCTAACTGAATATTGCCAAACTTCTAACATGCTTCACACCCTCTATAGTACTTGAAACAATCTTCAGTCATAGTGGGCCAATAAAAACCTGCTCTTTTGAGCATCCAACTCATTTTCTGGGCCGACTGATGAGTGCCGCAAAGTCTTTCATGGACTTCTCCCGTAGCCACCTAGGATTGTTCGTGGTCTAAACACTACAATAGTACTCCATCGATGGTTCGGCAGTACAATGTGTCGTCTATCAACATGAATTTCAATGTTTGTTGCCGAACCTTCCGATCATCCCTTTGGCTAGGGTCTCTCAAATACTAGACGATTGGGATTCTCCAATCACCCTTATAGGTTTCAGAGGGTCTCGCTGGCTCACCTTCTGAAAAAATTTCTAAATTACTGACTTCGGGGTGCCCCCCGAGCCATTCCTGCTCCTACCAAAGCCTAGCCGGGCTGGCCGTTCGGAGTGTGCTGGGCCGAAGCCCTCCGGAGGGTTCGGACTCCGGAGACCCTTCTCCACGCGGGAGGCTTCGGCCTATAGACTCCGGTGTGCCAGGTCTCTCGGTCGTCAGGGTACTCCGGTCAAGGGTCCTTGGCACGCAGTGGCCTTCGGCGGCCAGAGGGGTTCGATCTGGAGGGTGCGCCTGCCCACCGTTACTGGATTCGGTAGTGAGACCAGGCATCGGCTTCTCCAATACAGAAAATTTTCCCCTCCTGACTTGGTAACCCGATGCCTTGTTAGCCAAATCATTTGCGACTGAATTGGATTCTCTCGACACGTGAGAGATTTTGAAGTCATCAAAAGTAGCAACTATGTCTAGACATTTATCCAAGTAACTATTCATTAAGACGTTAAAGCATTGAGCATTTTTAGCTACTTGTTGCACTACTAACAAAGAATCACCATATGCGTGGACATGTCTAGCACCTATAGATTCTAGTAATTCAAGACCTAGCAATAAAGCTTTGTATTCGACTTGGTTAGTAGTGGCAGAAAACTCTAGATGGGCCGAAGTTTCAAAGTGCATTCCATTAGGCAATATGAGAACCACTCCAATACCTTGCACACTCTTGCAAGCCGAACCATCAAAATAAAGTTTCCATGGCACTACCTCAACTAAAGCAATATTTTCACTCCAGCTGACATCTATGTGATGATCAATTATAATGTTGGCTACGACTTGGCCTTTCATCGCTCTCAGGGGTTCGTAGGCCAAATCATACTCAATCAACGCGTAAGCCCATTTTCCGATTCTTCCACTTAGAATCGGCTTCTGTAACATGTGCTTTATAACATCGGTTTGGTCAATGACAACACATGTAGTGGGGAGAAGATAATGGCGCAATTTGCTGCACGTGTAGTAAAGTGATAAACACAATCGTTCCACAAACGCGTACCTGGTTTCGGCGTCCAGCAGGCACCAGCTCAAAAATGTGATGATGTACTCTTTTTCCTCTACCTCCTGGGTTAGCACGACCCTAATCACGCTATCTTTAGCAGCGATGTATAGCCGAAACGGAATCCCGACATTGGGTGCTCTCACCACAGGCGGTGATGACAAGAACTCCTTGATCTTCTCAAAAGCACTTTGCTGGCTTGCACCCCAAGTGAACTCGACTTCGTTTTTTATCCGGAGTATGGGTACAAAGGCATCAATCTTGATGGACAAGTTGGATATAAAGCGATGCAAATAGTTCATCTTGCCTAGCAATTTTTGTACATCCCTTTTGCACATCAGTGCTGCAATGTTTCTAATCTTCTTAAGTCTCTTAGGATCAATTTCTATGCCCCTATCGTGAATCATGAAACCTAAGAACTTACCCATCGACACACCAAAAGCACACTTGAGCGGGTTCATTTTCAACCCATACTGTCGCATTCTATCAAAAGCAACCTTCAAATCGGCTAAATGGTTTCCCATAATGTCCGATTTGACCACGACATCATCGATGTAAAATTCTAACATAACCCCTAACAAGTCATGAAAGATTAAGTTCATAGCGCGCTGGTACGTGGCGCCGACATTATTCAAACCAAAAGTCATGATGACCAATTCAAACAAACCGACAAAACCAAGGAATCTAAAGGCAGTCATATAGACGTCCTCTTCGGCCATAAAGATTTGATTATAACCAACATTGCCATCAAGAAAACTCAGTACCTTATGTTCTGAAGCATCGTTGATTAGCATGTCGGCTAACGGCATTGGATACTCGTCCTTTGGGGTTGCTCTGTTCAAATCCCTGAAATCAATACATACCTGTATCTTGCCTCTCCCTTTCTTCTCTACAGGCACAATGTTAGCTACCCACTCCGCATACCTGCATGGCCTAATAAATGCAGCCTTGAGTAGTCGCTCTACTTCCTCTTTAACTCGGTCATAGACGGCCGAATTAAAGTGATGAGGTGGCTGCTTATAAGGCCTAAACCCAGACTTGATAGCTCCACGATATCGCGACTTAGTCCTGGCATCTCGTTATACTCCCATGCGAAATAATCGACATATGACCAAAGTAACTTTATTACTTCACCCTTTTCATCAGGGTGTAAATGTTGGTTTACAAAAGTCGGCCTTGGGATACTACCATTACCTATGTCAACTTCCTCCAAGGGATCGGCTGACGCAAAACCCTGTCCTAATTTCTCTACTTCGCTAAAGTCCCCGATGGCCTCGGCAATACCGTATTTACTAGATCGATATTGCTCCACACGAGACATTAGCCAATCTAGATTACTCTTGCTAGACATGACTATCAATACAAGAACAGCTGTGCCACTCCAGCCAGCTTTAAAGATACTGGTACAAAATGTCCTCTAGATACGCTAACAATATCGTAATCCGAAAGATCTCTACATGACAGACACTCTACTTTGTTATGGACGGTGTCAACCGATACATCGGCCAATGCTACTTGGGCCGAAGTATCCGTGGGAATGACCTCTACTACAACACCGTCCCACTGTATCAGGCATTGGTGTAGGGTAGAGGGAATGCAGCAATTCGCGTGAATCCAGTCACGCCCGAGTAGTACGCTGTAGTTACCTTGTACGTCGACGAAAAACGCCATTGGCAATGTCTTGTTGCCCACCGTCAACTCCATGGAGAGTACGCCCTTGGCCTCGGAGCTCTCGTCGTTGAAGCCGTTGAGCATCAAGTTGGTCTTCTTCAGGTCATCCTTGTCCCTGCCAAGTTTCTTCAACAACGACTAAGGCATTAAGTGAGAAACCATGTTGAAGAACATGGTTTTGATACTCCAGATGTGATGAGTGATTGTCAACGGAAGTCAAAGGAAGAGAAATAAAGATCTGCCGAGTCTGAGGCACGTGTGACTCAGGTACACTAACAGCGAGTGACAGCCGGGCAGAGGAGCCGCGGAGTCGGGCTGGCCCAATCCGGGTACATGGCTAGGAGCGGCAGATGATCCACCGGTCTGTTGATTATGTTTGACTCAGGTACACGGGCGGCGAGCGATTGCCGGGCTGAGGAAGCTGTGGGGTCGGGTCGGCCCAATCCGGGTACCCGGTGCGAAAACGGTGGACACTTTGTCAGTTTCGGCGCAAAACTAACAACCTATGATTAATTCGTTTTTAGGATATTAATATTTAGTTTTTAACTTTAGAATATTTTAGTTGAGCCGGGAGATTTTTCTAAGAATATTTTAGTAATTTTTGGAATTTATTTTAGGGTAGTGTAAATTTACCCTAGGGGTAAATTAGTCTTTTCATGTATTAGGAGTTGCCTAAAAATAGGCCCCTATCCCCCTTGAGGATAGACGACTATTTTCTAATAGATCAATCTATAGTCCGCCGCTGCAATCACCTTGTTTCTTCTCCGGCATAGTTTTTCCCCCAGCCAAATCTGCACGCAAGCATCACATCTGCACGCAAGCATCACATCTGCACGCAAGCCGAAGCTGACCTTGGCATGATTCCCGAGATGCCTAGTGCTGTGCTCGGCGTAGCGCAGATTGAGTCAAGGGTCGCTGTGCACCTGACGTTGGCTTGGCTGGAGAACACATCACGCGGCACGTGACGTTCAGGCTCCCAGGCGCAGCGGCTGCCGGTGAAAGGAGCTCTGCAGTGTGTGGGGCCCACATACAGGGCAGTTCGGTGGGACTTTACGGCCGGAAAGGTTTTGGGTGGCTGAATTTTTTTGCACAGCAGCAAGCGACGAGCGCATGCCCCTCGATCGATCGCTTCCATCAGCGGCGGCGCCGAGGTCCACCTCGGACCGAACTGCACGGTTGTCGACCCACCGCCGGTAGCTGTAGGTGGCCGGCTGTTGTGTCCTTAACTCCCTCTCGCCTCCGTCCGTATCGGCCGTCACCGATCGAGAACTCTACGGTTGCATACTCCATTAAGCGCGTGGGCGGGATTGCAAAGAATAGATGCATGCGGCGGGAGATGAAAACGCACACACAGGTAAGTTTTTTTTGTTAATCTAATCTCCTATTTTTAAGCACCCCGTTATGTCGAACCTTTTCAGATCCTCCGACGCCAAGGAGAAGTGGCATATCAACTAGAGCTGCCTCCATCATTGGCAGGAGTTCACGATGTGTTCCATGTCTCTCAGCTGAAGAAGTGTCTTCGTGTGCCCGCCGAACAAGCCGACCTCCAACAACTCAACGTCCAAGAGGATTTGACCTACATAGAGAAACCCATCAAGATCTTGGAAACTAAGGAAAGAGTAACCAGGAGCCGTATGGTCCGCTTCTGCAAGGTTCAGTGGGACAACCACCCCGTCGAAGAAGCCACATGGGAAAAGGAAGACGAGCTGAAAGCCCAATACCATGAGCTGTTCGAGTAGCGTTCCAATCGAGGATGAGATTCTTTGTAAGGGGGATAGGTTTGTAACACCCCAAATTTTCAAAGGAATAAAAATATTATTTAATCTAATTTCCTGGAATTTATTATTTTGGAAATACCTTTAACACCCTCCCTAACCGTTTTGGACTAAAACATAGAGGAAATGGCCAAACCAGGAGCTAGAAAATTTTGTACATGATCCCAAGGCCAAGATATATTTTTGGGAATTTTTTCAAATTTTTATCAACCTTGGAAGTAGCCCTAATATTTTAATCCATTTTTTGTAATTATTTTTAATCAAAAATGCATTTAAAAAGTAATGGGCCTCCCCCTCCCTTTCTTTCTCTCCCGGCCGGCCCAACCCGTTACCCCCACACGCCTCGGACTTCCGCCCGCACTCCAATCACCGCTCGTCATCGCCGGAGTCCTTCTCCGTCCACGCCGACCGCACCTCCATGACCGCAAGGACATCACCGACCTCGGCCACCCCTCCGTCGACGCCGAACCTCTCCGGATCGCCGTCGCCGGCAAGTACCCGAACAACCTCACCATCTACCCTCATCGCCGGTCAAGCCCTGTCGACCCCTCGCCTCGCCTAAGGTACCCCCGTGATCCCCTAGGCGTCCTCTTTCCATTTCTAGGACTAGCTAGGACCGCCATCATTCGCCGTGGCCTCTGGCCCGCTCGCCGTCACCGGAGAAGATGACCGGCGCGGGTAAACTACCCGTGCCATGTCGGATTCATTCCCGACCGTGCGATCCCGATCCAACGGTGGAGGTTAGGGTGTCTCGTGATTTAATCTGATGCGTTGGATCGTAGCGAAGCGGTACGGTGTGATCTCGTGCGTCCATTAGTATTTAAAACCCACGATGGATCTAGGCCATCCATCGCATATCGGTTCAACGTTTTAATCTCAGCCGTCCACGTCATTTTAACTACCCCGCCTCGCCCGTGACCGCCCGATCGCGATCCAACGGTGGATCTTGATCCGGCGCACACGCATAGTGCGCGGGTGCACGGTGGACTCAGCACACCGTAGACCGACGCCTGTTTTTGGTTTAAATTAAATTCTAGAAATGCTTTTGAACTTCAAAAATTCATATCTTGCGCATTTCAACTCCAAAAATTACCATTTCAATTCCAGAAAATTTATAATATTATTCTCTACATGTTCATACAATAAAAACAGTATGCTTACTTTGTACATTTCATGTTTATTTAATAAAGTATTCAAATACCCTTAGGGTAAAAATATAAATTTAATTATTTAAATTTCAGCAAAATTTATATTTATTCATTCCCTGTTAGAATAATGAAACCACTGAGCTTTCTCTGAACCTTTCATTTTAAATTAATTAGAAAACTTAAAATGAGATTACTCACATTTAAAAAACCCTTTTTACAAAGGACAACATTTCATTATAATTCCTTTTAAATTATTTATAAAATAAATTTCAGAGACTTAACAACTTGATTTTCTTTAAATTAACCCAATTTAAACCTATGTGCTTGTTGTGTGGTTTTATATTGTTTAATTGAATGTTGTATTTATTTTATTTTACTTTATTTATATTGGGAAGACTACGACGCCGCCGAGGAACCGGAATACTTCCCGGAAGGTCCTCCCTCCCCATTCGCTGAACATGGCAAGTCACCAAACCAATCTTTTGAGCATATTGAACCCACGTTTTATTAAACTATCGCTAAAACACATAGGATATACATGCATTAGTCAAATTAAACTCTTACAATATATTTATTTAGGATCCCCCGACCTTGATGTGCAACCCAAGCCATGCTATCTCGCCTAACCTCCTTGTCACCATATGATTAGTATTATTAGCTAGTGTCCAATGTATTGACACGATTGCTATTGGATAAAAATGAGTCGTAGAAACATGGTTCTACTATATGATCCCCGTTATTCTTATCCCCGGAATTCTGTCGGTGATGAGTCGTGGTTGTGAGTGAATGCATGGTGGCTTCCGGGTGCAAGCGAGGGCATTGGTCGGTAGCACCCGGGGCACTATAAGGACCGGTCTGAGGGATCAAGTGCAATACACTTCCGTACTAACCACAAGTCTAATGGGTAAGTCCTAACTAAGGTATGGAGTGTTCCAAACCGAGGCCACCATTTGGAGATGGGTCAAGCAGCACCTGTGGGTGGCTTGTACCGACGTGGCGCAAAAGGGGGTGCGACGTTAGCCGGGATGCGGCCCGGCGCGCCGGCGAAACCTAGAGCGGGTGGTTATCGCTTGGAGCATTTCATGCTGAGGTTTTGGCACGAGTTCCCATGGTATGGGTCATCTCGTTGCACCTTGGTGTTTGGGATGAGTGTGTGCCTTGTGGGTACAGTAGTACATCTCTGATTAGAGTCATAAATCTTTTCGAAAAGCCGAGCCCACGGTCAAAGGGAGGGTTGCGTGACATCCCATAGTTAGATTACTTTTGATATGTATGTGCATGATGGTTTTACATGTAAAGACTGTTATGCAAGGAGGTAAAATGTACTCCTCGAGTTAGATGATATTGTTGTTCATGTTTAGTTTTCCGCATGATAAAACTTGACTACATTAAATGCAATAACTGAAAATGTACTTTTCCACACTTTTAGCCAATTATCCTTCCTTTGTTATTATCTTGCATTATTACCTGCATTTGCGGTGGCTTGTTGAGTACTTTTTGTACTCATACCTGTTGAACACCTCAGAGGATGCCTACTATGAAGATGGTCTGGAATAGCGACCCAGTCAAGCGAAAAGATCTTGAAGAAGGCATTCGTCATGCATTTTATTTTTAATATTGTATTTATTTAACTCTGATGTAATAACTATGGTTTGCGCACCATGAATACTGTCGTATGTACGATTGTCACATGATGAACCTCTTGTATTATTGTTTTTCTTATGAAATTCAATAATGTTCTGATTTCCATAAATCGGGGCGCCACAAATGATTAGTCTCGACCATAAGTGTTGATGGTGGAAAAATGGTTGTGCCAGTGCTGTCGTAAGTTCTGCCGTACACGTGGTTTGCCGGAGGTGCACTAGCAATAAGAACCGGGGTACGGCCTCAATAAAGTCGAACCTCCTAAGAGTTGCCTCTACTTGGGAGCTGACTGCCGAATCTAAATGGTTGGCTAGCGAAGCGCTAACGGCTTGATCTACTGATGCGGCTATTTTTTGCTCAATCTCTAAATAAGATAAACGAGGCGATACATGTGTTACCTAGACCTGAGCGATGGCTTCACCGTTAGGCCCCCTCGGAAGTTTAAACCGAGGGGGGCCTTCGGACCTAGCTACTTCAAGGACCGCCCATAACTGGTGAAGTTCTTGAGAGTTCTCAAGTACTTCTAAGTCAACATTCGGAGACTGAGCCTGGGCAGGTATAAAGCACCCCCGCATTTATATTAATAAACTGATAAGTTTTTACAAGCCTACAGCTAAGAATTACAAGGAGCCTAAGGAGATCTACACCTTCGGAGGCGGAGGTGCCGACGTCGAAGGCTGAGCTGGCGAGGTGTGCGCCCTGGCTCGGCGAAGGCGGAGGGCTTTCTAAAGCTCGAGGACTGCTTCGCAACCTTGGTCCTTCCAAGGCTCCTGAAGTCATCGCCAGGCTCCGCGGACGCCGGCCGAATACGTCACCAAGTGCTGGCCTCCGAAGGCCACCGGAGTCGAAGAGGTTGCTACTTCGAGGTGGTTGCCACCCGCGTCATGAAGCATTTGCAACACCCCTTGACCCGCCACTCAGCCAACCATCAAGGTGAAGCCCTTCAAAGATTGCTCTATCGTCGAAGCCACCACCTTCAAAAATGCGACGCGGTCCCCAATTGGATCCTGGCTGCCAAAATTTGGAGCCCGACACTCAGTCCCGATTTGTTGTAGGACCTCGGTCAGGCTCAGCGTGGCTTCGTCAATGTTGCCAACGACAAAGTTTTCAAGGCAATGATCTCCTTGGCGAAGCTCGGAGTTCTCCTTCGCCAGCTAGGCTCTGGCATCCTTAGCAGCTTGAAGCTCCGATTGGAGCCTGTCGGTCTCCGAGGCCAAGGCTTCCCTAGCTTTGTCGGCCTTGGCCATTGCCACCTCGGTTGAGGCTTTGGCCCGCCTTCGCTTCTCAACTTCCACCGAGACTTCACGTCGAAGGGCCTCCTTCTCCTCCGCCAGGTGCGTCATCCTCCAGTCTGCAGAGGTTGATGCTGCTGCGTTTAGTGCGATGGCCTGAAAGAGTTCAAGAAAATCATAAGTGTTGATCGAATACCAAAGTACAACTTGAAGGCTGCGAGGGACTTCGCTCACCTAGATGAGGGATTCATTTGCGTTGATGAAGAGGTCCATGGGGTTTGAATGGCTGAGTTGAGCCACCAAGCCTCTTGCCTCCGCAGCTGCGCAGCCCTCGCGGAAGTTATAGATGGCCGTCTCCATCACGACCCCCTTCGGCAGCAAAGGTCAGACAATTTCCTCAGCCGAAACTGCCTGCACAGGCTTCAGAAGAGCTGGGCTTCGATCCACCACCTCGACTTCGTCGTCGCCTCGAGGGTCCCCTTTGTCGTGACCGTTGCCTCCGTCTTCTTCAGACGAGGAACTATCGGACTCTGAGCTATCGCTGCTGCTGCTGCTGCTGCTGCTGGAGACCTCTGTTTGCTTCGGAACGCTGGGCCTCGCACCGCCATCATCTTCTGCAAAAAAGTTCAAGTCAAAATCCACATATAAAAGAGAAGTATGTTTAAAGTGTTTACCTTCGTCGGAAATTTCTTCGAAGGTAGAGGGGGCAATGTGTTCCCCCCAATCCTTTCGCTGCGAAGCTGGCGCGTCGACCTCCGTGCCCGAAGCTGTCGCCGTCGACGTCTTCGCTACCACCTCGGTAGCTGTTGCCGGAGCCCTTTCTGGCTCCGCTTCCGTTTGAGGGTTCGCAACCGTTGCCTCCTCTGGAGTAGAGGCTTCGGTCGCGAGGGCCTCCGACCGAGCCTTTGAAGTTTCAGGCTCGTCGTCGTCTCCCCTTTTCCTCTTGGAGCCGGTTGTCGAAGATACAAGGTGGGAGAAGTCTGGTAGAGCCTGGACCTCCTCGAAGCTGAGCAGGGTCCACACCCTGTTCCAATGCTCCCAAGTCCCTACCAAAGCAAGCCGTTGGGCTTGCTCCTCCGGTGTCGGGGCCCCGACAACACGCTCCGTCGCCACGATGGCCTCCTCCGGAGTCCTCACTTCAAGAGTGGCTTCATAAATATCCAAGTCAGAGAATGTTTTTGGCGAAGTTTGAAAGTGGAAAAGCTTCGAAGTCTTACCGAGGCGTTCAAATGCCACCTCATTTAGGCCCCCTCAGCCCAAAGGTTGGAAAAGGCCCTTCGGCCAAGAGCGCGCAAGGGGGCTGAGCCAGAGGGTGATAAATTCCTCCGCGAGGTCCCTCATGCTCATCTTCGCGGCCACCCTCCGAAGGAGCGAGATCCTCAAGTGAAGGGTGTCGGAGCTGGTCTTCACAACGCCTTCGCATCGGTAAGAAATAAGTGCATTAGTACTCCGAAGGGGAGAGTTCGTGCCGACGGAGGCGTAGAACCACTCTTGATCCCACTTCGAATACCATTTGCTGTTGGCGGCCCTCGCCGGGAAGACATCTTGCTACTCCTTCCGAAGCTGGAAGTTGGCGCTTCCAAAGGCCAAAGCCCTTTTGACGTGGTCTGCACCCTCCCTCGTCTTCGGTTGGCAGTTGGTATCGTGGAGGGCGACGAAGACATCGGCGCGGCCCTCGCAACCTTCGGCCCTCATGGCCCATTCAAACATGGCAAGCCTCGCCACGGCGTTGGGCGAAAGTTGAGGAAGCTTGAGGTTGTAAGCTTCAGGACTTCGCTCAACATCCCCACTGCTGGCAGTCCGACGCCGGCTTCGAAGAAGGCCTCAAAGAGCACCACTTCGTCAGCCTGAGGGCTCAGTATGGCCTCCGACTTTTCTGGAACTCAAAGTTGAATCTTCGAAGCTATCCTCCCCGCGTAGGCCCTCCGGACGGACTCCTCTATTGAAATCGAGGCCCTCATCTCTAGTGTTAGCTCGAACTTGTTGGATGGCGACCGAAGGTCCTTTGGCCCCAACTGCCTCGGTGTAGGCTTCGCTGCTGCTGCTGCCGCTGCCTGCGCTTGGACGGAGCTCGAGCTCGAGCCCAAGGCCAAAGCCTTCAAAGCAAGCTTCTTTGGCATTTTGGGGAGCTTCGTCGTGAAGGGTGCTAAAGCTTGCGAGGTGGGCTTCGTGCGAAGCTAATGAGGAGAAGAGAGTGAAGGATGCAATGCGCTGAGAAGAATGCAAATGAGAGGTGTGTTGAAGCCGTTTGCGTTAAACCTCTATTTATAGGCGGTAAAAATCCCAATGGTTCTCGTGCCGAAGACACTGACTGGTGGCCCTCCAGCGAAGCTGAAGCGACCCAACGCACTGTAACGGTCAATTTTATAGCCGTTGCGGAGTCAATTGATCTCCCCGAGGTCATTCTGACAGCTGACGCAGGCAATTATTACCTGTGCATTTCGAAGCCACCTTCGGTCCAAGCTTCGAAGGCCTATTTTCCATGAAGTTGTAATTTTCTATCATTTTTCCCAAGGGCGCACGCACCCCTTCGTCCCGAAGGACTGCAAGCGAGGGGCTACTTTTGGGGGAATAAGATTTCCCTTGAAAATGGCCAAATGACGTCAGCCTCCGACAGCCTTCGGCCTAGAGCCCAACACTGTCGAAGCCTGGTCCTTTCTGAAGAAGTTGTTTCCAAGTCCCAAGGTTCACTTCGAAGTCCTCTAGAGCGAGGTCTCCGAACCCATTCGGAGCCCTCCGGAGCGAAGCCCTCAAGATCCCTTAATGTTTTCCAGAAGCTAAGTCTCAGGCTAACTTCGAAGTTAGCCTCCGGGCCTTGTTCGGAGTTAGCCTTCGAACCTTGTTCGGAGTTAACCTTCGGGCCCAGTTCGGAGTTAACCTTCGAGCTCCCTTCGGATATCCTCAGAGCCAGTATCTGAGAACCCAATTCAGAGCCCAGTTCGAAGTGTACTTCGAAGCCTCCCTTGCAGCCTCCGGTTGAAGAGCTCCGGCCCCTACTCCGAATCCAGCAGATATTTACACCTCGCTGCAGTGTAGAAGTCATACTAGGGGCCTCTCTGCCCTTAGTATGTCGTTTAGCTGGTCAAAGAAGTGACGTTGTCTGATACAGCTGTAAAGCACTTTGTACAGTAGCTAGCTCCTTTTTCCCTTTTTTGCCCCTATGAGGCTATGACTTATACAGGGCATTTTGGTCTTTTCCTTTGGCCTGCGTGCCTATAAAAACAGGGCCAAGCCCTTGTAACAGGATAGCTTCTCCAGGGGCCACGAGAACCCCAAGATGTATTAGACTTCATAAGGCATACTATGCCAAATCCACCACAAACTGGACGTAGGGCTATTATCCCTTAGGGGAGGTCTGAACCAGTATAAATCCTTTCTCCCTCTGAGATAACCCTTCGAGGTTCATTTTACACACCATATAAACACATGCAAAACCTGTGCTATAGCTAACACAATTGCTACAACAGACACTCTTCCAAGTAGCTATTTAATAGACCATTAAAACATTGAGCATGTTTAGCTACTTGCTGCACAACTAGTAAGGAATCACCATGTGCACGAACATATTTCACACCCATGGAATTTAACAATTCAAGACCTAACTACAAGGCTTCATATTTGGCTTGATTATTAGTTGAGTGAAATTCTTGACGGACCGAGGTCTCAAAAGGCTCCAATCACACTCTCCTCCACACCGATTTGGCTATGGTGACACGAGGACCACTCCAACACCTTGGCCATTTTTGCAAGCCGAACCATCAAAGTAAAGTTTCCATGGTGATACCTCAATTAAAGAGACTTCATTACTCCAATTGATGTCTACATGGTGACTACTATAAAGTTAGAAACTATTTGGCCTCTCATAGCTCTCAATGGTTCATAAGCCAAATCGTATTCTATCAACGCATATGCCCACTTGCTGATTCTACCACTTAGAATCAGCTTTTGTAGCATGTATTTTATGACATCGGTTTGGCAAGTGACAACAGATGTGCTAGGGAGAAGATAGTGACACAATTTGGTACATGCATAATAAAGCGAGAAGCACAAACACTCCACAAACAGGTACCTTGTCTCGGCATCTAGAAGTCGATGACTCAAGGAGGTGATGATGTGCTCCTTTCCTTCGATGTATTGAGTCAACACGGCTCCAATCACACTCTCCTCCGCACCGATATAAAGCAAAAATGGAACCCCGACAAACAGCGCCCTTACTACCGGCGGCGTCGATAAGCACTCTTTCATTCTCTAAAAGGCGCGTTGCTGACTTGCCCCCCAAGTGAACTCGGCTTCATTCTTTAGCCAGAGTATCGGGACAAATGCATCAATTTTTCCAGACAAGTTAGATATAAAGCATCACAAATAATTAACATTGCCTAGCAGTTTCTGCACATCTCTCTTACATGCCGGTGCTACACATCCTCTAATTTTCTCAAGCCTCTTAGGATCGATTTCAATGCCTCTTTCATGGATCATGAATCCCAAGAACTTGCCCGCCGACACGCCAAAAGCACACTTGAGTGGGTTCATTTTTAAACCATACTGGCGCATTCTTTCGAAAGCAACTCTCAAACCGGCTAGATGGTTCCCCATAGCATCCTATTTGACCACAACATCATCTATATAAAGCTCTAACGTAACCCCTAGCAAGTCATGAAAGATTAAGTTCATGGCACATTGATATGTGGCGCCAGCATTATTTAAACCAAAGGTCATTATGACGAACTCGAATAAGCCAACAAAACCAAGGCAGCAAAAGGGCGTCCTGAAACGTCCTCTTTGGCCATAAAGATTTGATTATAACCAGCGTTGCCATTAAGAATGCTTTGTACCTTGTGTCCCGAGGCATCGTTGATCAACATGTCGGCTATTGGCATGGGATACTCATCTTTCGGAGTGGCCTTTTTCAAATCCTTGAAGTCGACGCACATGCAGATCTTGCCACTCTCCTTCTTCTCGATAGGCACGATGTTAGCGACCCATTCCGCGTAACTGCATGGCCTAATAAAACCTGCCGCTAGTAGACATTCAACTTCCTTTTTAACTCTATCATAGATGGCCAAATTGAAGCAGCGCGGCGGCTCCTTATAAGGCCTAAACCCGGGTTTGATGGGAAGTCGATGCTCAACAAGCTCTTGGCTTAATCCGGGCATCTCGTTGTAGTCCCATGTGAAGCAATCAACATACGATCGAAGCAATTTTATTACTTCGACCTTCACCTCGTACTCAAGTTCTGATTTACAAACGTCATCCTTGGAACACTACCATATCCTCTGTCTACTTGTTCTAAAGGATCGGCCGATGAGAAGCCTTGACCTAATTTTTCTACTTCGCTAAAAAATTCAATGGCTTTGGCAATACCGTCTTGAGAATATCGATATTGCTCTACACGAGACTTTAGCCAATCAAGATTAGCGCTAGATATTCTACTACCTTAGACATAAACGAGCCACACCGGCCAGCTTTACGAAAATATGAATGAACCTCCCCTCTGATCCACTGACAAAGTCGTAATTCGAGAGGTCCGACCCCGACAAGCATTCTATCTCATCATGGTTGGCATCAACGGATGCATCAACCAAGCTAACATGGGCTGATGCATCGGCGTGTACTATCTCGACTTCATCGCCATCCCATTGTAGTAGGTGCTGGTGCAATGTAGATGACACACACTGGTTTGCGTGGATCCAATCACGCCTAAGCAATACATTATAATTACCTTGCACGTCGACGACAAAGAAGGCGGTAGGTAGCGTCTTGTTCCCTACTGTCAGCTCTAGAGATAGCACGCCTTTGGCCTCTGTCGTGTCGCCATTGAAGCTATTGAGGGTAACATTGGTCTTCTTCAGGTCGCCATCATATTTGCCGAGCTTCCTTAGAAGGGAGTACGTCATTAGGTTCACGGCGGCGCCACCATCGACGAGCATCCTTTGGATCAGCTTTCCGTCAATGTGTCCCCTTATGTAGAGAGGTCTCAGGTGATGACTCGTATCTCTGGTCTTCTTGAACACGGTGTCCCGCGTGCCGAGGTCTAGCTGTGCGACCCCGGCCTCCTCCTATAGTGGAGCGAACTTGAAAGGTACCATGATGACGCCGACGTCCATCACTTGAGGAGCGGGCCCCATGGAGAAGGGTGTGTAGTCGTCATCGAGCAAGTTGTCGTTGTTGGAGCTAATAACGGGTGGCGGTCATCGACCATGACTGGACTAGGTCTCCAAACTTTCTTCACCGCGGGCTGAGGATGGATTTCTTAAAAAAGTGCGTCCCACGCCTCCTCGGCCTTCTCTTCTTGTATCTCTTGTGCCCGCAAGCGTTGCAACCTCCTCTTTTATGATTTGGACATTCCTGAGGGTGTCCATGATGGCTGAGGATGGGTGCCAGGTGCCACGGTCTTGCCTCAAGCATTTTTTGCCAAACGGGACTTGTTCGGGTCAGCCTCGAATGTTTTGTGCTTGCCATTAGAAGTCCTCTACTCCTGGTCTATCGGATTGGCCTGTGTTGAAAACAACTGTAAGGCCGGTCGGACCGGCCGCAGTAGGTCGGTCAGATCGGGCTTCGGCCAAGGCTTTGGCTGGGCTCGGTGACGTACCTTCGCGTTGTCCTAATGGGGCACCGTTCGACATTGGGACCTCCTGGGATCCCACCCTGATGACTATGGTCTCTGGGGCATCTTCACGTTCATCCCCTCTGGTGCCTTCTTGCGAGGTTGAATTCTGAGGTACTACGGGCAGGCGATGAATAATACTCTCATCCTGCACCAGAACTCTTACATGCCACTCGGAAACACTAGAAGGAATGTGAGTGTTAGTAGCTAGACACTGCTAGGAGTTCTCCGGTGGTGGAGGCCAAGTCGGAGCCATCATCCAGCAGTAGGGTTTCAGCATCAGAGGCTTTAAAGGCTTTGCCCACTAGGTGCTGAACATATTGGCCTATTTGAAGCACGGCCATATTGAAGGTACCTCGGACCAGACCAGCGAAGGATCCTGCTAGGCCGCAGGTAATCTAGCCCATGGCGGAGAAGGGTCCAGCCATTGGATGTCAAATCCATCCGGAGGTAGTAATCTACTCAAAGGGGATGGCTCTGGCCAATGATGTATGAATCCTCTCGGAGGTTGGAACCCATTCAGAGGAAGTGGTTTGGCCACTGATGTCCGAACCCTCCCGGAAGGTAGGGCCAACCCGGAGGGGGATTCGACCACTGAGGTCCGAACCCTGCCGGAGGCTGTACCCACTCCGAAGAGGGGTTTGGGCCTTGAGGTCTAAACTCAACCCTCGCGGGGCTTGGTATTCTAGGGGGGTTTAGCCATCCTGGAGCCCGTGGCCGAACACTCCTCCTCTCGGACCTTCGTTGGTTCTTGTCCAAGAGCATCTTGTATGTCACCTTCGGCCTCCTGTGGTGCCTGGTCAAAGATGGTGGTTTAACATTTTCTTTCCACACTCCTACCTCTAGATTCCTTGGTACGAGTGTGCGTGTGCGAGCATCTCTTACAACAACTGCTTTCCCTTTAGTCGACTTGGCCTGTTCTTCCCCTCGAGCTCAACGTTGTTCATGGGAAAGGGGTCTCTGTCCAATTTCATTTTCGGGTTTGCTTCTATTTTCAATCGTCCTTCTTCTCTGGCCAATTGAACCTGCCGATGGAAAACATTGCAATCATTAGTGTGGTTAGAATGCGAATCATGCCACTTACAGTAGGGACCTTTCTTCAATTCGTCGGCGGATGGGATGACTTGCTTTTTCGACAGTCGTAGAAGCTTATTTTTTAATAGGAAATCAAATATTTTATCACACTTAGTTACATCGAATGAATATCTAATTTCATTCGGCTCACTCTTAGAGGGAGACGCCCGCAATTCGGAGCATTTGATGGGTTTAGACTTCGTGCTCCAAGTCTATTTGGCCGTGTACGTATCGGTCGGATCTTCTTCCTCTTCTGATTCTCCCTTGTAAGAGTGCTCCATCGTGTGGATTTCAGCTCTTGGTTTATTAAAAGTCTTAACGAATTTTCTATCTTTGGCTCAGCCTTCCTAGACCAGAGCCTGTTGTAAGACTTGGCTAACGTCCAAAAGATTTTGATTATCCATTCGTTCCTTAATTTCTGCCCATAGGCCATTAAATGCGAGGTCTATCAGGTCTCTTTCTGATATGTTTAGGCTAAAAAATTTATTCCTAGTGTCTCTAAAGCGCTTGACGTATTCAGAAACACTTTTGCAATATTTTTTTTAATCGCCATGAGGTGTGATAGCCTAAGCTTGGTCTCGCCTGTGTAGAAATAATCATGAAACTTCTACTCTAGCTGAGCCCATGTCTGAATGGAGTTCGGCGGGAGCGCCGAAAACCAAGTGAATACGGTGCCGGACAATGATAGGGAAAATAACCTGAGTTTCAATGCATTGTGCTAGAAAATGACTAATGTGCTCTAATGTGGATTTACTACTCTCGCCGTCAAATTTAGTAATGTCCGGGACTCTATAACCGCAAGGGTATGGAATGGTATCAAAGTTGTCAAGATATGGTTTTTGATAAACCCTAGATCTATCCCGAGGTGTAAAGCCAATGCATTCCCTAAATAGCGCGCGGATACGTTCCTCAATATCATCGTCGTCTACATCTTGTGCGCATCTTTCATGTGGTGGTGGGATGTGTGGTGCTATATCGGCATTGTCTAGCCTATGCTGTGGCGTAAGAGCGTGCAACGCGAGTGGTGATGTAGCAGGCGGTGGCGATACATGATAAGCTGGGTTTGCTTGGCCATAAACGTAGTTATGTGTTTCGGCTGTGGGTGATGTAGTCGAAAACGTGATAGTTTTTGCAGTATTGTCGTCCATTCTACTATAAATGTGCTGAGTTGGTGGATAACTAGTGATTGGTATCGGTAAATTGGCATCAGTAAAGCCGAATCTTCTAAACACTGCTGCCACTTGTGAGACAACTACAGGTTCTAGTTTGTTGGCTAGCGAGATGCTAACCGGCTGTAGGACCAAAAGTAGCGACTAGAGGGGGGTGAATGGCCGCCTAAAAAATTCTTTCTAATCAAAGATCTAGTCCCAACACCCAATGCACCTCGACAGACAAATAACAGTAGCAAAGCAGATCACAGAAACTAAAGTTGTTTAGCCTAAAAATGACTGGTGTCGTAATTAAAATGATATTAAAAATAAACTAAACTAAATAAAATAACTGTAGTACATAAAAAGTATTCTCAAATGATTTAATAAATACTTGATGTGTACTGGAAAAACACATAGATATATCAATAAATATTTATATTGCAATCTGCGAATAAAGTCCTAATCAAGTGAATAAAACATGGATCATCCACAAATTAATTTCGAAATAAAACTGATATATTGCATAGAAATCTAGAATAAAATAAAAAAATATTATTGTGACTATTTTTTTTTCTTTTTATACTAACAGATTAAAAATACTTAAATAAATAATATGTGAGTATTAATAAGATTTTAGCAGATAAAAATTTAACCACGAAATTACTAACCAGATTTGCATGCTAATTCAAAATAGATGATTATTGATTTAATTAATCTAACTGCAAAATAGGAGATTAGATCAAAAGAAAAATACTTGCGTTTGATGTTGCCGCACAGGAGTAGAAAAATTGTCGGCCGCTCCTAGCTGTTTGCCACAGAGGATCAACCGTGATGAGACACTTGCTGCAGTGGCGCCTTGGCTGCCGCTCACCTTGGCTGCCAGCGCCTGCACGCTATGACAGGTGCTCGTCTCCATGCAGCAAGCTGCAGCTGCTGCTGCTGCTGGCACACGCACCGCCTGGGCAACACTGACACTGCCACACTCCGATCTCCGCGCCAAAAACTTCTTCGCCATGGATTGCCGTGCGCCGATGGAAAAAACGCCGAATGCTGCTGCTTCTGAAGCGCTGCGTGTGAGCAAGATGCAAGTCATCGCCTCAGACGCAGCAAGCTGTGATGCTCACAATAATGACTCCGCTACAGATCCATGCTCGGCTGTCGCGCGCGAATTTTTGCGGGGAAAACAGTGCGGCAGCGTGACCAGCGAAAGAAATCGCGGCGGCGTAGATTAAAAACAGAGAAGAATAGAGGCGGCGGTGGACTGTAGATTAATCTCGGAAAAAAAAAACAGTCAACCCTAACCCTAGGGGGTTGGGGCCTATTTATAGGCAACCCACTAATAAAGGGAAAAACTAATTTACCCATATGGTAAATTACACTGACTATAAAAATAAAATTGGAAATTACTAAAATGCCCTTAGAATAGTTTACTAACTAGAATAACAAAGACTGTGACCTAAATACCGAATATTGAAATCCTAAATAAAGATAATCATTGATTGTCAGTTTTGCACCAAAACTGACAAAGCATCCATCGTCTTCGCACCGGGTACAATGATTGGACCGACCCGATTCCGCAGCTTTCTCAGCTCGGCAATCGCTCGCCGCCCGTGTACCTGAGTCAATCCCGGTCAACAGACCAGTGGATCCTCTGCCACTCCTAGCCCATGTACTCGGATTGGACCAGCCCGACTCTGTGGCTACTCTGCCCAGCAGTCGCTCGCTGCCCGTGTGTCTGAGTCACACGCGCCCCAGACACGATAGGTCTTCACGTCTTCTCTTTGACTTCTGTTGACAATCACTCATTACATCTGGAGCCATAAGACCCATGCTCTTCATCATGGTTCGTCAATCTCCCCCTTGATGAGTGCATTGTAAACACCTTCTTCAGCAATTCTTTAGAACCTGCAAAACATGTGGAAACACGAAAACAAAAACAAAATAAAATAAAAAGAAGAAAATAAAAGTTTAACCGTAATGACCAAAAGCCAAACCAAAGCAAGAAAATAGTCATTATGGTTAACCAAAAATAAAAACTCAAAACAAGTGCAATCTCAGAGCTATCAACAAGGATATATAAAGAGTAAAGGCAAAAAAGACTGAAAACTCCCCCTGAAATAAATCCCAGAGAAAGACAGAACTCCCCCAAAACTCTTTAAAAAAAACGAGTAACAAGTAACCAAAAATTTCTCCCCCTTGTTGACAATTGAATTCATCAAGTGAGACTAAATGCACTCTAAAAAGACATATACACAAACTCCCCCTGAAATGCAACTTCCCCTCAAAATATGACATGAATGCAAATGGGGTGCAGGTGGAGTGTAAAAAACATGCTTCTTAGATATGATTGAATGCAATTACAACATCTAATAGGTATAGCAAAAGATATACTGTCTAAGATACATGACATGATCAGTGCAATAGATGATATCTAAAGAAAGTCATTAGCACACATGTTTCGATTTTTGCAAACAAAAGCATCAACACATTTTCTAGTTGACAAGCAAAGTAAAGCATGAGATGCAAAAGCTAACTGATATCTACAAAGATAAGCTTTGTCCAGAACAAAGTGCTTCAGCAAACTTGTTATCCTTTTAAATTTTCAGACTTTTTCTTTTCCTTTTTTCATTTCTGCCAGGGGTTATTTGCATATCAATCTTATGCTAACCGACCAAGTCAAGCCTAGGCCAGAACTGGACCATCAGAAGCTTAAGACATTGGTCTTGGCATACATTACACCGTCCTAGTTCATACCAAAGTGCTATGGTAAGTCGTCTAGAACAATGCAATGTGACAAAGCAAACCCACCTGGATCTTTTCAAATAAGCATAAGAAGGCAAGAATTTTTCATTTTTCTGAATTTTTATCATTTTATAGCACATTTTTCATGTTTAAAGCATATAGATGTCCAAGTTTCATATCTGCATCTATGTAAGGAACTTGCTACCAGACATGTAAAAGATAGCAAAAACACTCAGCCCACACATGCTAGTTACCAGAAGCAATGGTGATCACTTTTCAATTTTAAAGCATAAAAGCCATGCATTTGACAAATATCAGACATATCATGTGAACTGAAACAGAACATGATCATCGACAAGTAATCTAAAACATATACTAGCTAGAGCACGTAAAGCAGATCAATCATATAACAGAAGCAAGCTCATAATGTGATATATGATTATGCATGATATGAGCTCACACAAAAAGGCTCAAGAAAGAAATAAAGAAGAAAGAAAAACTTACTCAAATATCCTAAAAAGGATACACAACTCCCAAATCCCCTCGTAAACGCTCAAAAGTAGACTGATCTAGGTGTTTGGTGAAAATGTCAGCCAATTGATGATGGGTATCAACATGAACAAGGTCAATGACACCTTTCTCATATTGATCCCTCAGAAAGTGAAAGCGCACATCAATGTGTTTGGTTTTTGAATGGAGACAAGGGTTTTCCCCTACACTAATCGCACTAGTGTTGTCACAAAACAGAGGAACTCTGGTAGGAAAGAACAACCCAAAGTCTCGCAATGTGGAAATCATCCAAACCAACTATGAGTAGCAACAAGCAGCAGCTACATACGCATCCTTAGTGGTAGAAAGTGCAACTCCAGACTGCTGTCGAAAAGACCAAGAGACAAGAGAAGAACCAAGAAACTGGCAAGTACCGGAAGTCGACTTGCGATCCAGTCGGCACCCACCGAAATCAGCGTCAGAAAAGCTAGATAAATCAAGACATGATGATGCAGAATAGTAAAGACCTAGATCAGGAGCATAAGTAAGGTACCTAAAAATACGCTTAACAGCATGCCAATGAGATGCGCGTGGTGAAGACTGAAAACGCGCGCACACACCCACGACAAACTGAATGTCCGGTCTTGTCGCAGTCCAGTATAGCAGTGATCCGATCATCCCTCGATACTCTCTCTCGTTGACCTTGACATCGTTCTCGTCCTTGTCTAGGCCCCCTAATGTACCCATTAGGGTCATTTGAGGCTTCAGCTCTCCACCAAATTCAAACTTCTTCAGCATGTCCCGTGTGTACTTGCCTTGGTTGATGAAGATGCCATCCTTGGTCTGTTTGATCTGGAGCCCTAAGAAGTACTTGAGCTCACCCATAAGACTCATCTCAAACTGGTTGTGCATCTGCTCAGAAAACTTGGACACAAGCTCATTAGTAGAACCACCAAAAATAATATAATCCACGTAAATCTGAGCAACCAATAAGTCTGAGCCAACTCTGAGCAAGATAAGAGTTTTGTCCACATAACCCATTACAAAACCGTTCCACAACTAAAACTGCTTTAGGCGATCATACCAAGCCCTGGGGGCTTGCTTTAGACCATATAAAGCTTTCTGCAACTTGAAAACATGTCGAGGAAACTTAGGGTTCTATAAAAAGGGGGGCTGCTTAACATAGACCTCCTCCTCTATATACCCATTCAGAAAATCACTCTTGACATCCATTTGAAAAAGCTTAAAACCTTTAGAAGCAGCAAAAGCCAAAAGAATACGAATGGACTCAATACGGGCAATAATGGCGAAGGTCTCCTCAAAATCCATACTTTCTTTCTATCAAAAACTCTGTGCAACTAGTCGAGCTTTTTTGCGCACCACAACTCCATCTTCACCATGTTTGTTCTTAAAAACCCAATTGGTGCCTATGGTGTTGCATCTAGGTGGTATCTCAACAAGTGTCCAAACCCGATTACGAACAAAATTTTCAAGCTCTTCTTGCATGGCATTTATCCAATTTGAATCAGAAAGAGCATGAGAAACGTCTCTGGGCTCAAAAGTGGCAATAAACGCATACTCAACAAACACAACAAGAGAACCAATTGAAGAACGCAAGGATCTCTCAGTAAGATCACCGATGATGAGCTCCGAGGGGTGATCACGCTGAACTGCTCGGGATCCTAGGTGATCTTAAGTCACCTCACCGAAATCAGCAACTGGCACCTCTAGACTCGCCTGAGGAGGCTCGATCGAAGTAGAAGGAGTGATCAGGGGTCTGTCCTCGTCCTTAGTTGAAGTCTCAGAAGGTGTATGGTCTGTAGGCTGTGCAGGGGGCCAACTCTCTTCAACAGCAGGAGTATCATCATCTTCCTCGAAGATGGACTCTCCAAGCTCATCATCTCGAGAAAGCTCAAAAGAAGGAGTCAGCGAAGGCATGGACTCATCAAAAGAAACCTCACAAGTCTCGACAAGCAGCTGAGAGTCTAGGTTCCAAACATGAAAGCCTCGAGAATGCAAAGCATAACCAAGAAAGACTCTATCCCAGCAACGTGACTCAAACTTGTCCAAATGCCCTCCCTTCTTTAGCACAAAGCACTTGCATCCAAACGCTCGCAAGTGACTCACCTTGGGCTTTCTGCTAAAGTGCAACTCATATGACGTCTTACCAAAGTAAGCTCTAAGAAAAATGTGGTTGGCTAGATAGCAAGCTGTGTTCATGGCTTCAGCCCAAAAGCGCCTAGGAGTCCTATGCTCATCGAGCATCGTCCTGGCCATCTCGACTAGCGTGTGGTTCTTTCGTTCCACAACGCCGTTCTGTGGGGGAGTTTAAGCGGCAGAGAACTGATGATCAAGACCCTGATCACTACAGAAGCTGACGAACTGTGAGTTCGTAAACTCAGAGCCATTGTTCAAATGAATTGCTTGCATCCGACCATTGTTCTCATTTTTCAGCTTCAAAATCAGGTCATGAAAAAACTAAAAAGCCTCATCCTTAGGCTCCAGAAAGTAAACCCACGAGAATTGAGAAAAAGCGTCAACTATCACAAGCGCGTACCACATCCCACCGACTGAGCATATGAGGAGCCATGCTGAATAGCGTGGGCCTCATGGCTCCAGATGTGATGAGTCATTGTCAACGATAGTCAAAGAGGACTGAAAAGAGAGAGAAGACCTGCTGTGTCTGGGCCGCATGTGACTCAGGTACACGGGCAGCAAGCGACTGTCGGGCAGAGGGGCCGTGAAGTCGGGCTGGCCCAATCCAGGTACATGGGCTAGGAGCAGCAGAGGATCCACTAGGTGGTTGACCGGGATTGTCTCAGGTACACAGGCGGCGAGCGATTGCCGGGCTAAGGGAGCTGCGGAATCGGGCCAGCCCAATCCGGGTACCGGTGCAAATTCGGTGGAGGCTTTGTCAGTTTCGGCGCAAAACTGACAACCGCTGATCTCGCATTGGACTGTGCAGATGTGAAGCCGTAGCCTCAACGAAATCTTAGCTTCCGGATAAGTCATCTATAAATAGGAGTTTACCTTTTTGTCCTTAGGCTCACAGTCAGTCAGTCGAGTCTGTAAAATATCCTAAGGGCAGTTTGGACTTTTCCTTTATTTCAGCGTCTGTAAAAAACCCTAAGGGTCTGTGGAATATTCTAGGCTGATTGGGCTGCCTATAAATAGGGCCCCAATCCCTAGGGTTAGGTTACCCTTTTCTGAAATCACTTTTTTAATCAAAGATTGGGTCATCTCACTGTTTCTTGCGTGCACCGCCAGGTTCCTGGCTTGTTCATCATGAGTTCTTCTTGTTCTTCACGGTTCTGTGAGATTTTTTTCCTATCATTTGGTGTGCGGTGTTTTGTGGCTTTGCAGCATCGTGTTGCATGCGATTTTTTATTTCTGAGCGTTTACTCCTCTCTGGTTGCTTCTATTCTGCAGTCTGAGAAGTACTAGTTCTCCCTGCGTGCTCCTGTAGCAGCAAGTAGTACCTATCTCCTATAGCAACAGCATGCTAGTTTTCTAGCCTGGCTTTTTCCTGACACAACTTTTTGATCGTAAAGATGGGGTCTATAATGCCTCTGGTTGCTTCTGGCGAAGTCCCATACTTTTTTCGAAGTCCTTCCGTCTTGTGAAGCAGGCTTCGAACTTGTTTAGCTTCTCAACCGAGGTTTGCTGCAATGCTTCTCATTGTCTATTTTCCGCTGTGCTCCAAAGTAGTACTCCGATTCGAACACTTCGTTCAGTCAACTTCGCAGTTGATACTTCGACTGTTTTACGAAGCTTACTTCAACTGGTTGTCCATTCGAAGGTTGCTTTGTAGGCCTCAAGTTGGTCTTGCTGCTGTGTGTTTGGCTTCGCATCTCTTTCGAAGCTTGCTTCTCTGTGAACTTTGTTCGAAGCTCTCTGTTCGGAGTATAGGCATCGAAGTTTTGGTTTCAAAGGTACTTCGCTGACAGTCTTCGGAGTATCTATTTGATCGAAGCTCCGAACTCCCTTTTACGTCACAAGCGAAGTACTGGTTGAGTTGAAGTAAGTTTTCTTGTGTTCGAATACTTTGCTGTTTTTCCTTGCACTGTGAGAAGGTACTTCGACTACAGGCTTCGATCTACATTGTCGAAGCTAACCTCGCAGTATACACCTTCGCACAACATCTTCGAAGCACACCTTCGGCACGCGCAATACACACTTCTTCAACCTTCGCACATCTACTCCGAGGCAGACTTCGGCACTTCCACGACAGACTTCGTCAACCTTCGTCAAAGAACTCCGAAGCAGGCTTCGACACTTCAAAGCAGGCTTCGTCAGTTACAGACTTCGCATCACGCAGGCTTCACCGAGTTTCGAACAGGAGACAAATTTTGAACAGTAACTTCTCATCTCATTTTACGTGTTCTTAGATCAATTGTTGTGATGATTTGTTTCTATGAAGTTTGATCTGCCTTGTTTTCAATGTCTTGTTAATCTTCCTATTAGCACTGTATTGGTGTTGCTTTGTCTAGGACACTGGGCGTTTATAGGCTAGATACTTTTAGGCTTCGGTGATCTGTTTACGTTTTGCTGCTTAGTCTTTTGAGGTGCGTTGGGTGTTGGGAGCAGGCCATAGATTCGAAAGAATTTTTAGGCGCCCATTCACCCCCCTCTGGTCGTTACTTTTGGTCCTACAACATACTCGAGATGGACCAACTGTATCCATGTGTAACAGCTCTCCCGGGTACAAAGTAATTACCTGAGTCACAGGTGCGTGAGAAGTGGCGGTCCTCTGTTCTGCCTAAAATCATGGCCACGAGGTCCAAAATCATATCCAGAACGGCCTAGAGCTCTGCCAAAACGAAATCCACCCTCCGGAGCATGGTCATGAAAGTTGTCTCCTCTACCACCACCTACACGACGTGGCCTAGCCTCTAGCCTCTCTCCATGTCAAGGGACTTTCTGTCTACCACCCTGCTAGTACAACTGCTCCTGCCCACCTCGAGCTCTCTTTGCTCTCTGAACCCGCTTCCTCTTGAAGCAAAACTCCTCAAGATGCCCGTCTCTCTCACAAAACTCACAATGATAGGTAGGCTTCTTGGGATGTGGTTGAGGCTTAGGGTTCTTATGCTTGGTGGTGTTGGGTGTAGATTCTTTGGTGTGAGAGGGTCCAGGAAAAGAGTCAAGAGAACTGTGGAGGGGTTTAGGCTTTGGGACACAGATTTCCATCTTAGGTGGAGCTTTAGGTTGTTCTTGGAACACTCCATCCTTGGGCTGACTAACCTGAAAAGACTGAGTGGACTGAGTCTTGCGATATCTCTGCTCTGGAGTCATCTCACTCCACTCCACTGCACGACTAATGGCCCTCTCAAAATCAGCCTTGGTATAGGTGTAACCTACCGCAAACCCATCCTACCTCTTGAACTACTAGATCATCATGCCAAGTTGTGGCTCTCTAGCACTAATCCAACTCAGGATCTAACGGAGGTAAAACTTCTCGCTCTGAACATCAGTGTAACACCCCAAATTTTCAGAGAAATAAAAATACCTTTTATTATATTTTTATAGAAATAATAAATTTTGAAATACCTTTAATGCCGTTCTAAGATTAATTGAACTAGAACCTAGATAAAATATCCAAACCAGGGGCTAGAAAATTTTGTATATGATCCCAAGGCCAAGATATATTTTTGAGAATTTTTACAAATTTTTATCACCATTGGAAGTAGCTCAAATATTTTAAACTAATTTTAGCAATTAAATTTATTCGGAAAACATTTTAAACAGTAACGGGCCCCCTTCCCCCTCTTCTCCCTCCCCCGGCCGGCCAAGCCCACTCCCACCCCACACCCCTAACTGAGAGACGGGTCCCACCAATCAGAGACCCTCTCCCCCTCTGCGCGCCCGACCGCCCGACCCCACCCGTCAGCCGCCACGCCCATACGCTCGTGCCCGCTGACCGCTTTGGCCCACTTGTCGGATCCGTCGTCTCCACGAGATCTTCCCCTAAATCCCCCCCTCACCGGCTGAAGCCCTAACTCCCCACGGATCCGCTGCCCCCTCCCCCCTCCCCCCAAATTGAGCCCGGCGTTAAGACGGCTGATCCTCGATGACCGTTTCCCCCTTCAATTCTAGCCGATTCGCGTCCAGGTTCAATGAACCCTGTGTACCCCGAGCTCGCCGGCGTTAAAGCCCTATTTACTCTGATCTCCCTCGATTGCGCACCCTCTGCCCCCGCCATTGCCCTTATTTAAACCCTACGCCTCTGTCGCGTCCAGGACACACGTCCATTTGCACTTAGACTGAACAGAACGCCCGAGACGCTCCCTTAAACGTCACTCCACCGCCCCTACTCCAGTCACCGCTCGCCATTGCCGGAGTCCTCCTCCGTCCTCGATGACCGCACCACCATATCCGTCGTTACCTCCCCAACCTTGGCCACCACTTCGACGTCGATGAACCCTGCTGGATAGCCATCGCCGACGAGGATCCGAACGTCCTCGCCTCCTATGCTCATCGCCGACTATGCTCCGATGACCATTCGTCCCGCAAATGGTACCTTCGTGATCCCCGTAGTCTCCTTCTTCCGTTTTAGCCCTTAGGATCCCTTGTTGTCGCTCGCCGTGGCCCCTGGGCTGCACGCCGTCACCGGAGAAGATGGCTGGCACGAGTAAAGTACCCGTGCCATGTCAGATTCGATCGCGACCATGTGTTTGCAATCGGACGGTGTAAGTGGTACCGCGTGGTTGATTTAATCAGATCCATTGGATCACTTCGAAGGGGTATCGTGTAATCTCGCACGTCCATTTTCATTTAAAACCCCCGCCTCGCCCATGGCCGCCTGATCACGATCCAACGGTGGATCTGGATTCGGCGCACACGCACAGTGCGCGGGTTCACGGTGAATCCAGTTCACCGTGGACCGACGCCTGTTTTTGGATTTAATTTAAATTCCAGAAATAGTTTTAAACTTCTAAAATTCATATCTCGCTCATTTTAACTCCAAATTTAACCATTTCAATTCCAGAAAATTTATAATTTTATTCTCCACTTGTTTTTACAATAAAAACAGTATGTTTATTTTGAGCATTTTATGTTTGTTCAATAAAGTATTCTAATGCACTTTACGATGAACCAAAAATTGTTCATTTTCATTTCAGAAAAAATTATATTTTATTCTCTCCATATTAGTATAATAGAATCACTAGGTTTACACTGACTTGTCATTTTAAATTAGTTAGAAATTTAAAATACATGAAGTTTACATTTTCATTCCTTTTTAGAAATGCTATAATTCCATTAAAGTTCATTTTAAAATGTTCTTAAAATAAATTTTAGAAAGTTAACCACTTTATTTTCCTTGGTTCGAACCAAACAAAACTTGTATGCCTGTTGTGTGATTTTTGGATTGTTTAATTGAATGTTACGTTTAATTTATTTATATCGAGAAGACTACGATGCCACCGAGGAGCCGAAGTATTACCCGGAAGTTCCCCCATCGCCTTTCGCTGAACAAGACAAGTTACCAAACCAATATTTTGAGCATGTTGAACCCAATTTTATTAAAGTATCGCTAAAACACACAGGATATACGTGCATTAGTCAAATGAAAGCCCTACGATATATTTATTAAGATCCCTTGACCTTGATGTGCAACCCAAGCCATGCTATCTAGCTTAAACTCATTGTCACCATATTATTAGTATTATTAGCTAGTGTCCAATATATCGACACAATTGCTATAAGTTAAAAATTAGTCGTAGCAATTTGGTTCTACTATATGATCCCCGTTATTTTTATCTCTGGAATGCTGTTGGTGACAGAGTTATGGTTGTGAGTGAATGCATGGTGGGTTCTGGGTGCAAGCTAGGGCATTGGTCGGTAGCAACCGGGGCACTATAAGGACCGGTCTTTGGGATCCGTTGCAATACACTTTCGTACTAACCACAAGTCTAGTGGTTAAGTCCTAACTAAGGTATGGAGTGTTCCAAACCGAGGCCCCCACTTGGAGATGGGTCGAGCAGCACCTGCGGGTGGCTTGTACCGACGTTAGCCGGGATGCGGCCCGGCGCGCCGGCGAAACCTAGAGCGGGTGGTTATCGCTTGGAGCATTTCATGTTGAGGTTTTGGCACGAGTTCCCGTGGTATGGGTCATCTCATTACACTTTGGTGTTTGGGATGAGTGCGTGCCTTGTGGGTACAGTAGTACACCTCTGATTAGAGTCATAAATCTTTTCGAAAAGCCGAGCCCACGGTCAAGGGTGGGTTGCGTGACATCCCACATTTAGTTTACTTTTAATAAGTGTGCATGATGATTTGACATGTAAGGACCGTTGTGGGAGGAGGGAAAATGTACTCCTCGAGTTAGGTGGTGTTATGATGTTCATCTTTATTATTCCGCATGATTAAATTTGAATACACTAAATGCAATAACTAAAAAATGTACTTTTCCGCACTATTAGCCATGGTCCTTCCTTTGTTATTACCTTGCATTACTATTTGCTATTTATTTTGATGTTTAAATTATTTTTACTCTTAAGTAATAATGTGGTCTGCGTACCAAGAATGATTGCCGTATGTACGTTGTCGCATGATGAACCTCTTGTATTATTGTTTTTCGTTGGAAATTCAATGATGTTCCGATTTCGGTAAATCGGGGTGTCACAAGATGGTATCAGAGCCGACTTGACTGTAGGAAGCCAAACGGACCAGCCTAGCAGTTAGTTGGATAAAAACTATTTCACGAAAACCTACTTTATAACTTTGTTCCTCCCCTCACTTTTCTTCAACTTGTTGTTTCTATAGATGCCGGTCTACCAAGTGCACAGTGTTGGCGTAAAAGATTACGCTAACAGGTTTCAGAAGATTAGAAACTAACAAACAAAGTGTTTGGGAAAGAAACTATTCCAAGCCTCCGAAAGGATAATAGCTTCAAATAGTTCGAAAGTGTGCATTGAATAACTTGTACTTGGTCCTTTTTACAGGGTAAAACGGGGGGTATTTATAGGCCCAAACATTAAGGAAAAGACCTTTTTACCCCTCTATTACCACCGACATAGTGGAAACTATCCGGTACTCTTAATAGGGCTAAAATGGTAAAAGACTAATCTAGTTAGAAGATAAGTCTTCCATCTTAGCTGGCAAAGAGGTTCCTGGAAGAGTCCATGTTCGAAGATGTACTCCGAACTAGAGCCCGTCATCATACTTCGAACTTGACTGGATGCATCTTCGAAATTATATATCGGACATCTTCATCTTAATCACCAGTCTTTATCTTGTTGCTGCGATAATCTTGAAGATGGAATATTTTCCCCCAACACACAGCTTCTGCCGTCACTTCGAGGGCTTCGTCAGGGAGCTCCGAATGATGGTCACCTTCCTTGGGTTCCTCTTCGAGCCCGAGTTTCGTGGAGTTTACATGGAAGAGTTCGCAGGACCCTACGACGTCTCCCTCACCATCCATGCATCCGATGAGCACCTGCCGTTCTTCACGGCAGCACTTGGGGGCCCAACCTTCGTCGTCGTGTGGAAACGCGTCGCCCTCCAAGCCCTCATGGAGCTGAGGATGATCTACGATGATCGTCTTCAGAACTCGTCCTTCCAGCTTGTGCCGAAGCGCACTCCCGGTGCCCACCGCAACATCTACATTGGAGTCCACTCCGATCGTGATCCGGTAATGGCCCGGCAGATGCGTCTTCTTTAGGCCATGGACGATCTCCATACCGAGGCCGTGCTTGACGCCGAAGAGCACCACAAGGCGGTCGAGTTCCTTCGCCAGGAGATGAAGAACTTGATCCAGCAAAATGGCGAGCTACAGCGTAAGATAATACAGCTACAGAAGGACATAGCGAAGATGATTCCCCTCGTACCGCCCCTCGCCCCAAGAGGATCCCGCCACACCCCATGGCCGCCGGACCATCCAGCTCTAGCGCTCCGCTTCGCGCCCCGCCATCGTCTCCGACCCCATCATCGACAATTTTCTTGAGCCCACCGTACCTCACGACCCTCGTGGTTCCGAGAGCACGCAGACTGCCCCCGATGGCAAGTGGACGATAGCCATCTTTGATTGATGTATGAATAAATTTTGTGGATGTGGTATTACCTACAACAATTTGTGTTGTGGGTAGATTAATATAAAAACATGGATGTAATGAACATTTTATACCACTCATATATATATATATATATGAGCCTCTCTAGGCTATTTTTCTAGGTAAATCTTACTTTAAAGTTTTCTCTTAGGACTAAAAATCTTGTATGTTCAGAAGATGGCTGATAATCAGAACACCGGGTCCAACAATGGAGAAGGGGCAAGCAACGGTCTGCCGGAAGAATTGTGCCCAACTGGGGTGCAACAGGCCAACGTCACACTAGCCCACCTTTGCAGAAATGATGGCTAAACAGAACCGGTTGATCACCGCCCTCCTCACCCAGATGCAGCACCAACAGGCACAGTTGGACCGGCTGCAACAATAGAACATGGAGCCCGCCCAACGTGCACCAGCCCCCGCACCCGCGCCTCAACTCTCAGAGTTCTTGCGCGTGCGACCCCTGATCTTCTCCATCAACACAAACCCCATGGAGGCTGGAGATTGGCTTCGGACCATTAGGAAGAAGTTGGACCTCCTTCCCTGCACTGACAGGGAGAGAGTGGCGTTAGCCACTCATCAACACCAGGGTCCCTCCGCAGAATGGTGGGACAACTACCGCGAGTCCCAACCGGAAGACCACGTGGTGACCTGGGTGGAGTTCACCATCGCCGTTCGCGCTGCCCACATCCGCGCCGGAGTAATTGCGGTTGAACAACAGGAGTTTCGCGACATGCAACAAGGAAGCCGGACTGTCATGGAGTATCTCCATGAATTCAACTGTCTGGCCCGCTACGCGCCGGAAGAGGTGCCAATTGACGCCGTTTGCCAGGCTATGTTCCTCTGGGGTCTTAAGGATGAGCTGTCCATTCAGCTCGTTGCCACCGACCACGCCGACTTTCAGTTGTTGGTGAATAAAGCGCTCATCCAAGAGACTGAGCAAAATAAGCTGGACCTCAAGAAGAGGAAGATGATTGCGTTCAAGCATCATCGAGCGAACCCTTAGAGGCCCCGCTTCATCCCTCCGCCACCAGCACTCGCTTACCATCCTCGGCCCACCTACAGGCCGCCACACGCCACCGGTGGATTCAACGCTGGGCATCCCCGCCCCGCTCCACCAGCTCCAGCCGCTCAGCCGCCGCTCGCCGCCAAGGCCCCGATCATGAGGGACCGCCAAGCAGTGTCCTCACCCCAAGCAGCCATAAGGCACGGTACCCAACCAGGCGGTTCGCGCCCACGTCAACCACATCATCGTGGAGGAAGCTCCTGAAGTCGTACTCGGTACGTTCACCGTCAATTCCATACCAGCTATAATACTATTTGAATCTGGAGCAACACACTCCTTCATCTCAGAGGACTTTGTGAAAACCAATGGCTTGGAAGTAGTCCCTCTAACTGCCCCTATGATGATTGGCACCCCCGACAAGAAAACCTTAGCCCATCTATGTAGCCCTAAGGTAAGGATAGAGATTCAAGGAATATTATTCTAGGCCGAGCCAGTCCTCATCGAGTGCACCGAACTCGACCTCATCCTGGGGATGGATTCGTTGATGAAGCACAAGGGAGTGATCGACTGCTCCAACAAGTCCGTAACTATGACCAACCCCAAGGGCGGAGCCGTCACTTTTCGGATGACCAACTGCGAATATCGCGAGGTGTCCCTCCACTAACTAGACCTAGAGGAAGTGCCCGTAGTCAAGGAATACATGGACGTCTTCCCTGAGGACCTACCAGGAATGCCTCCCAAGCGGGACATCGAATTCAGAATCAAACTTGTCCCCGGGACCACTCCAATCTCCAAGCGCCCATACCGGATGGCCGCAAATGAACTAGCCGAAGTCAAGATCAATATCGAAGACCTAGAGCAAAAAGGATATGTCCGACCGAGTACCTCACCTTGGGGTGCACCAGTTATCTTCGCCATGAAGAAGGACAAGACTAAAAGTATGTGTGTGGACTATAGAGCCCTAAATGACGTAACCATCAAGAACAAATACTCGCTGCCTCGGATCGACGACCTGTTCATTCAGCTAAAAGGATCCTCGGTGTTTTCCAAGATTGACCTCAGTTCAGGATATCACCAATTGAGGATTAGAGAGGAAGACATCCCCAACACTGCCTTCACCTCCCGCTACGGACTCTACGAGTATACTGTGATGTCGTTCGGACTCACGAATGCCCCGACCTTTTTCATGAACATGATGAACAATATTTTCATGGAGTTCTTGGATAAGTTCATCGTGGTATTCATCGACGATATCCTTGTCTACTCCAAGACTAAGGAAGAACATGAAAACCACCTCCGTCTGACCCTCGGAAAGCTAAGGGAACTGCAGTTATACGCCAAATACAGCAAGTGCGAGTTTTGGTCATCTGAGGTGAAGTTCCTCAGTCATGTCATATCTGCCGGAGGAATAGCAGTGGACCCAACCACCATGGAAGCAGTGAACAATTGGCTACAACCCACGAACATAACCGAGATCCGGAGTTTTCTCGGATTGGCTGGATATTACCGCCGATTCATCGAGAACTTCTCAAAGATAGCCAAGCCTATGACCAGACTGTTGAAGAATGATGTAAAGTTTGAATGGACTCCATATTGTGAAGAATGCTTCCATACCCTTAAGAAGAAGCTCGTGTCAGCGCCAATTCTGACCCTGCTAGACATCCGGAAGGACTTCCACGTCTACTGTGATGCCTCTTGCCAAGGGTTAGGATGTGTCTTGATGCAAGATGGGAAGGTTATATCTTACGCCTCTCGTCAGCTAAGGCCACATGAGCTAAATTACTCGACCCAAGACCTGGAATTGGCAATCGTGGTTCATGCCTTGAAGATATGGAGACATTACCTTGTGGGGAATCGGTGTGAGGTCTTCACCGACCACAAGAGCCTCAAGTACATATTCACCCAACCGGACCTGAACCTCAGGCAGAGAAGGTGGTTGGAGCTAATCAAAGATTATGACTTGGGCATCTATTATCATCTAGGCAAGGCAAATGTGGTGGCAGACGCCCTAAGTCGAAAAGGGTACTACAATGCCATCATGGTACAAGACCAGGCCCCATTGCTATGTAAGGAGATGGAACGGTTGAATCTAGGGATCACTACCAGAGCGTATCTCGCCACCTTAGAGATTAGACCTGTCTTGATAGACCAGATCCGGGAGACGCAGAAGGAAAACAGGGACATCTTAGAGATCTAATAGAACATGAGAAAGTGTAAAGCCCCTGGATTCTCCGAGGACGAGCACGGTACCGTCTGGTTCGGAAACTGGATATGCGTGCCCGACAAGCCAGAGTTAAAGACCCTCATCCTTCATGAGGCCCATGAAACTATATACTCCATACATCCCTGGAGTACAAATATGTACCACGACCTAAAGGAAAAAATATTGGTGGGTCAGCACGAGGAGGGAAATAGATGAGTATGTGGCCAAGTGCGACACATGCCGGCGAGTCAAGGCAGAGCAACAGAAACCTGCCGGATTATTACAACCCCTAAAGGTCCCCGAATGGAAGTGTGAAGAAATAGGAATGGACTTCATCACGGGACTGCCTAGGACCTAAGTCGGTCATGATTCTATCTAGGTGATCGTCGACCGACTCACCAAGGTGGCTCACTTCATCCCCGTCAAGACAACTTACACCATCGCAAAGTTGGCCGAGTTGTATATGACCCGGATTGTGTGCCTGCACGGAGTTCCAAAGAAGATTGTATCTGACCGAGGGAGTCAGTTTAACTCCAAATTTTGGAAGAACCTCCAAGAAGAGCTTGGCACCCGGCTGAACTTTAGCACCGCCTATCATCCACAGACCGATGGTCAAACCGAAAGGGTCAACCATGTATTGGAGGATATGCTTAGGGCTTGCGCTCTAGACTTTGGCGGAATGTGGGATAAGAACTTGCATTATGCGGAGTTCTCCTACAACAACAGCTATCAAGTTAGCCTGCAGATGTCCCCGTTTGAAGCACTTTATGGTTGTAAGTTTAGATCGTCGTTACTTTGGGATCAGACCGGAGAATCGCAACTATTCGGGATAGATATATTGCGAGAAGTTGAGGAGAAAGTCAAGATCATCAGGGACAGACTAAAGATAGCCCAGTCCCGCCAAAAGAGCTATGCCGATAACCGATGGAGAGACCTAACCTTTGAGGAGGGCGACTATATCTATCTCCGAGTCACTCCCCTCCGTGGCACCCAAAGTTTCAACATGAGAGGCAAGTTAGCACCTTTCAGATGGCAAGGAGAAGTGGCATATCAACTAGAACTGCCTCCATCCTTGGCAGGAGTCCATGATGTGTTCCACGTCTCTCAGCTAAAGAAGTGTCTCCGTGTGCCCACCGAATAGGCCGACCTCCAACAGCTCAACGTCCAAGAGGACTTGACCTACATTGAGAAACTCGTCAAGATTCTGGAAACTAAGGAAAGAGTAAACAAGAGCCGTGTGGTTTGCTTCTGCAAGGTTCAGTGGGACAACCACCCCGTTGAAGAAGCCACATGAAAAAATAAGACGAGTTGAAAGCCCAATACCCCGAGCTATTCGAGTAGCTTTCCAATCTTGAGGATGAGATTCTTTGTAAGGGGGATAGGTTTGTAACACCCCAAATTTTAAGAGAAATAAAAATACCTTTTATTATATTTTTCTGGAAATAATTAATTTTGAAATACCTTTAATGCCCTTCTAAGCTTAATTGAACTAGAACCTAGATAAAATATCCAAACCAGGGGCTAGAAAATTTTGTATATGATCCCAAGGCCAAGATATATTTTTGAGAATTTTTACAAATTTTTATCACACTTGGAAGTAGCCCAAATTTTTAAACTAATTTCAGCAATTAAATTTATTTGGAAAACATTTTAAACAGTAACAGGCCCCCTTCCCCCTCTTCTCCCTCCCCGAGCCGGCCCAGCCCACTCCAGCCCCACGCCCCGGACTAACAGACGGGTCCCACCCATCAGAGACCCTCTCCCCCTACGCGCGCGCGCTCGACCACCCGACCCCACCCGTCAGCCGCCACGCCCGTACGCTCGCGCCCGCTGACTGCTTTGGACCTCCTGTCGGATCCGTCGTCTCCGCGAGATCCACCCCCAAATCACCCCCTCGCCGGCCGAAGCCTTCACTCTCCTCGGATCCGCTTCCCTCGACCCCTCCCCCCAAATTGAGCCCGGCGTTAAGACGCCCGATCCCTGGCGACTGTTTCTCCCTACAATTCCAGCCGATTCGCATCCAGGTTCGATGAACCCCATGCACCCTGAGCTCGCCGGCGTTAAAGCCTTGTTTACTCTAGTCTCCCCCGATTGCGCCCCCTCTGCCCCTGCCAGTGCCCCTATTTAAACCCTACGCCTCCGCTGCGTCTAGCCCGCACATACATTCGCACTTAGATTGAACAGAACACCCGAGACAATCCCTTAAATGCTACTCAGCCGCCCTACTCCAGTCACCACTCGCCGTCGCCAGAGTCCCCGTCCGTCCTCGATGACTACACCACCGTAACCGTCATGACCTCCCCAACCTTGGCCACCACTTCGATGTCGATGAACCCCGCCGGATCGCCATCGTCGACCAGGATCCAAACATCTTCGCTGCCTCTGCTCATCGCCGGCCATGCTCCGATGACCATTCATCCCGCAAACGGTACCCTCGTGATCCCCGTAGTGCCCTTCTTCCATTTTAGCCCTTAGGATCCCTCGCCATCACTCGGCGTGGACCCTGGACCGCTCGCCGTCACCAGAGAAGATGATCGGCACGGGTAAAGTACCTGTGCTGTGTCAGATTCGATCGCGACCGGGCGTTTGCGATCGGACGGTGTAAGTGGTACCCGTGGTTGATTTAATTGGATCATTGCGAAGGGGTATCGTGTAATCTCACGCGTCCATTTTCATTTAAAACCCCCGCCTCGCCCGTGGCCACCCGATCACGATCTAACGGTGGATCTGGATCCGGTGCACGCGCACAGTGCGTGGGTTCACGATGAATCCGATTCACCGTGGACCGACGTCTGTTTTTGGATTTAATTTAAATTCCAGAAATAGTTTTATACTTCTAAAATTCATATCTTGCTCATTTTAACTCCAAAATTAAGCATTTCAATTCCAGAAAATTTATAATTTTATTCTCCACTTGTTTGTACAATAAAAATAGTAGGTTTATTTTGAGCATTTTATGTTTGTTCAATAAAGTATTCTAATGCACTTTAGGATGAACCAAAAATTTTTCATTTTCATTTCAGAAAAAAATTATATTTTATTCTCTCCATATTAGTATAATAGAATCACTAGGTTTACACTGACTTCTCATTTAAATTAGTTAGAAATTTAAAAAACATGAAGTTTACATTTTCATTCCTTTTTTGAAATGCTATAATTCCATTAAAGGTCATTTTAAAATGTTCTTAAAATAAATTTCAGAAAGTTAACCACTTATTTTCCTTGGTTCGAACCAATCAAAACTTATATGCATGTTGTGTGATTTTTGGATTGTTTAATTGAATGTTACATTTAATTTATTTATATCAAGAAGACTACGATGCCACCGAGGAGCCAGAGTATTACCCGGAATTTCCCCCGTCACCTTTCACTGAACAAGGCAAGTCACCAAACCAATCTTTTGAGCATGTTGAAACCAATTTTGTTAAACTATTGCTAAAACACATAGGACATACGTGCATTAGTCAAATGAAAGCCCTACGATATATTTATTAAGATCCCCCGACCTTGATGTGCAACCCAAGCCATCCTATCTAGCCTAAACTCCTTGTCACCATATTATTAGTATTATTAGCTAGTGTCCAATGTATCGACACAATCGCTATAAGTTAAAAATGAGTCGTAGCAATTTGGTTCTACTATATGATCCCCGTTATTCTTATCTCTGGAATGATGTTGGTGATAGAGTTATGGTTGTGAGTGAATGCATGGTGGGTTCTGGGTGCAAGCTAGGGCATTGGTTGGTAGCACCCGGGGCACTATAAGGACTAGTCTGCGGGGTCCGTTGCAATACACTTCTGTACTAACCACAAGTCTAGTGGGTAAGGCCTAACTAAGGTATGGAGTGTTCCAACCCGAGGCCACCACTTGGAGATGGGTCAAGAAGCACTTGCGGGTGGCTTGTACCGACGTGGCGCAAAAGGGGTGTGACGTTAGCCGGGATGCGGTCCAGCGCGCCGGCGAAACCTAGAGCGGGTGGTTATCGCTTGGAGAATTTCATGCTGAGGTTTTGGCACAAGTTCCCGTGGTATGGGTCATCTCGTCACACTTTAGTGTTTGGGGTGAGTGTGTGCCTTGTGGGTATAGTAGTACACCTCTGATCAGAGTCATAAATCTTTTCGAAAAGCCAAGCCCACGGTCAAGGGCGGGTTGCGTGAGATCTCACAGTTAGTTTACTTGTAATAAGTGTGCATGATGATTTGACATATAAGGACCGTTGTGCGAGGTGGGAAAACGTACTCCTCAAGTTAGATGGTGTTATGATGTTCATGTTTATTGTTCCGCATGATTAAATTTGACTACACTAAATGCAATAACTGAAAAATGTATTTTTCCGCACTACTAGCCATTGTCCTTCCTTTGTTATTACCTTGCATTACTATTTGCATACCCGTTGGACACACTATTCATAGGATGCTTACTACGAAGATGGTCTGGTGTTGCAACCTAGTCAAGAAGAAAGATCCTGAAGAGAGCGTTCGTCTTGCTATTTATTTTGATGGTTATTTTATTTCTACTCTTATGTAATAATGTGGTCTGCGTACCACGAATGATTGCCGTATGTACGTTGTCGCATGATGAACCTCTCGTATTATTGTTTTTCATTGGAAATTCAATAATGTTCCGATTTCAGTAAATCGGGGCGTCACAATCAGCTAGCTCCTCTCTCAAGAAAGCTAGCACCTCCACCTGAGACAAGCAAATCTCACACTCTCTATCAACTTCGACAGACTTCTTAGCTTTTAGCTTGATCAACTCCAATCTCAGAGACAAGCAGTTCTCACAAAAAGTGGGTGGAACTGACAAGGTCTCAAGCTCTAGCTTAGTATGCTCCAACTCAGCTCTCACTCCTGATAACTCGCCCACCTGTTCGTCACTCTTGGCTCTCAGCTCAGCTATACTAGCTAAATGGGATGGGAAGTCTACACAAGGGAAGATGACTGTTGGCGTAAAAGATTACGCTAACAGGTTTCTGTGGAAAAGAAACTAACAAACGAAGTGTTTGTGAAGTAAACTGTTCTATGCCTCCGAAAGGATAATAACTTAGAATAGTTCGAATGTGTGTATTGAATAACTTGTATTCGGTCCACCCTTACAGGGTGAAATGGGGGGTATTTATAGGCCCAAACATTAAGGAAAAGACCTATTTACCCCTCTATTACAACCGACATAGTGGAAACTATTTGATTCCCTTAATAGGGCTAAAATGGTAAAAGACTAATCTAATAAGAAAGAAGATAAGTCTTCCATCTTAGCTGGCAGAAAAGATATTGAAGGTACTTAGTTCGAAGATGTACTCCGAACCAATGCCTATCTTCGTACTTCGAACATGGTTCCGGGTATCTTCGAAGATGATCGTCAGGGAACCTTCGAACCCGCTGTCTGCCTTTATGTTGCTTCGGCAATAACCCCGAAGATGAGATATTTTCCCCCAACAGTAGCCCCTTGAATACGCTTCTCCGTTTGACCTGTAACGTTAGGAGAGCAGTATACGGAAGGAAAAGATAACCAAACATAGGGGTTATTGGTTCTTATTTTATCTCCGAAATGCATGAAGATATGAACTCCGAATCAATCTTAAGGTAATGGCTTTTCGAACTATCTTAGAACCAACTCAAGAAGTTCGAAAGTCTTTTAGACTTAGAGAAAATAGCCGTTAAGTTTCTATTTCTAACGGAAACTGTAGTAAGAGTTAATCTCGAGGAAAAGTAACGGCAGGAATGCGAAACGACATGGATTAACGGTAAAAAAGTGAAATCTAGGCTATAAATAGAAGGCCTAGAAGTTGCCCGGTTACCTTTTCACCGCATTCTCGCAATCAAAAACTTTTTAGCCCTTTGAGTTCTTGAGCCCTAGCCTCCATTTCCTCAAAGCAATCCGGCGGTCGCGATGGTGAAGACTAAGGGATCTGCACCTCCGTCGGCTTTGGCTCGGCAGCAAGTGGCTGCAGCAGCAGCGGCAGCAGCGTTGGCGGTGGCGCCTTCGGTACCGGCGGTGACATCAATGGCGGCAGGAGGGAGAAATCCCCAAATCGCCGATGATCAAGGTCTGTGCCCACCATCGACAAAGTATTTGGATCAGTCTTTCCAGTTGGGGTCTTCTACCTGCAAAAGAGAGTCACTGGCAATCGCAGCGGGAGGAAAAATCAGTAATGGAGTTATGATTCGGAAGCCAGGCAAAGAGATGATTCCAACGCCAAGACCCGGAGAAGTAGTGGTATTCGAAGCCTTCTTCGAAGCTGGCTTGGGCCTCCCTGCAGTGGACTTCCTGGCAGAGGTACTAGATCTATTCCATGTAACCCTCCCTCAATTATCTCCGAATGTGGTAGCTAGATTGGCTATCTTCGAATGGGCCTTGAGAGCCGAAGGGTGCGAAGGAAGGGCAGAAATCTTCGCTGCATTGCACAGGGCTACATGCCAACCAAAGACCTTCGTAGGCCCCGGAGGTGAAAAAGTATTGGTATCCTTTGGCAGTATTAACTTTAGGCTTCGAGATTAGTATGCTCTTCAATTTCCTGCCAAGGCCATTAATGCCAGATGGTATACTGATTGGATTCTAAGATGGATCTATGCCGAAGTTGGGGCAAGCAGTCCTCTGGCCAGGCCCCTCAAAGAAATTCAATTCCGGAAAGAAGCTTTGGTGCAGCCCAACGAAGGTCAGCTCGAAGCTCGTCTTAACCTGCTTCAAAAGATTAGCCGAAGGTTAAGTATGCGAGACTTGGCCGAAGAATTTCTTGGCTTGCAAATTTCTCCGTTGATGGCCAACTGGCCTATCGTCTTCGAAGATGACTCGGAAGGCGGTCTCCGCAAAATCAACTTGACTTCGAGCCCTACAGGTAACTTCGAAACCAACATGCATTATACATATTTACTTCGAAGAAAGACTAACTTGATTTATTTTTTAGCTTCTTCAGCCCCTATTACTTCAGAGCAAATTGTAAGGGCTTCGGAGAAGATTTTGGGTGCCCCAACTCCGACTGAAAAAGAATGGAGAGTTAAACTGGTCGGGAGTTGGGAGAGGTTTAACAGAGTATGGGGAATGTTGGAGTTGACTCCGCCCCCTCTGATGGACTGGGTGCCTTCGGAGAAAGGACCCAAGAAAAGGATGGCTGAAGCCGGAACTTCGAGCTCCGCAAGGACTCCGGTGAAGAAGGTGGCTCGGAAGCCAAAAAATCTCGCACCTTCGAATCCTGCGCCTTCGAGCTCAAGAACCTCAATCTCCGGTTCTAAAGAAGATGAAGGTATATTATTAGTGAGGTTGATTGATGAAGATGCAGCTCAAAAAGATATTCACATTAAGGATATTGCAGGTATGCCGGAGCCTCAAGCTAATATTGAAGAAGTGAGAGCTCTGGATGCTCAAGAAGAGCAAATCGAAGCCCCTATGGGCGAAGATGAAGTTGAAGGTGCTACAACTTCAGTTGTGGATGAAGGGAGGACTGCTCACGGAGATACTCCGGCAGTCGAAGTTTTAAATGTGGATTCAGACGAAGACCTCACCTTCGATCCTCCGAGCAGTCCGGTGCTCGAATGCCCCCAGAATGTCGAAGGTAAACTTTGCATAATTCTTTTATTATTTTATGCAAAATTATACAATGTATAATACCTTTGCTTTTGCAGAGCCCCCTTCGTAAGAAGTACAACACGAAGACACAATTCAAAGGCCTTCGACAACTTCGGAGCCACATCCGTAGGTCACTCAACAGGGGCCTGGAAGGGGTAAAAGACACATAGAGCCTCTCCCTACTCAAGGATCAACTTCGTCTGAATCAACAGATGAAAGTGAATCAACTGAGGGGGGGCCATCTACTGAAGTTCCAAGGACCTCAGGAGAACGCTCCGGACCTTCGCCAAGCAGGGATGACCAAGAGGCTTCGGCAATACTCCCTCTTTTAACTCCTTTTTTGGAGCAAACTGGGCTTCGGACTCTGCTCAAACCTTTAGGTCGAGTGAGTCGCGAAGTCGGGGAGACATAGCTGGTAGCAAAATTAAGCAGGGTGAAGAGTTCGGAGCTTAACGTTGCCCTGGAACGAGCAGCATACCAGGTACGGAGCACCTTCGAACCAATAGCAAATTATACATGAATAATTTCTTACTTCAGTTTTTTCTTTTCTTAGCAAGCGTTCTTGGCCCGCGCTGCAACTTTATCAAGCGAGAATGAAATTGCTCGGCTTCGGGAAGAAAATGAAGCTCTTAAACGCAACTTATCTTTCTCCGAAGCTAGAGTAGTTCAAATGGATAATGTGATTTCAACGGAGCGTAGGGCCAGACATGGCTTGGAGGCTGTTAATAAAGAGCTCGAAGCAGAAAGAATCGTGCTTCGAGCAGAAATTGAAAAGGTGCGGTTGGAGCATGCTAGTGCTGGGTCCGAACTTGTAAGGCTCCAAGAGGAAGCTAGCCAACTCCTAAACCAGAAGAATATTTTAACTACGGAGAATGCTAGGATTTCCGGAGTTTTGGCAGAAACGACTTCGAGCAAGGATGCAATAATTGAAGAAAAGCTTAAATCGGAGAGGGTAGCTACGGAGGTCATAGAACAAATGCTAGGTGTTCTGGAGTACTTCGGTACTACTGGATCACTTCCTTCAGATGACAATGTGACTCTGCTGCGCCGGTTAAAAACGATCCAAGGGGCAGCGAAGCAAATGAAGACGGCAGGCATTCGTTATGGAGAACTTTCCGGACAAGTGTCTGCCCTCGGATTACTTCGTTACTACGAGGATTTGGGCCGAACAATCACTCCGAGCGCAGAGGGCTCTATTACCTTCGACGATGAGCGGCTTTTAAATCCTTCCGAAGGTGTGACTGCTGCTTGGCGAGCCTTTCAAACCTCATGGAGAGCCGAAGGTCGTTTCGCGATCAAGGCTTGGATCGATGAAGGCCAACGCCAGAAGCAAGTTCGGAACCAAGCTTCGAGCAGTCAGCCTCCTCCGAACCCGCAGGTTTAGGAATCATTTAGGATTTTTGTTTATGTAAAGCTTCATGCTTGTAAACATTTTATCAATGAAAATCCTGTTTGTTATATTTTTAGGCTTTGCCTCTCACGGAAGATATCGAAGTGTTAGAACTTAACAACGAACTTCGTTCATTATGGAATACCTTCGAACTTCTAAAGACTTACAAGCGTCCTCGATTTCTAATTCCTCGAGATGACTCCGGCGTAATTGCGCCCGAAGTAATCAAAGATGTAATGTCTTATATTAAAGAGGAAGAGAAAGAGGTTAACGCAAACACCTCGTCCTCTGAAGACACTATTTGGTCTGAAGACGAAGGTGAAGCTCGAAATAAAAGATCTGAAGATCTTAGAAGCTGGGAAAGAAGCCCCGAGCGGCTTCGAACTTGGGCCGAGCTTCAACAAGAGCAGAAGGATTTTAGAGCTTCGAAGGGGAGGAAGAGAGTTAAACGTAAAGTTCTTAGGACTTCCGATGTTGGAACTAGTCGTTCCACCCCTAGCTCTCGGGACCGAAGAGGTCTCCGATTCCTTCTTGGTATAGATACCAATTTTTCATAGTGTAATCTGTAAACACATTTATTTCAATAATGAATGCCGATTTAAAATTGTCTCCATATTTACTAGCCCCTCTTTGGATATAAGAAACTTCGAAATGTATTCAAAGATGGTTATGCGCAAAGAAAAAACTTCGGAGTACAATTTTTTGGGGGTTCGGAGCCCCTCTGTCATTTAAAGATTTTTAAAATCTTATGAAATGTCTTCGACTATTTGTAGTCAGAAGAATGGTAGCTTAGTACCTTTGTTTTATGAAAGAAATCACTTGAGATAACTTTCAGGACACTTTAGTGTCTTAAAAAATTTGTCACTTTGGAATATGTTAACAGACAATCGAAGCTCATGGCTCAAATTCTGTTTTGCTTTAGCCACCTTCGGCTTGTTTTTGTGATCTCTGTCGAACCAATGGTTCGGAGTTTGCAATGGTCTCTTTGGACTCTTTTTACGGATGTCTACCAGCCAATGGCTTGGACTCCGTATATTTTGGCCACCTTCGGCTCTTTTTGCAGAAGTCTACCAGCCAATGGCTTGGACTTTGCAGGTTTTGGCCACCTTCGGCTCTTTTTACGGAAGTCTACCAGCCAATGGCTTGGACTCCGCAGATTTTGGCCACCTTTGGCTCTTTTTACGGAAGTCTACCAGCCAATGGCTTGGACTCCGTAGGGTGTGGTTTTGGGCTCTTTTACGGATGCCTACAAGCCGGTGGCCTGGGCTCCGGATTATGCCAGCCCCCACGTCGGAAGCTTCGAACTTTATGGGTTCGAAGTCCGAAAATACAACCCAGCTTCTTGACACTTCCCTCTCGGTCGACCCCGCGGTTCCAGTGCGTCCACTCGGAAGCTGGAGGTCTATGAGGGGAAGGCATTATCAGGATCATATGCTTTATTAATTTAGAAGATGATTACAAGCGAATTACAAGGAGCCCTTATGCGAAGTATCGCTTTAGGTGCTCCGCATGCCAAGTGTGCGCTAACTCTTCACCTTCTAAATTAGATAATTTAAATGAACCAGGGCATCCTGAGCGGACAATTAGATATGGACCTTCCCATTTATTGCCTAACTTCCCTGGTGATATAATGCTTCGTAGAACAAGATGACCCGGTCTTAGTTCATTGAGCTTAACCTTCGGATCATACCAAGCCTTCGTCTGTTGATGATACTTTGATAAATTAGCTACAGCTCGAAGTCTTGTTTCTTTTGATAAATCTAACGAAGCTTGTCTTTCTTCTTCAATGTCCGGTTCGGTGCTGCGAAATGATCCCCCTTTGAGCTCTGTTGGAGTCATAGCTTCATCTCCGAATAGTAGTCTGAACGGAGTAAAACTTGTGGACCTTGTTTGCGTAGTCCGAATGGACCACAGAATCTTCGGAAGCTCTTCGGTCCACAGTCCCTTTGCTAATCCTACTATTCTTCGATTTAACCCTGATAAAATATTTCCATTGGCTCGCTCTACGGCTCCATTCGACTGCGGATGCCTCATTGCAGCAAAACATAGCTGGATGCCTAGATCTTCGCAAAACTTCCTGAAGGGTTCTGCGTCGAACTGTGTTCCATTATCAACTGTGAGGTATCTAGGCACTCCGAACCGGCAAATGATGTTCTTCCAGAAGAATTTCTGTACATTGTTCGAAGTGATAGCTGTTAAGGGTTCTGCTTCCACCCACTTAGAAAAATATTCAATAGCTACCACTGCGAACATCAGATTTCCCTTTGCTAACGGAAAGGGACCAATTAAATCCATACCCCATCTGGCCATAGGCCATACCGGAGCAATGACATGAAGAGCTGTTGGTGGGCGATGACTCCGTCGACCCATCCACTGGCATCCTTGACAAGTGCGGACCAAACTCTCCGCATCAGCTGTTATTGTGGGCCAATAAAGCCCCTGGTGAAGTGTTTTTCCTGCCAGAGCTCTAGGGGCTAAATGGCTTCCACAAAGGCCTTCGTGAATTTCTCGAAGAATTTCTTGGCCTTCGGCTTGAGATATACATCGGAGTAGAGGGGAACATACTCCGGCCTTGTATAATATACCATTGATTATCTGATAGTTTCTGGCTCTGAGCTTTAATCTTGTCAACTGGGGCTCTTCGGGCAAATTTGTTCCTCCTTGCAAGAGTTCCATGATCGAATCTTTCCAATCTGCACTAGGAATGCACAGAATCTCTGCAGAGGCAATTTGTGGCACCGAAGGTATATTAAGCTCCTCATAGAAAGCTTCTTCAGGCACATCCACAGCTCTGGCTGCAGCCTTCGCTAAAATGTCCGCTTGCACGTTTTCCACTCTTGGTATACTCCGAATGGAAATACCCTTGAAGTGTGCTTCGATTTTGCGGATTTCTTCTAAGTACTTTGCAAGCTGTGGATGCCGAACTTGAAAACTTTTGTCTACGTGCCCTGCTACTATCTGAGAATCTGTCTTTATAATTATTCTTGTAGCCCCTAGAGCACGTGCTTTCCAGAGTCCCAATAAAATCCCTTCGTACTCCGCTATATTATTGGTAGACTTAAAGTTGAGTCTTGCGGAGTACATTGCTCTTTGCCCTGACGGTGAAATCAACACTACCCCAATGCCTGCTCCGGATGCTTGGAAAGCCCCATCGGAGTAAACAGTCCAAACTCTGTCTCTTGATTTCTCCGGAGTCAAATTCGCAGGTGGAGTCCACTCTGCTCCGAAGTCTGCTAGGACTTGGGATTTGATAGCTGTCCTTGCCAAGAAAGATATGCCGAAGGGTGCTAGCTCGACTGCCCACTTTCCAATCCTTCCAGTGGAATCTTTGCTTCAGAGCATATCTCCTAAGTGATACGAAGTTGGTACAATTACATTATGAGCCAAAAAATAATGTCTTAGCTTCCTCGAAGCCATTATCAGAGCATAAACGAACTTCTCAAGTTCGGAGTATCTTGTCTTTGCTCCTGATAATGCTTCGGATAAAAAATAAACAAGATTTTGTACCAACTTCCCATTGAAATCCACTTCTCTGACAAGGACTGCGCTGACAGCTGAACCTGTAGCTGCAAGGTACAAGAGTATGGTTTCGTCCGCAGTAGGCACCGTGAGTGTAGCAAGATTACTGAGATAATCTTTAATATCTTCGAAGCTTCTTTGACACTCCGGTGTCCATGCAAAATCTTCGGACCCTTTCAAAGCATTGAATATCGGCAAGCTCCTCTCCGCAGACCTTGATAAAAACCTGGTAAGTGCGGCAAGACGCCCAGTCAGCTTTTGCACTTGCTTTAAATTCTCCAGAGGAGCCATCTTCTACAGCGCAGTTATTTGAGTAGGGCTAGCTTCAATTCCCCTGCTTGAAACTAAATACCCTAACAATTTTCCAGCCTTAGCACCGAATATACATTTTTCGGGGTTAAGACGGATCCCACATGCCCGAAGGCTATTGAATTTTCTGCTAAGTCTAGGCTATGTTGGTGCTTTAAAGCACTCTTTATTACAATATCATCCATATAGGCCTCCACATTGCGACCTAGTTGATGACCTAGAGCCTTAGCAACTAATCTTGAAAAAGTAGCCCCGGCATTTCTTAGGCCGAAGGGCATTCTCACATAGCAGAAGACTCCCGAAGGAGTTACGAAGGTTGTCTTGATTTCATCTTCGCGCTTCAACCATATTTGATGATAACCAGAATACGCGTCAATGAAGCTTAATAACTCCGAACCTGCAGTGGAGTCAACCAGTTGATCAATTCGAGGCATGGGGTAGGGGTCACGTGGGCATGCTTTATTCAGGGATGTGAAATCAATGCACATGCGCCACTTCCCGAAAGACTTCTTTCTGACGAAGACTGGGTTGGCTAACCATTCCGTGTGAGTCACTTCTCTGATAATCCCAGCCTTCAATAATTTTTCAACTTCATCCTTAGCTAGGGCAGCTCTCTCTGCGGACATCTTCCGGAGTCCTTGTCGAACAGGCCGGGCCTTCGGGTTTACAAGTAAACTGTGTTCAATGATATCCCGATCGACTCCGGTGATATCTTCGTCAGACCAAGCGAAGACATCCAAATTTTCTTCCACCACCTTTTCCAAGGAGGTTGCAACTTCAGGGGGTAAATCTTTACCAAATTGAAAAGTGTACTCTTTACCATCTTTAACAATGACCTTCGTTGCAATCTCTCCTTCGGGACTTGGTCTCGGAAAAGACTTCTTCGAAGCTTCGGAGAAGGCTGAAAAAATTTCTTCATTATCCTGCACACTGTTTACTTGCCTCGGATCAAGAGGGGGACCATGACAATATTCCGCCCTCCGAGCAATGGCTTGATCTCCGAAGATTGTAAGGACTCCTACTTGTGTGGGCATCTTCATGCACAAGTAATTGTGATGCGCCACGGCTCCGAACTGGTTCAACATGCCCCGTCCGAAGATGACGTTGTAAGCATACGGGGCATCTATAACATCAAAAATTACTTCTTTAGTCCGGGCTAATAAACCTTCTCCGAAGGTAACTTCCAGGCCTATATGGCCAAGTGCATCAAGCGGGGGTCCTGCGAAGCCTTGCAGAGGACGAGCCGCTGGAAGAAGATGCTTCCTGGAAATGCATAATTGATCGAAGGCTTGGACAAAAATGATATCTGCCGAACTACCTCCGTCAATCAGCACCCTTCAGACTTCAGTCCCTGCAATATCAGCAGTGATAACCAATGGATCTGCGTGCGGGAACTTAATACCAGCTGCACGCTCCGCAGAGAAAGATATCGGAACGTGAGACCACTCCGGCATTGTAGCTACAGATGACGAAGTCCCAATATGACCTACTTCCCGAACGTACTCTCTTCGCTGTCTCTTGGACATGCTTCCGAGGGTACCTCCTCCGGAGATAGGGAGAACTACTCTTTTTCCTCTATCTTGCCCTTCCTCTTGCTTCGGAGGTGGCATAACATTGGCCACCGGAGGGTGCCTTGCAGCTGGACCGGCTCTAGGCGCACTGCAGCTAGACTTCGGTCGGTACTGCCTTGACCCGAAGTTCTCTCCAAGTACTCTCCCCTTAGGGTAAGTATAGCCTTGCAAGTGTCAGTTGCATGGCTTCGATTTTCTCCGTGGATGCAGCAGAAAAGGGTCTGGCCCTTGCCAGCCGTTTTCCCTGGCGGCCTCCAGCCGCTGGCCTTGTTCCCCGTAGACTGTGGAGCTCTTTGTGCAAATTTCTGTGGGGGTGCAATATTCATGACTTCAGAACGAGGGTGCTTTTGCCCTCTTCTTCGATCATGTTGCACTTCGAAGACTGGTTCCTGCGGCTGTGCCGAAGTTTTCACTTCTACTTTGACTTCTTGCAATATGGACGAAGTAGCAGCAGTCCTCCGAAGCCAACCTTCTTCTGACCTCGCATACTCCTCGAAGTATGACATTAACTGAGATACTCAGGAGATGCTTTTCCGATGCAGTTTATCCAGAAGGCATTGATGACTGACGCCTTCCCGAGCCGCATCAACCACTGAAGATGTGGACAGCCCCCGAATTTGCGACTTCGTATGAGCGAAGCGCTTAAAGTACTGCCTCAATGTTTCTCCGGGGAGCTGTTTCACCTGGAAAAGGCTTCCTGTTGACATAGGAGGCACGAAGGTGCCCTGAAAGTTGCTTATAAACTTCTTCTTCAGCTGCGACCAAGAATTGATTGATCCTGGCCTCAAAGACCAGAACCATCTCAATGCCACTCCTTGAAGAGCCAAAGGGAAGCACTTCGCCATGGTGTCTCGAACACCTCCGCTAGCCTCAATTGCTAGAGCATAAGACCGAACGAACTCTCCGGGATCTTCATCTCCGGCATACTTACAGAGCTTCGAAGTTTTAAACTTTGGATCAAAGCGAACCTTCTGCAGCTCAGGATGCAGCGGAGATTCATCGTCGAAGGAGGCGTTCTCCGGGGCTTCGGGATAATCAAGATCGTCGTCTTCGGGCACTTCTGGGATGGTTGGGGTGGCTTGAGAGCGAAGCCTACTCGCAGCTTCCTGTCGCCACCTTGCCACTTTAGCTTGAAGGTTGGCCATTTGAGTGGCCATATCTCCAAGATTATTTTCATTTCCTCAGGAAGGATCTTCTGGGTCTTGAGAACTGGTCGGATCAGTTCGAATCGGAATGGAGGGTGGAGAAGGGACTCCGGGCGGTCGGAGTATGGAAGGGGTTGGTGGAGAAGCTTCGTATGCTCGAGGGATAGAAGCCCCTTCCGGAGTCTGTGGAGGGAAAGCCGAAGACCCTCCGACTTCAACTGTGTCGAAGGGTATCTCTCCGGAGATCCGAGAGGACCTCCGAGTGGGATTGCGGGGTGCGCTCCGCTTAGGAGGCATGATGTAAAAGGTTGGTAGAGAACGAAGTTTTTCGGACTAGGTTCCCCACGGACGGCGCCAACTGTTGGCGTAAAAGATTACGCTAACAGGTTTCTGTGGAAAAGAAACTAACAAACGACGTGTTTGTGAAGTAAACTGTTCTAAGCCTCCGAAAGGATAATAACTTAGAATAGTTCGAATGTGTGTATTGAATAACTTGTATTCGGTCCCCCCTTACAGGGTGAAATGGGGGGTATTTATAGGCCCAAACATTAAGGAAAATACCTATTTACCCCTCTATTACAACCGACATAGTGGAAACTATTCGGTTCCCTTAATAGGGCTAAAATGGTAAAAGACTAATCTAATAAGAAAGAAGATAAGTCTTCCATCTTAGCTGGCAGAAAAGATCTTGAAGGTACTTAGTTCGAAGATGTACTCCGAACCAATGCCTATCTTTGTACTTCGAACATGGTTCCAGGTATCTTCGAAGATGATCGTCAGGGAACCTTCGAACCCGCTGTCTGCCTTTATGTTGCTTCGGCAATAACCCCGAAGATGAGATATTTTCCCCCAACAACGACAATGGCATGAGCATCTTTCAGCTCTAGCTAAGCGCTTTCAAGCTCAGTGGCCATAGCATCTCTCTCATCTACCCTCTATGTGTACCTGGACTTCAGAGTCATCCGGTCGCACAACAACACCTCACAGTTAGGGCACTCAATACTACCACCCAAGCAAAGGGAAGAAGACAAACTCTCAATCTTGCCATTTGCCATGGCAAGCTCACTCTCAAGCTCATCTAACCTCTTTTTAGACCCTCTAAGCAGTTTCTCCTGATACTTCAACTCCTAACGGTTCTCTTCTAGCAAATTAACAACTTCTTGTTCATAGAGAAATACCTTTCCATCGTCGTCGTCATCGGAGTTGTCGGAGGAGCCCTTTTCTTCCTTATCCCCAAGAGCCATTGAGCGGAAGCTCTTGCGGGGTCTTCGGCTGTGACGTGAGCGACTCTTCGGCTTGTCCCCAAAGGCCATGAAGGAGAGGCCCGCCGGATCATCCATGTCCTTCCCCTTCTTGATCACGATCTCTTCATCACTTGAACATGAAGATGAGGAGGAAGACGAAGACCTCTTGGAGTAGCTTTTATCCATCTCAAGGAAGAAGGCCTTGTCTCGCTTCTTGTTCTCACGCATGTAGTCCTTCAGAGCCTTTTGAAAGAATCTTGTCTTGGGCTTGCCCTTTGTGAAAGTGGAGTTGTCGTGCTTGCTAGAGTCATAGGAGCTACCATCGGTTCCCTTCTTGTAATTCTTCCGCTTAGGGCAGTCGGCGATGAAATGACCTGGATGACCACACTCAAAGCATTCGGATTTTGTGCCGTGTCTTTTAAGCATACGTTTATCATAGACACGACACACCCGGTTGTTAAACAAACATAGATCATCATCTCCTAGCGAGTCAAGCTGATCCTCAGAGATAGACATGAAAGAAAACGCAATACAACTCAAAGCAGTAGGATCAGCAGAAGGTGTCGCAAGGGCCAGGGTTTTTGACCTAGAACAAGTGAGATTTGATCTCAACTGGATATCAACCTTTGAGGCCTTGAGCTTACTTAAAAGCTCTACGACAGTCAAGGTATCATAGGAGACACTCTCAACAATAGAAGAAACCTTGATCTCCCATATCTTAGGATCCAAGGTATGAAGAACCTTGAGCGCTTGTTCATGATCTGAGACCAGCTAATCACGCTCGACCTTGTTGGCCCGAAGCTTGTTACTGATCGTTTGAAAACGATCAAACAAAGCCTCAACATTCTCACCCGGCTTCTATGAGAAGTTTTCATACTCACGCCGGTAGGTCTGATAGAGCCTAGCCTTCTGTGAGTAGCCCAGATCTCTCGAGCAATGTCGAGATGGTTAACACGCTCAAACTCACTAGGACCTAAACCAGAAAATAAAATATTCACCACTTTGCTATTGTTCTAATGTTGGATGATTATATCAGCAGAAGTGCGCTCAGCAATAGGAAGTATAGTAAAAGTAGCATTACAACAAATATCTCAAATGTCCGAGCTCTAGCTCATGAGATAGGCTCGCATGCGAGTCTTCCAATAAATGTAGCCAAAAACTTCAAGGGATGGGACCTTACTAGAGGAAGTCATGATCACTACTTGGGTTTAGAACCAGTTAAGGTATGGGAAAACCCTAACCTCGCTCTAATACCACTTGTAGGACCGAAAGTAGCCACCAGAGGGGGGTGAATCGGCGCCTAAACAATTCTTTCGAATCAAAGACCTAATCCCAACAACCAACGCACCTCGACAGACAAATAACTGTAGAAAAGCAGATCACAGAAACTAAAGTTGTCTAGCCAAAAAATGACCGGTGTCCCAATTAAAATGATATTAAAAATAAACTAAACTAAATAAAATAACTACAGTAAATAAAAAGTATTCTCAAATGATTTAATAAATACTTGATGTGTACAGGAAAACACCTAGATATATCAATAAATATTTATATTGCAATATGAGAATAAAGTACTAATCAAGTGAATAAAACATGGATAATGTAGAAATTAATTTTGAAATAAAACTGATATATTGCACAGAAATCTAGAATAAAATAAAAATATTATTGTGACTATTTTTTTTCTTTTTGTACGAACATATTAAAAATACTTAAATAAATAATATGTGAGTACTAATACAATTTTAGCAGATAAAAATTTAACCACGAAATTACTAACCAGATTTGCATGCTAATTAAAAATAGATGATTATTGATTTAATTAATCTAACTGCAAAATAGGAGATTAGATCAAAAGAAAAATACTTGCGTTTGATGTTGCCGCACGAGAGTAGAAAAATTTCCGGCCACTCCTAGCTGTTCACCACAGAGGATCAACAGCGACAAGACACCTGCTACAGCAGCGCATTGGCTGCCGCGCGACTTGGCTGCCAACGCCTGCATGCTATGATGCGGGCTTAGCTCCACGCATCAAGCTGCTGCTGCTGGCACATGCACCGCCTGGGCAACAATGATGCTGCCATGCTCCGATCTCCGTGACAAAAACTTCTCCGCCGTGGATTGCCGTGCGCCGATGGAAAAAACACCGAACACTGCTGCTTCGGAAGCGTTGTGCATGAGAAGGCTGCAAGCCGTCGCCTCACGCGGTGAAAGGTGCTCACGCTGACGACTCCACTGTAGATCCACGCTCGGCTATCGCGCACGAATTTTTGTAGGGAAAATAGTGTGGCGGCGTAATCAGCGAAAGAAATCGCGGTGGCGTAGTTTAAAAATAGAGAAGAATATAGGCGGTGGTGGATTGTAGATTAATCTCAAGAAAAAAACAGTCAACCCTAACCCTAGGGTAAATTACACTGACTCTAAAAATTACACTGACTAATAAAGGGAAAAGACTAATTACACTGACTCTAAAAATAAAATTGGAAATTACTAAAATGCCCTTAGAATATTTTACTGACTCCAATAACAAATATTGTGACCTAAATACTGAATATTTAAATCCTAAATAGAGATAATCATCGGTTATGAGTTTTGCGCCGAAACTCACAAAGCGTCCACCGTCATTGCACCGGGTACCTGGATTGGACCGACCCGATTCCACAGCTTCCTCAGCTCGGCAATCGCTCGCCTCCCGTGTACCTGAGTCAATCCCGGTCAACAGACCAGTGGATCCTCTGCCGCTCCTAGCCCATGTACTCGGATTGGACTAGCCTGACTCCGCGGCTCCTCTGCCCGGCTGTCGCTCGCTACCCGTGTACCTGAGTCACACATGCCCCAGACACGGTAGGTCTTCACGTCTCCTCTTTGACTTCTGTTGATAATCACTCATCACATCTGGAGCAATAAGACCCATGCTCTTCAACATGGTTCCTCACCGCCTGATCAACAGATGCAGCTATCGTACGATGAACTTGTGAAGCAGATAAAGGGGGTGATGAGGGGCGTACCAAAGTTAGGTTGAGGGTGTCTTTATGCAATCCCTGAGCATTAGCTCTTCGAGTTCCTTCTTCTTCGCTTCAATATTTGCTCGGTCTTCCTCAGATATGTCTGCCATGGTGGGCGTCATAATGTTGCGGTCATCGAAGTCCATGCCCCCCATAGTGCTCATCGGTGATGTAGTGGATGTAGACGTAGTAGAGGTACTCACTACCGATGTAGAGGTAGTAGTCATGATTTGCATTATCCCCAGCGGAGTCACCAAAAAGTATGTTAACACAAAAATGTGCCCCCACACTAGGGCCGGTTCGATGTCCAAAAGTATCGCAATGATACCGACGCCGCATTCCGACTACCCTTAATAGTGATAAGGGATTTGGAGTTGCTTGGCAATCAGATAAACAATTAATATTTTAATCTAATTGGCCGAAAAGTACTAGTAATAATGTAAACAGGAATAAAATAGCCAAAATACCTAGAATCGGCCAATTCGGAGGCCGATTCAGAGTTACAGCGGAGATTGGTCTGAAGGGTCCCTAGGGCACCTTCGGCCTCAGTCCCTGTTTGACCGGAGGTACAACCTCGGTCAGACCCGGGGGGTTGCAAAGGAGCTCCGGGCGGTATCCCGAAGGCAGCTACGAAGGGTGGCTTCGGCGGTCTGACCGGCGAGGCTCCTTCGGCATAGGCTTTACCAGAGGCTTCGGTGTGATGCAATGCGGAGGGTCCCGGTCAGACCGGCGGAGTGCCGTCGGTTTGACCAGCTGTTTCGAAAATGACGTGACAAGGTCCGGTGAAACCGAAGTCTCAACACCGGTCGGACCGAAGTAACAGATCAAATCTACCAAACTTCTGTAGTCCTAGCAAATAATCTTCTAACACCTCAAAACATTGCAGAGATGTTCAGGAATGCAGTTGATCTACAAAGACACCCAAATATGAAATACAATTCGGACAAGTGGCTAAATTACCAAGTATGGCAATAAAAACTGATAAAAGGGATAGCAATTCATTACGTGGATTAATGGGAGGTTCACAAGCGAACCAGCAAGGGTTACCGTGATTACGGACGCGGCAGATGGAGGGATTTCAAGCAAACCCACGAAGATGCGGAAAGTAAAGAAAAATAAATGTGATTCAAAGCTAGCGCTTTGGATTTTTGAGATTGGAGAGAGCCTTGAATCGGCCTTGCCCCTAGTATTTATAGTGGGTGGGCCTGTGGTTCTTGGCTAAATAATAGTAGGATTCAGCCAAATTTTGGTTGAGATAAGATTTGGACAAACACAATTCGACTCCACTTCAGGTTCACATTCTGAATCCCTGGCCGGTCTGACCGAGCCCATGGGTCAGGTCTGACTAGGCCTGGCCGGTTGGACCATCCAACTATAGCTTGTAAGACCGGCCTTTGCTAGGTTTGGCATATTTTCGGTCAAAAATACCATTTTTCAGTATTTTTCTTAGCTTGACCATTAATGCCATTTTTGCTATAAATTTCTTCATTCGCAAAGCCTTCTTTTGCTTGTTTGACTGCACGTAATGATTATCCTCGACTTAATCGATATAGCTTAGGTCTGTGTAACATATGGAACTTGAGCCACATATGCGTTGTTTAGAATTGTTAGCTTCACAGATAGCGGAAGGTGAGTGACCACAAATACAATAGTCAGAGTAGTTTTTCGCGTCTGCTCGAGTGCTGAGGAGGCTTTATGCGGCTACGTTTGGCAACAACCTAGTCAGAGCGGGTCATAACCACATAGCTTGGAGCGAAAGCATTCGGTAAACTCGTGATAGCCAGGCCAGAGTAGGTCATGGCCTCGCAGCTAGAACATTGGCATTCATTCATCTTTGCAAGAGCTGAGTTTGAGGGGGTCATGGCCACATGGCTAAAAGCAAAGGTAGTCAGCGATCTATTTAGATTATGGCATCTAGAAATGGCAAAATATCTTTATTGATAAATCATATCAAATACTTATCTCGCCTATGGATGAAATCGTCTAAGATGCTTGATATTCCAAGAGTTCACCAGCTTCTGGTCATCTTCGCACGTCAGGTTGTAGGATCTCGGGCAAGTGACTTGGCGATTATGAAGGGTCCCTCCCAGGGGTCCAGGAGCTTTTGGGTCCTGACCACCGACTAGACTCGGTGAAGGACCAAGTATCCAACCTAAAAAGCGCGATGTTGTATGTCCTATTGTGATATCTCCGAAGGCCTTATTGGTATCGGATGATCTATACATCATTGTGGGACTTGGGTTCAAGCTTTCCCTATCCCCTTTTCATCATTGGACTCTTGATGTCTACGAAGGAGTGTGGTTCGTTCGTCAAATTCCTACCTCTATCTATCTCTAAGGTGTTTGGGTTTTACAAAACTCCATAGACATGCAGAAGAGAAATGTTATCCCCACTTCAACCAAGACAGAACTTTTACCAAAAGTTAATTGTGATCTTTTTGTTCAAATAACAATTAAGCTAAAGCAGGGTAAGGAACAATGAATCTCTTTATGATAAATAGATCCATTTTGCAAGCTTGTTATTATGGGTAGTTCCTACAAAGAATCGGACTAATGACATATACAATGCTTGAATTATCGATGTAAATGATATATAGTGGGTTCCCATCCTTTAGAGACTACGAGTGTAATAGGAGCATCCGTTGACAGAATGATCACCCTAAGATGATCATCTCATGGCTATTGGGAATGAACCAAATCAGATGGTTCTATTTCTCAACCTTTCTGACTTGCTCCTACAGAACCAAAGTCGAAAGGATAAAAAAAGTCGAAATCGATATCGAAAAATAATGGAGTCGATCTTGTACATACGCTAGGAAGGTAATCAAAAAAGAAAGAAGACGAGTTCTTATTTCTTTTATCACTTAGGAGCCGTCCAAGATGAAAGTCTCATGCACGGTTTTGCATGAGAGAAAGAAGCGAGGAATCCACTTTTCGACTCTGACTCCCCCACTCTAGTCATTGCTTTTATTTCTGTTACTTTGAAAGTTGCTGCTTGAGCTTCAGTAATGCAAATTATCGATATTCCTTTTTATTTCTCACCAACCGAATGTCATCTTCATCTGGAAATCCTAGCTATTCTTATCATGATATTGGGGAATTTCCTTGCTATTACTCAAACAAGTATGAGACGTATGCTTGCATATTCGTCCATAGGGCAAATCAGATATGTAATTATTGTAATAATTGTTGGAGACTCAAATGATGGATATGCAAGCATGATAACTATTCACATAAAAGATTACGCTAACAGGTTTAAGAAACTGTATGTGTGACAAATGAATTGTTTGTGGGTACGGACTATCTCAAGCCTCCGTATAGGATAATAGCTCAAAGTAATTTGATGTTATCTATTGAATATATGAGTATTCGATACCCTTTACAAAGTGAAGAAGGGTATTTATAGACCAAATAATAAAGGAAAAGACTCCTTTACCCTCTAATTACAACCGACTAAGAAGATATCGTTGAATACTCTTCATAGGGGTAAAAAGGTAAAAGACTAATTTAATCAGAAAGAAGACAAATCTTTTGTCCTTGCTGGCAACACTCCTTCGGGTGTAAGGACTTCGGGAGACTTCGTTACGCCGAAGCCTTAACAGAGGTCTTCGCTGTATAATACTCTGAATACAGCACACCTCCAATGCTTTTAAGGCCTTCGAAGATCAAAGCTTCTGACTTCACCTCTTTTGCTGGTATCTGCAGAGGAACGTTCTTGACATCTGGAGGATGAAATATTTTCCCCCAATAGTATCCCCTCGAATACTTCTCTCCAAATTGCCTATACAATAAGAGGGCAGTATACGCAAGAAACAATTGCATACTTAGGATCAAGAACTTAGCGAATTTTACCACACTTTGAAGCATTCAAAGGTGTGGAATCTTCGAACTAACTTCTATGCGAAGATGAGTGTCGACGTGGCTTCGGAGATAGATCCGTGCAAAGCTGAAATAACCGTTAGACTCACAGAAATAGCCGTTACATTTTTTAAAGACAACACTACTGTTTCGTTTCTGGATGCGTGATTTCTCACAGAAAGGCGTAGTGAATCGTAACGGTAAAGAAGATGGAACGGCACATATAACGGTACGCTACAACTGCAAGTTCATATTATAAATAAGAGAGCAGGGGTGAGTTTTGGATACTTTACCAACTGCTTCTGCATTTCCCATTTCTGCTTCCTGAGCCCAAACTTTATCTTCTCTAATGGCGAAAACTAGCCACAAAGTCCCCATTCCAGCTTCGTCATTGGCCAGGAAACAGGCGATGGCGATAGCAGTAGAAGCAACGTCTTCGGATCATCCTTGCCTAGCCGGTCCTCATGATCTTCTCCTAGCATCGACCAAATATATGTATCAGTCGTACAATTTGGGGCCTTCAACTTTCTCGAAGAAGTCCATCGCGACAACGACTGTTGGGAAGACGGGTGCTGGAATCAAGATTCACCAGGCCAGGAAAGAAGTGATTCCTGCTCCACGAGCTAGAGATGTAGTTGTCTTCGAATCATTCTTCAAAGCAGGATTGGGGCTTCCAGTGGTGGATTTCCTCTCTGAAGTATTAAGGTTGTTCCATGTCACATTGCCCCAACTTTTCCCCAATGCTATCACTCGCGGCGCTTCACAAAGCTTCCTGCCAACCGAAGATTTACACTGGAGCTGGAGTAGAGAAGATGGTGGTTGCCTTCGGCAGCATCAATTTCTGGTTTCGCGAATAATATCAAGACCGGTTCCCGGTGAAGGACATCAATGTCAGATGGTATACGGATTGGATTCTTCGCTGGTTATATGCCGAGGTAGGGGCGGATAGTGCCTTGGCTAGACCTCTGGAAGACATCTTCTATTAGAGGGAGGTGGAAGTCCAACCAGACCCTAGCCAAGTCGAAGCTCGCCTCAGACTCCTTCAATCCATAAGTTGTCGCATGAGCATGCACGACTTAGCGGAGGAGTTCATCAGACTACGAATCCTGCCTTTGATGGCTAGTTGGCCGATCAACTTCGAAGAGAACCAGGAGGGTGGACTCCGGGAGATCCCTCCAAGAGCTGCAGGTAAACTTGTACATCCTGCAAAATGTTTTGGCACGCAATGTTGGTTCTATAAAAATGATTTAACCAAAAGAAAATCTTATCTTTCAGCTCCGCACGCCACCCTCACTCCGGAACAAATTGTTCGAACTTCGGAGAAGATACTCGGGGCTCCTACACTCGTTGAAATGGAGTGGAGGGTGAAATTGGTTGGCAGTTGGGAGCGATTCAACCGAGTATGGAGTGTACTCGGAGTTGAATCTCCCATTCGTCTTGACTGGATCAATTCTGAGCAAGGCCCGAATGAATGGAACGCTGAAGCAGGGACTTTAGCACTAGCCAAGACACCCGTTAAAAAGATGGTTCGGAAACCGAAGGTCGTGGCTCCTACCAAGTCTCGAACTTCGTCTTCAGAGTCATCTGAAGATGAATCAAACAAAGTAATGGGGGAGGAATTTTAAGCTCTCCTAGCAGGGGATGAAGGGTCTCGAATGGGAACTGAAAACCCCATTCAAGACGACGCAGTGGCGGTGCCTACCATGGAAGGCAACCTCAAATTGCCATAGACTGAGGACGTCCTGCCTAGTCAAGTAAATGCTCCTATTACGGGAGAAGGCGGAGGTTATACTACGGATGCCCAAGTCTTGCCTCCGGACAAAGTGATAGCTGCAGTGGTCAAAGATATCTCTACAACTATTCCTTCGGTTTGAAGTCCGTAGTCCAAAGGGGACTTTGGCCTGATGTTCAAGCCCCCGAGCAGTCCAATGCTCATTTGGCAACAAACTGCTAGAGGCAAGCTTCAATAGAATACCTTTTTCTTATTCTCTCTCTTCTTTGTGTCATGCAAAATTTAAGCAAAATCATATATCATTGGTTTTTACAGGATTAGCTCTGATGGAAGATACTCCCACTACGGAGGTTGTGCCGGAGGTCATTGTATCTCCAAAGGCAGCTCCTATAGTAGCTCAAAAGACTCTGGTATAGGAAATATCTCCAAGGAAGATGGGTCCTAGAAAAGGTAAAGGTAAAGGTGGGCCTTTGCCTGCTCCGATTCTAGGGTGGACTCCAACAGGATCTACGGATAGAGGTCAGTCTGTAGAGGCCTTCGAAGATGCTTCTTTGCATTCCAGCCCATCTCCAACCGAAGATGATCAGAGCGCTTTGTCAAGGCTCCCCCTCTTAGCTCCTTTTCTAGAGCGGAGAACAGGACTACGGACTTTGCTAGAGCCTTTGGCTCGGGCTAGTCGCGAAGTTGGGTAGACTAACCTAGTTTCCATTCTTAGTGAAGCGAAGGGATCGGAGCTGGACGCAGCTTTGGAATCGGCGGCCTACTAGGTATGAAGTATCTACAAAAATAGAATTAGTTCAAACATATGTACATAATTTACTTGCATTGCCCTTTTTCTTCCTTCGCAGCAAGTAGTTCTAGCTCAATCTTCATCTATATCACATGAGAGATAATGCAACCGGCTCAAGGAGAAAGTAACAACTCTTCAAGGGAGTCTTGTTAGCTCCGAGACTCCCATGGAAAGAAATGCTAGGACCAGCTTTTAGGCTGCCAAAAATGAACTCGAGGCTGAGCGGGTAGTGCTTCGGGCCGAGGTGGAAAGGTTGCGGGGAGAGCAGGCAGCCACAGGAGCTGAAATGGTCAAGCTCCGAGAGGAGCAACTAACTTTGATGGAGGAGGCCAAAAAACTACTCAGACAAAAGAATTCTTTGATGACGGAGGTAGCTATACTTTCATATCTAACGGACGAGCTGACTTCATCAAACAAGACTTTGTCTGAAGAGAAGATAAAGTGCGAGAAGGTGGCTTCAGAGAACATGGATGCCCTTTGGGGTGTCCTGGAGTACTTCGGCCCTTCTTGGGCTTCTTCTTTGACTAGCAATGACTCCCTGCTATGGAGGTTGAAGATGATCCAAGTAGCGGCGAAGACTATGAAGGCAGCGGGTACTATGTACGGAGAGATCTCCGGCCAAGTAGCTGCTCTCGGAGTACTTCGTCACTACGAAGATCTTGGGTTATCTGTTTCACCGGAGCCCAGAGCAGCCCCCATCAATTTTGGTGACGATCGTCTCCTGACTCCATCCGCGGATGTAGCTGCGGCTTGGGAGGCCTTTCAACCATCTTGGAGAGCTAAAGGCCAATAAGCTATAAAGTCATGGATTGATGAAGGTCTCCGTCAAAAACAAGTGCGGTTGCAGCCTTCGAGCAGCAAACCTCCTTCGGACCCGAAGGTTTAGGTCTCCTTAGGGCTCCGCTTATGTAAAAATTCATGATTTATTCTCTTTTGAATGAAATGACTCATTTGGAAATGTTTTTAGGATTGCCAATCTTTTTTGGATGAGCTCTAAGTGTTAGAGATTAGCCAAGAACTCCGCTTACAATGGGCCACCTTTGAAGCTTTAAGGCCTCACAGGCATCATCGATTTTCAATTTCTCGAGGAAGTTCTAGGGAGGTTATACCCGATATATATAAATAAGTATTAGCTTATATTAAAAAGGAGGAAAAGGATGTTAATATAGAAACTTCATCTTCAGAGGACGTTAAATGGCCCGAAGAAGAAAATGTTGAAGAAGAGCAAGTAGACAAGAGTCCCAAATGACTTCAAAGCTAGGAGAGGAGCCCCGAACGACTTCGGAACTGGGCTAAATGTCAGCAAGAACAGATAGTAGGGAAGAGAGTTAAACGTAAAGTTTTAAAGCCTCCAGGCTCTGGGACAAATCATTCTTGAAGTCGAGCTAATTTTGAAAGCAGCTCTAGGGATCGAAGAGGTCTTCGTTTCCTTCTCGGCATAGACACGGGTTTTTCATGATGTAATGTAATCTGTTTAAATAATATAAACTAGAAAGTTTCAAAATTGTCTCACTATTTCCCAAGCCCTCTTAGGGGGTAAGCACCTCCGAAATTTGATCGAAGGTGGTTACGCTCAATGAAGATAATGTTAGTTAGGAGTACAATTTTGGAGGCTCGGAGCCCCTTATCATATTAAAGAGTAATTAAGGACTGATTCAAAAAATGGTCACTAAAGACCTCGAAAATATCTTCGACTCTACTAATTTGGAGTCTGTAATCTAGTAACTTAGTACCCTTTTTCGAATGTGGTCACTTCGGACTCCTTTTACAGACGTATTCACGCTATCAGCTCAAAGTCTGTTTTGTTTGGTCTCCTCCGACTCTTTTTACGGATGCTATCAAATCGGTGGTTTGGAATCCGCTTTTGTGGTCTCCTTGGACTCTTTTTACGAATGCTTTCAAGATGAATCTTGGAATTCGTATCATTTGGTCTCTTTGGACTCATTTTATGGATGCTTTCAAGCCGGTGGCTTGGAATCCTTTTTTTTTGTAACTTTCCCACCTCATCGGAAGCTTCGAAGCAATGGTTCAAAGTCCATAAAATTGGTTCAAATTAATGACCCTTTCCTTCGCAATTGACTCTATTCTTCTAGTGCGTCCACTAGAAGTAGGGAATGTTTGAGAAGTAGGCATTATCCGAACCATCATCTTTATTTATTCAGAAAGTGTTTACAAATGATTACAAGGAGCCACTATGCAAAATATCGCTTAAGGTGCTCCACATGCTAGGCATGCTTTAATTCTTCACCTTCTAAATTAGCCAATATAAAAGAACTAGGGCGTCCTGAAGTAAGGATGATATATGGACCTTCCCATTTATTTCCTAATTTCCCTAGTGCTATAATGCTTCGCAAAACTAAATGACCTGGTTTAAGTTCATCAAGTTTAATCTTCGGGTCATACCAAGTGTTCGTCTGATGCTGATACTTTGTCGGATTTGCAACGGCTCGAAGCCTTGTTTCTTCCATTAAATCTAGCGAAGCTTGTCTTTCATCTTCTTTTTCAGGTTTGATGGTGCGAAGATATCCTCCTTTAAGCTTCGTGGGCGTCATGGCTTCATCTCCGAATAGTAATTTGAAAGGAGTAAAACCTGTGGACCTTGCTTGAGTGGTCTGAATGGACCATAAAATCTTCCGAAGCTCTTCGGTCCACAGTCCCTTTGCCAATCATACTATCCTTCGATTTAGGCCTGACAAAATGTTACCGTTAGCTCGCTCGATGGCTCCATTAGATTGAGGATGATGAATAGCTACAAAACACATTTCTATGCTAACACCTTCGCAGAACTCTCTAAAGGGTTCGACATCAAATTGAGTGCCATTATTGATTGTTAGCTGTCGAGGCACTCCGAACCTGCATATAATATTTTGCCAGAAGAAATTTTGTACATTTTTTTGAAGTGATAGATGTGAGGGGTTCTGCTTAGACCAACATGGAAAAATATTCAATTGCTACCACCACTAATTTTAAACTTCCTTTTGCCATTGGAAATGGGCCAATGAGATCCATACCCCATCTAACCATGGGCCAAACTAGAGCAATAACTTGAAGAGGTGTTGGCGGATGATGACTTCATCTTCCCATCCATTGACAACCTTGGCAAGTGCGGATCAAGGCCACCGCATTAGCTATTGTTGTAGGCCAATAAAGCCCCTGCGAAGTGTTTTTCCTGCCAAAGCTTGAGGGGCAAGATGGCTACCACCAAGGCCTTCATGAATTTCTCGGAGTATATATTGGCCTTTGGTTTGAGAAATACATTGGAGTAGGGGGGAACATACTCCGGCCTTGTAAAGAATACCATTGATAATGTGATAATTCCGGACTCTCAATTGCAATCTTGAAAGCCTCGGGCCTTCGAGTAAGTTGGCTTCGCCTTGCAATAATTCCATAATTGAACTCCGCTAGTCCATGTTCGGAATTTAAAGGACCTCCGTAGGAGGGAGTTGGGGCACCAAAGGGGAAGTAAGCTCTTCATAAAAAACCCTTTCCTGAATATCTATTGCTCCGGCTGTAGCTTTTGCCAGGATACCAGCTTGTGCATTGTCAGCTCTTGGTATACTTCGGACAGAAATCCCTTTCAATGCTGCTTCGATCTTACGGATCTCTTCTAGATATTTAGCAACTTGTGGATGCCTAGCTTGAAAACTTTTATCAACATGCCCTTCTACAATTTGAGAATCTGTTTTTATAACAACTCTTGTAGCACCAAGAGCGCGTGCCTTGCGAAGACCTAGCAAAATTCCTTCGTATTCCGCAATATTATTGGTGGACTTGAAATTGAGTCTTGCGGAGTACATTGCTCTTTGTCCTGAAGGAGAAATTATCACTGCTCCAGTGCCTGCTCCGGACGCTTGAAAAGCTTCATCGGAGTATATTGTCCATATTCCCTAGCTTGATTTTTTTGGAGCCCAGACTGCAGACGGAGTCCATTCTGCTACAAAATCTGCCACCACTTGTGACTTAATTGCTGTCCTTGCTACAAAGGAGATGCCGAAGGGTGCTAGCTCGACGGGCCATTTTCTGATACCTCCTGTAGAATCTTTTCTTCGAAGCATATATCCAAAAGGATAAGAAGTTGGTACAATTACATTATGTGCTAAGAAATAATATCATAGTTTCCTTGAAGCCATCACCAGAGCATAAGTGAATTTTTATAGTTCGGATTATCTTGTTTTTTACCGGATAAAGCTTCGGATACAAAATATACTAGATTTTGTACCAACTTCCCATTGAAATCCACTTCTCGAATAAGGACCGCACTAACAGCGGAGCTCGTAGCTATAAGATAAAGAAGAAGGGTTTCATCTGCCATGGGCACAATAAGTGTTGCGAGGTTGCTGAAATAATCTTTAATATCATCAAAACTCTTTTGGCACTTCGGTGTCCATGCAAAATCTTTATACCCTTTCTAGGATTTGAATATGAGGAGGCTCCGCTCTGTGGACCTTGCTAGAAATATGCTAAGTGCTACAAGGTGTCTAGTAAGCTTCTGAACATGTTTCAAATTTTCTGGCGGAGCCATTCTTTGTAGAGCAGTTATTTCTGTTGGGCTAGCTTCGATTCCCCTGCTCAAAACTAAATACCCTAACAGTTTCCTAGCTTGAGCCCCGAAGATACATTTTTCGGGGTTGAGGCGAACTCGACATGCTCGAAGGCTCTCAAATGTTTATGCTAAGTCTAGACTATGCTGGTGCTTTAAAGCACTCTTTATTACAATGTCATACATATAGGCTTCGACATTACGACCTATTTGGTGACCTATAGCTTGAGCAATTAATCTTGAAAATGGCTCCCCAACATTTCTTAAGCTGAAGGGCATTCTTACATAGGAAAAGACTCCCGAAGGAGTTACAAATCTTGTTTTGATTTCATCTTCGTGCTTTAACCATATTTGATGACATCTGGAATACGCGTCAAGGAAACTCAATAGCTCTGAACCAGAAGTGGAGTCAACTAATTGATTTATGTGGGGCATGGGGTAGGGGTCATGTGGGCATGCTTTATTCAAGGATGTAAAATCAATGCACTGGCGCCATTTTCTAGAGGCCTTCTTTTTGACGAAGACTGGGTTGGCTAACCACTCCGTATGAGCCACTTCTCTGATAATCACAGCCTTTAACAATTTTTTCAACTTCTGTCTTAGCAAGGCTTGCTCTCTCTGTTAATAATTTTCAGAGCCCCTATCGGACAGGCCGAACCCTTGGGTTCACAAGCAAACTGTGCTCAATGATATTTCGGTTAACTCCCGGAATGTATTCATCGGACCAAGCAAAGAAATCCAAATTCTCTCTCACTACTTCTTCTAGTGATGTAGCGATTTCCGAAGGCAATTCTTTCCCAAACTGGAAGGGATAGTATTTACCGTCCTTTACAATAATCTTCGTTATAATTTCTCCTTCGGGACATGGCCTTGGAAAGGATATTTTCGAAGATTCACTTGATGAAGGGATATCCTCTGAATGGTCTTGTACATTATTCACTTGTCTCGGATCAAGAGGTGGGCCATGGCCATATTCTGCCCTTCGTGCGGTGGCTTGATCACCAAAGACAGTAAGCACTCCTGCTTGCGTGGGCATCTTCATGCATAAATAATTATGGTGCGCCACAACTCCGAATTGATTGAACATGTCCCTTCCGAAGGTGACATTATGAGCGTAAGGGGCATCGACAACATCGAAAATTACTTCCTCCGTTCTTGCCAAGAGCCCCTCTCCGAAGGCAACCTCAAGACCTATTTGGCCGAGTGCATTAAGAGGGGGTCCTACGAAGCCTTGAAGGGGACGAGCCACTTGGAGGAGATGCTTCTGGGAAATACAAAGTTGGTCGAAGGCCTGAACAAAGATAATATCAACAGAACTTCTGTCATCGACCAATACTCTCTAGACTTCTTGTTGGGGGAAAATATCTCATCTTCGGGGTTATTGCCGAAGCAGCATAAAGACAGTCAACTAGTTCGAAGATTGTCCGAAGACCATCTTCGAAGATGCCCAGAACCTTGTTCGAAGCACGAAGACAGGCACTGGTTCGAAGTATGTCTTCGAACCAAAGCCCTTCATGATCTTTTCTGCCAGCTAAGATGGAAGACTTATCTTCTATCCTATTAGATTAGTCTTTTACCATTTTAGCCCTATTAAGGAAACCGAATAGTTTCCTTAATGTCGGTTGTAATAGAGGGGTAAATAGGTCTTTTCCTTAATGTTTAGGCCTATAAATACCCCCCATTTCACCCTGTAATAGGGACCGAATACAAGTGATTCAATACACACTTTCGAACTATTCTAAGTTATTATCCTTTCGGAGGCTTAGAACAGTTTGCTTCACAAACACTTCGTTTGTTAGTTTCTTTTCTACAGAAACCTGTTAGCGTAATCTTTTACGCCAACAGTTGGCGCCGTCCGTGGGGAACTTAGTCCGAAAAACTTCGTTCTCTACCAACTTCTTACATCATGCCTCCTAAGCGGAGCGCACCTCGCAATCCCACTCGGAGGTCCTCTCGGATCTCCGGAGAGATACCCTTCGACACAGTCGAAGTCGGAGGGTCTTCGACTATCCCTCCACCTCAAACTCCGGAAGGGGCTTTTATCCCTCGAGGATACGAAGCCTCTCCGTCAACCCCTTCCATACTCCGACCGCCCGGAGCCACTCCGCCACCTTCCATTCCGATTCGAACTGATCATACCAGTTCTCAAGACCCGGAAGGTCCTTCCGGAGGAGATGAAGATAGCCTTGGAGACATGGCCACTCAAATGGCCAACCTTCAAGCTGAGGTAGCGAGGTGGCGACAAGAGGCTGCGAACAGGCTTCGCTCTCAAGCCACCCCAGCTATCCCCGAAGTGCCCGAAGACGATGATCTTGGTTATCCCGAAGCCCTGGAGAACGCCTCTTACGACAATGAATCTCCGTTGCATCCTGAGCTGCAGAAGGTTCGCTTCGATCCAAAGTTCAAAACTTCGAAGCTCTGCAAGTATGCCGGAGACGAAGATCCCAGTGAGTTCGCGCGTTCTTATGCCCTAGCGATTGAGGCTAGTGGCGGAGTCAGAGACACTATGGCGAAGTGCTTCCCGTTATCTCTTCAAGGAGTAGCGTTGAGATGGTTCTGGTCTTTAAAGCCAGGATCAATCAATTCGTGGTCACAGTTGAAGAGGAAGTTTATAAGTAACTTTCAGGGCACCTTCGTGCCTCCCATGTCAACAGGAAGCCTTTTCCAAGTGAAACAGCTCCCCGGAGAAACATTAAGGCAGTACTTCAAGCGCTTCGCTCACACGAAGTCGCAAATTCGGGGGCTGTCCACATCCTCAGTGGTTGATGCGGCTCGGGAAGGCGTCAGTCATAAAGGCCTTCTGGATAAACTGCATCGGAAGAGCATCACTACAGTATCACAGCTGATGTCATACTTCGAGGAGTATGCAAGGTCAGAAGAGGGTTTGCTTCGGAGGTCTGCTGCTACTTCGACAGTATTGCAAGAAGTTAAAGCAGAGGTGAATACTTCGGCACAGCCGCAAGAACCAGTCTTCGAAGTGCAACATGATCGAAGAAGGGGGCAAAAGCACCCTCGCTCTGAAGTCTTGAACATTGCACCCTCACAAAAGTTTGCACCAAGAGTTCCACAGTCTGCGGGGAACAAGTCCAGCGGCTGGAGGCCGCCAGGGAAAACGGCTGGCAAGGGCCAGCCCCTTTTTTGCTGTATTCATGGAGAGAATCGAAGCCATGCAACTGACACTTGCAAGGCTATCCTTACCCTAAGGGGAGAATACTTGGAAAGAACTTCGGGTCGAGGTAGTACCGACCGAAGTCCAGCAGCAGCGCGCCCAGACCCGGTCCAGGCTGTGGCGCGGATAGAAAACTTTGATGCTGCAAGGCACCCTCCGGTGGCCAATGTTATGCCACCTCCGAAGCAAGAGGAAGGGCAAGATAGAGGAAAGAGAGTAGTTCTCCCTATCTCCGGAGGAGGTACCCTCGGAAGCATGTCCAAGAGACAGCGAAGAGAGTACGTTCGGGAAGTAGGTCATATTGGGACTTCGTCATCTGCAGCTGCAATGCCGGAGTGGTCTCATGTTCCGATATCTTTCTCTGCGGAGGATGCAGCTGGTATTAAGTTCCCGCATGCAGATCCATTGGTTATCACTGCTGATATTGCAGGGACTGAAGTCCGAAGGGTGCTAATTGACGGTGGTAGCTCGGCAGACATCATTTTTGTGCAAGCCTTCGATCAGTTATGCATTTCCCGGAAGCATCTCCTCCCATCGGCTCGTCCTCTGCAAGGCTTCGCAGGACCTTCGCTTGATGCACTCGGCCAGATAGGCTTGGAAGTAACCTTCGGAGAAGGTTTACTAGCCCGAACTGAAGAAGTTATCTTTGATGTGGTAGATGCCCCGTATGCTTATAATGTCATCTTCGGATGGGGCATGTTGAATCAGTTCGGAGCTGTGGCGCATCACAACTACTTGTGTATGAAGATGCCCACACAAGCAGGAGTCCTGACAATCTTCGGAGATCAAGCCATGGCTCGGAGGGCAGAATATGGTCACGGTCCTCCTCTTGATCCGAGGCAAGTAAACAGTGTCAAAGATAATGAAGAAATTTTTTCAGCCTCCTCCGAAGCTTCGAAGAAGTCATTTCCAAGACCAAGTCCCGAAGGAGAAATTGCAACGAAGATCATTGTTAAAGATGGTAAAGAATACACTTTTCAATTTGGTAAAGATTTACCTCCTGAAGTTGCAACCTCCTTGAAAAAAGTCGTGGAAGAAAATTTGGATGTCTTCGCTTGGTCTGACGAAGATATCACCGGAGTCGATCGGGATATTATTGAGCACAGTTTGCTTGTAAACCCGAAGGCCCGGCCTGTTCGACAAGGACTCCGAAAGATGTCCGCAGAGAGAGCTGCTCTAGCTAAGGACGAAGTTGAAAAACTGTTGAAGGCTGGGATTATCAGAGAAGTGGCCCATACAGAATGGTTAGCCAACCCAGTTTTCGTCAGGAAGAAGTCTTCCGGGAAGTGGCGCATGTGCATTGATTTCACATCTCTGAATAAAGCGTGCCCACGTGACCCCTACCCCATGCCCCGAATTGATCAACTAGTTGACTCCACTGCAGGTTCGGAGTTACTAAGCTTCCTTGACGCGTATTCTGGTTATCATCAAATATGGTTGAAGCGCGAAGATGAAATCAAGACGAGCTTTGTAACTCCTTCGGGAGTCTTCTGCTATGTAAGAATGCCCTTCGGCCTAAGAAATGACGGGGCTACTTTTTCAAGATTAGTTGCTAAGGCTCTAGGTCATCAACTAGGCCGCAATGTGGAGGCCTACATGGATGATATTGTAATAAAGAGTGCTTTAAAGCACCAACATAGCCTAGACTTAGCAGAAACATTCAATAGCCTTCGGACATGTGGGATCCGTCTTAACCCCGAAAAATGTATATTCGGAGCTAAGGCTGGAAAGTTGTTAGGGTACTTAGTTACAAGCAGGGGAATTGAAGCTAGCCCTACTCAAATAACTGCGCTGCAGAAGATGGCTCCTCCGGAGAATTTAAAGCAAGTGCAAAAGCTGACTGGACGTCTAGCCGCACTTAGCAGGTTTTTATCAAGGTCTGCGGAGAGGAGCTTGCCAATATTTAAAGCTTTGAAAGGGTCCGAAGATTTTGCATGGACACCGGAGTGTCAGAAAAGCTTCGAAGATATTAAAGACTATCTCAGCAATCTTGCTACACTCACGGTGCCTATTGCGGACGAAACCCTACTCCTGTATCTTGCAGCTACAGGTTCAGCTGTCAGCGCAGTCCTTGTCAGAGAAGCAGATATCAATGGGAAGTTGGTCCAAAATCTTGTCTATTTTGTATCCGAAGCATTGTCAGGAGCGAAGACAAGATACTCCGAACTTGAGAAGTTCGTTTATGCTCTGATAATGGCTTCGAGGAAGCTAAGACATTATTTTTTTGGCTCATAATGTAATTGTACCAACTTCGTATCCTTTAGGAGATATGCTCCGAAGCAAAGATTCCACTGGAAGGATTGGAAAGTGGGCAGTAGAGCTAGCACCCTTCGGCATATCTTTCCTGGCAAGGATAGCTATCAAATCTCAAGTCCTAGCAGACTTCGTAGCAGAGTGGACTCCACCTGCGAAGTTGACTCCAGAGAAATCAGATGACAGAGTTTGGATTATTTACTCCGATGGGGCTTTCCAAGCATCCGGAGCAGGCATTGGGACGGTATTGATTTCACCGTCAGGGCAAAGAGCAATGTACTCCGCAAGACTCAACTTTAAGTCTACCAATAATATAGCGGAGTACGAAGGGATTTTATTGGGACTCCGGAAAGCACGTGCTCTAGGGGCTACAAGGATAATTATAAAAACAGATTCTCAGATAGTAGCAGGGCACGTAGACAAAAGTTTTCAAGTCCGACATCCACAGCTTGCAAAGTATTTAGAAGAAATCCGGAAGATCGAAGCACACTTCAAGGGTATTTCCATTCGGAGTATACCAAGAGCTGAAAACGTGCAAGCAGACATTTTAGCGAAGGCTGCAGCCGGAGCTGTGGATGTGCCTGACGAAGCTTTCTATGAGGAGCTCAATGTACCTTCGGTGCCACAAATTGCCTCTGCGGAGATTCTTTGCATTCCTAGTGCAGATTGGAAAGATTCGATCATAGAACTCTTGCAAGGAGGAATAAATTTGCCCGAAGAGCCCCAATTGTCAAGATTAAAGCTCAGAGCAAGAAACTATCAGTTAATCAACGGTATATTATACAAGGCCGGAGTATGTTCCCCTCTACTCCGATGTATATCGCAAGCCGAAGGCCAAGAAATTCTTCGAGAAATTCACGAAGGTCTTTGTGGAAGCCATTTAGCCCCTAGAGCTCTTGCAGGAAAAACACTTCGCCAGGGGCTTTATTGGCCCACAATAACAGCTGATGCGGAGAGCTTGGTCCGCACTTGTCAAGGATGCCAGTGGATGGGTCGACGAAGTCATCGCCCACCAACAGCTCTTCAAGTCATTGCTCCGGTATGGCCTATGGCCAGATGGGGTATGGATCTAATTGGTCCCTTTCCGTTAGCAAAGGGAAATCTGAAGTTCGCAGTGGTAGCTATTGAATATTTTTCTAAGTGGGTAGAAGCAGAGCCCTTAACAGCTATCACTTCGAACAATGTACAGAAATTCTTCTGGAAGAACATTATTTGCCGGTTCGGAGTGCCTAGATATCTCACAGTTGATAATGGAACACAGTTCGACGCAGAACCCTTCAGGAAGTTTTGCGAAGATCTAGGCATTCAACTATGTTTTGCTGCAGTGAGACATCCTCAGTCGAATGGAGCCGTAGAGCGAGCCAATGGAAATATTTTATCAGGGCTAAATTGAAGAATAGTAGGATTATCAAAGGGACTGTGGACCGAAGAGCTTCCAAAGATTCTGTGGTCCATTCGGACTACGCAAACAAGGTCCACAGGTTTTACTCCGTTCAGACTACAATTCGGAGATGAAGCTATGACTCCAACGGAGCTCAAAGGGGGGTCATTTCGCAGCACCGAACCGAACATCGAAGAAGAAAGACAAGCTTCGTTAGATCTGTCAGAAGAAACAAGACTTCGGGCTGTAGCTAATTTATCAAAGTATCATCAGCAGACGAAGACTTGGTATGACCCAAAGGTTAAGCTCAGCGAGTTAAGGCCGGGTCATCTTGTTCTACGAAGCATTATAGCACCAGGGAAGTTAGGCAATAAATGGGAAGGTCCATATCTAATTGTCCGCTCAGGGCGCCCTGGTTCATTTAAATTAGCTAATTTAGAAGGTGAAGAGTTAGCACATACTTGGCATGCGGAGCACCTAAAGCGATACTTCGCATAAGGGCTCCTTGTAATTCGCTTGTAATCACCTCTAAATTAATAAAGCATACACCCTGATAGTTGCCTTCCCCTCATAAACTCCCAGCTTCCCGAGCGGACGCGCTGGAACCGTGGGGTCGACTGAGAGGGAAGTGTCATTAAGCTGGGCTGTATTTCCGGACTTCGTACCCATAAAGTCGAAGCCTCCGGTGTGGTGGCTGAAATCCATCCGGAGCCCAGGCCACGGCTTGTAGGCATCCGTAAAAGAGCCAATACCACATTCTACGGAGTCCAAGCCATTGGCTGGTAGACTTCCGTAAAAAGAGCCGAAGGTGGCCAAAATCTGCGGAGTCCAAGCTGCAGCTTGCAGACATCCGTAAAAAGAGCCGAAGGTGGCCAAATTCTGCGAAGTCCAAGCCATTGGCTGGTAGACTTCTGCAAAAATAGCCGAAGGTGGCTACAATTATACGGAGTCCAAGCCATTGGCTGGTAGACATCCGTAAAAAGAGCCGAAGGTGGCCAAATTCTGCGAAGTCCAAGCCATTGGCTGGTAGACTTCTGCACAAATAGCCGAAGGTGGCTAAAGCAAAACAGCATTTGAGCCATGAGCCTCGAATGTCTGTTCATATAAGTCCAAAGTGACAAATTTCTTAAGACACTAAAGTGTCCTGAAAGTTATCTCAATTGATTTCTTTCGTTAAACAAAGGTACCAAGTTACCATTCTTCTGACTACAAAAAGTCGAAGACATTTCATAAGATTTCAAAAGATCTTTAAATGACAGAGGGGCTCCGAACCCCCAAAAAATTGTACTCCGAAGTTTTTTCTTTGCGCATAACCATCTTTGAATGCAGTTCGAAGTTGCTTATACCCAAAGAGGGGCTAGTAAATATGGAGACAATTTTAAATCGGCATTCATTATTGAAATAAATGTATTTACAGATTACATTATGAAAAATTGGTATCTATACCAAGAAGGAATCGGAGACCTCTTCGGTCCCGAGAGCTAGGGGTGGAACGACTAGTTCCAACATCAGAAGTTCTAAGAACTTTACGTTTAACTCTCTTCCTCCCCTTCGAAGCTATAAAATCCTTCTGCTCTTGTTGAAGCTCGGCCCAAGTTCGAAGCCGCTCGAGGCTTCTTTCCCAGCTTCTAAGATCTTCGGATCTTTTATTTTGGGCTTCACCTTCGTCTTCGGACCAATTAGTGTCTTCATAAGACGAGGTGTTTGCGTCAATCTCTTTATCTTCCTCTTTAATATAAGACAATACGTCTTTGATTACTTCGGGCACAATAACGCCGGAGTCATCTCGAGGAATAAGAAATCGAGGACGCTTATAACTCTTTAGAAGTTCGAAGGTGTTCCACAATGAGCGAACTTCGCTGTTAAGTTCTAACACTTCGATATCTTCCATAAGAGGCAAAGCCTAAAAATATGACAAACAAGACTTTCATTGATAAATGTTTACAAGCATAAAGCTTTACATGGTTAGAAATCCTAAAATATTCCTAAACCTGCGGGTTCGAAGGAGGTTGACTGCTCGAAGCTTGACTCCGAACTTGTTTCTGGCGTTGGCCTTCATCAATCCAAGCCTTGATCGCAGATCGACCTTCGGCTCTCCATGAAGTTTGAAAGGCTCGCCAGGCGGCAGTCACGCCTTCGGAAGGAGTCAAAAGTCTCGCGTCGTCGAAGATGATGGAGCCCTCTGTGCTCGGAGTAATTATTCGGCCCAAATCCTCATAGTAACGAAGTAATCCAAGGGCAGACACTTGTCCGGAGAGTTCTCCATAACGCATGCCTGCCGTCTTCATTTGCTTCGCTGCTCCTTGGATCCTCTTTAACCGGCGCAGCAGAGTCACATTGTCATCCGAAGGTAGTGATCCCGTAGTACTGAAGTACTCCAAGACACCTAGCATCTGCTCGATGACCTCCGAAGCCACCTTCTCAGACTTGAGTTTTTCCTCAATAAGTGCATCCTTGGCCGAAGTTGTTTCTGCTAGAACTCCAGAAATTCTAGCATTCTCCGTAGTCAAAGTATTCTTTTGAGTCAAGAGTTGGCCAGCCTCTTCTTGGAGTCTCACAAGTTCGGACCCTTTAGCAGCATCCTCCTTCCGCAGTCTTTCAACTTCTGCTCGAAGCACAATTCTTTCTGCTTCGAGCTCTTTCTTCGCAGCCTCCAAGCTTTGCCTAGCCCTTCGCTCTGCTAATATTATATTATCCATCTGAGCTACTCGACCTTCGGAGAAGTTAAAATTTCTTTGAAGAGCTTCGTTCTCTTCCCGAAGTTGAGCAATTTCATTTTCGCTCGATAAAGCCGCAGCGCGGGCTAAGACTGCTTGCTAAGAAAAAAGAAAAACTGAAATAAGAAATTATTCATATATAATTTGCTATTTGGTTCGAAGATGCTTTATACCTGATAAGCTGCTCTTTCTACAGCAAGGTTAAGCTCCGAGCCCTTCGCTCTGCTTAAAAGGGCTACCAGTTCTGTTTCCCCGACTTTGCGACTGGCTTGACCCAAAGGTTTAACCAAAGTCCCAAGTCTGGTTTTCTCCTCCAAAAAAGGAGTTATGAGAGGAAGCATTACTGAATCCTTCTGATCAGCTCTGCTTAGCGAAGGTCTGGAGAGTTCTTCCGAGGCCCTTGGAACTTCTGAAGATGGCCCCCCCTCAGTTGATTCACTTTCATCTGTTGACTCAGATGAAGTCGATCCTTGAGTAGGGAGAGGCTCTATGTGTCTTTTACCTCTTCCAGGCCCTTGTTGAGTAACCTCCGGGTGTGGCTCCGAAGTTGTCGAAGGCCTTTGAATTGTATCTTCGTGAGATACTTCGACAACAGGAGGCTCTGAAAAAACAAAAATATTATACATTGTATAATTTTGCATAAATTGATATGAATTATGCGAAATCTACCTTCGACATTCTCCGGGAGATCGAGCACTGGGCTGATCGGAGGATCAAAAGTGAAGTCATCATCTGACTCCGCAGTCAGATTTTCCACTATCGGAGCATCTCTGTGAGCAGTCCTTTCCTCCACAACCGAAGTTGTCGGAACCTCGATTTCATCTCCACCCATAGGGGCTTCGATTTGTTCCTCCTGGGTATCCGGAGCTCTTACTTCTTCGATGTTGGCTTGGAGCTCCGGTATACCTGCAGTATCATCAATATGAATACTTCGTTGGGCTGCATCTTCATCAATCAATTTCACTAATAATATACCTTCGTCTTCTTTAGAACCAGAGATTGAGGTTCTTGGGCTTGAAGGCGCAGGATCCGAAGGTGCGAGATTTTTTGGCTTTCGAGCCACCTTCTTCACAGGAGTCTTTGCAGAGCTAGAAGCTCCGGCTTCAGCCACTCTTTTCTTAGGTCCTTTCTCCTGAGGCACCCAGTCCATCAGAGGGGGCGGAGTTAACTCCAACATTCCCCATACTCTGTTAAATCGCTCCCAACTTCCGACCAATTTGATTCGCCATTCTTTTTCCGACGGAGTTGGAGCACCCAGAATCTTCTCCGAAGCCCTTACAATTTGCTCTGAAGTAATAGGGGCTGAAGAAGCTAAAAAATAATTCGAGTTAGTCTTTCTTCGAAGTAAATATGTACAATGCATGTTGGTTTCGAAGTTACCTGCAGGGCTCGAAGTATAATTGATCTTGCGAAGACCACCTTCCGAGTCATCCTCGAAGACGATAGGCCAGTTGGCCATCAGCGGAGGAATTTGCAGTCCGAGGAATTCTTCGGCTAAGTCCCGCATGCTTAACCTTCGGCTGATTTTCTGAAGCAAGTTGAGATGAGCTTCGAGCTGGCTTTCGTCAGGTTGCACTAAGGCTTCCTTCCGGAATTGGATTTCTTTGAGGGGCCCAGCCAGAGGACTGCTCGCTCCGACTTCGGCATAAAACCACCTCAGGACGCAATCGGTGTACCATCTAGCATTGATGGCCTTAGCAGGGAATTGCAGGGCATATTCGTCTCGAAGCCTAAAATTAATGCTTCCGAAGGCAACCACCACTTTTTCACCTCCGGAGCCTACGAAGGTCTTCGGCTGACATGTTGCTCTATGAAGTGCAGCGAAGATTTCAGCCCTCCCCTCACAACCTTCGGCTCTCAGCGCCCACTCGAAGATAGCTAATCTAGCTACAGCATTCGGAGATAGCTGGGGGAGGGTTACATGGAACAGGTCAAGTACTTCGGCCAAGAAATCCACAGCAGGGAGGCCCAAGCCTGCTTCGAAAAAAGCTTCAAATACTACAACTTCTCCGGGTCTTGGTGATGGAATCGATTCTTTGCCTGGCTTCCGAATCATAACTCCATTACTAATCTTTCCCCCTGCTGTGATTGCCAAAGACTCTCTCTTGCAGGTAGAAGGCCCCAACTCAAAGGACCGATCCAAATATTTGGTCGATGGAGGGCACAGACCTTGCTCATCGGCGATTTGGGGATTTCTCCCCCCTGCCGCCATGGATGTTGCCGCCTGCATCGAGGGTGCCGCCGCCAATGCTGCCGCTGCTGCCGCTGCGGCTGCCTGTTGCCGAGCCAAGGCCGAAGGAGGCGCAGATCCATTGGTCTTCACCATCACGATCGCTGGATTGTTCTGAGGAAATGGAGGCTAGGGCTCAAGAAATCAAAGGCTAGGGCTCAAGAACTCAAGGGGCTCAAAAGCTTTTGACTGTGAGAAAGCGGTGAAAAGGTAATCGGGTAAGTTTTAAGCCCTTTATTTATAGCCTAAATGTTCCGTTTGTTACCGTTTGAGCTATGCCCTTTCGCATTCTCGCCCGTTATTTTCCTCCGAAAATAACGCATCATATAACTTCCGTTAGAAACAGAAACTAACGGCTATTTTTTCTAAGTCTAAAAAGACTTTCGAACTTCCTGAGTCAGTTCTAAGATAGTTCGAAAAGTAATTACCTTACGACTGATTCGAAGTTCATATCTTCATGCATTTCGGAGATAAAATAAAAACCAATAACCCCTATGATTGGTTATCTTTTCTTTCCGTATACTGCTCTCCTAACGTTACAGGTCGAACGGAGAAGCGTATTCGAGGGGCTACTGTTGGGGGAAAATATCTCATCTTCGGGGTTATTGCCGAAGCAGCATAAAGACAGTCAACTAGTTCGAAGATTGTCCGAAGACCATCTTCGAAGATGCCCAGAACCTCGTTCGAAGCACGAAGACAGGCACTGGTTCGAAGTATGTCTTCGAACCAAAGCCCTTCAGGATCTTTTCTGCCAGCTAAGATGGAAGACTTATCTTCTATCCTATTAGATTAGTCTTTTACCATTTTAGCCCTATTAAGGAAACCGAATAGTTTCCTTAATGTCGGTTGTAATAGAGGGGTAAATAGGTCTTTTCCTTAATGTTTAGGCCTATAAATACCCCCCATTTCACCCTGTAATAGGGACCGAATACAAGTGATTCAATACACACTTTCGAACTATTCTAAGTTATTATCCTTTCGGAGGCTTAGAACAGTTTGCTTCACAAACACTTCGTTTGTTAGTTTCTTTTCTACAGAAACCTGTTAGCGTAATCTTTTACGCCAACACTTCTGTTCCTACAATATTAGCAGTAATGACAATGGGATCTGCACGGGGGAATTTTATACCCGCATCATTACCTATAGAAAAAGATATTGGCACGTGGGAGCATTAAGGCATTTCAGCTGCCGACGAAGAGGTCCCGATATGGCCTACTTCACGCACATACTCCCTCCGTTATATTTTTGACATGCTGCTCAGGGTTCCTCCTCTAGAGATGGGAAGAACCACTCTTTTGCCCCGTTCTTGAATATCTTCTTGCTTCGGAGGTGGCATAACACTGGCCACCGAAGAATTCCTTGGGGGATTGAATTTTCTACACGTACGATAGCCTACACCAGCTCTGGATGTTCTTTGGGAGGGGCTTAGTCAGTAGTGCCTCGACCAGAGCTCCTTTCGAGGTACTCGCTTCTTAAAGCTAGTATAGACTTGCATGCATTTGTAGCATGGCTTCTGTTTTTGCCGTGAACATAGTAGAAGAAGGCCTAGCCCTTGCGAGCCGACTTCCCTGGCAGCCTCCATCCGCTAACCTTGTTTCTCGAAGCTTATGGACTCTTGGGGGAAAATTTTTGCGGAGAAGGAGCAATGTTCAGGACTTCAGAGCGAGGATGCTTCTGCCCTTGACGCCTATCATGCTGGTTGTCGAAGTTAGGCCCTTGTGAAGGTGTTGAAGTTTTCATTTCGAGCTTAACTTGTTGGACAATTAGCGAAGACGAGGTTGTTCTTCGGAGCCATCCTTCCTCCGACCTAGCATACAATCCTATCGAGGAGGCCTGCATTGGTGACTCCTTCTCAGGCTGCATCGACCATGGATGATGCAGACAATCCTCTTATCTGCGACTTCGTATGACCGAAGCGCTTAAAGAACTACCTTAAAGTTTCTCCAGGTTGCTGCTACACCTGAAAGACACTTCCAGTGGACATAGGGGGCACAAAAGTACCTTGGAAGTTGCTTAGGAATTTTTTTCTTAGCTATTCCTAGGATTTAATTGATCCTGTCTTCAAAGACTAGAACCAATGCAAAACAACTCCTTCAAGCGCAAGGGGGGGCGGTATTTTTCCATTGTATCTCGAACCCCTCCGTTGGCTTCAATTTCTAAGGCATATGAACGAGAAAACTCTCCTAGATCTTCTTCCCCGGAGTACTTCTGGAGCTTCAAAGTTTTGAACTTGGGGTCGAAGCGCACCTTTTGCATGTCGGGGTGCAACGGAGATTCGCTATCAAAAGAAGCATTCTCAGGGGCTTCGGGATAAAAAGTGAGGTCATCGTCTTGAGGCACCTCCGGAATGACAGGGGTAGCTTCGGGACGAAGCCTGTCTGTATCTTCCTCCCTCGACCTTGTCACTTTGGCTTAAAGACTGGCCATCTGGGTTTCCACATCGTCGAGGCAGTCTTCATTCCTTCCGAAGGAGCTTCTGGGTCTTGAGAACTGAACAAGTCAGTTCGGAGTACAATCGGAGCTACAGGAGAGGCTCCATCAGTTTGAAGCTTAGACGGAGTCCTTGAAGGGGCTTCGTATGTTAGAGGAAGAGTATTCATTTCGAGGGTCTAAGGTGGGGGAACTACAGAAGGTCCTTCGACCTCAACAGTATTCAGTTCGAAGTTGTCTATTGAATATGTGAGTATTTGATACCCTTTACTTAGTGAAGAAGGGTATTTATAGACCAAATAATAAAGGAAAAGACTCCTTTACCCTCGAATTACAACCGACTAAGAAGATAATGTTCAATACTCTTTATAGGGGTAAAAAGGTAAAGGACTAATTTAATCAAATAGAAGACAAATCTACTATCCTTGCTCGGGTGCACAGTCATCGGGAGACTTCGTTACGCCAAAGCCTTAATGAAGGTCTTTGCTGTATAATACTCTGAATATAGCACACCTCTGATGCTTTTAAGGCCATCGAAGATCAAAGCTTCTGACTTCACCTCTTTTGCTGGTATTTGCAGAGGAACGTTCTTGACCTATAGAGGATGAAATATTTTCCCCCAATAATAACTTATATGTTGTTCTATATCTCCATGAATTTAGGAACTTTTGCTTGCATTGTATTATTTGGTCTATGTACCAGAACTGATAACATTCGAGATTATGCAGGATTATACACGAAAGATCCTTTTTTGGCTCTGTCTTTAGCCCTTTGTCTCTTATCCCTAGGAGGCCTTCCACCACTAGCAGGTTTCTTCGAAGAACTCTATCTATTCTGGTGTGGATGGCAAGCAGGCCTATATTTCTTGGTTTTAATAGGACTCCTTATGAGCGTTGTTTCTATCTACTATTATCTAAAAATAGTCAAGTTATTAATGACTGGACGAAACCAAGAAATAACCCCTTATGTGCGAAATTATAGAAGATCCCCATTAAGATCAAACAATTCATCGAATTGAGTATGACTGTATGTGTGATAGCATCTACTATACCAGGAAAATCAATGAACCCCATTACTGCAATTGCTCAGGATACCCTCTTTTAGGGTCTAGGTCTATTTCTTAGTTCAAGATCCCTCTTACTAACTGGAATAAAAGAATTGGTAGATCTGTTCTGCCCAAAATGGGAATGGTTGCCAGGGTTATGAAATTATAGTCATGGAATCAACTCGATCACCAGATTATAAGTTCATTCTATACCGGACCAGACTATGCGTATTCTTATTATGAGAAGGGGTCATTCGAGTCTATGGAAATAGGATACTCTGTTTACATAGAAATCCCCATGTCCTTACATTCTATTTAGGATTAGGAATAGGTGTATTAAGACCTACTTTTGACAGATTTATCCTATCCTTATTTGGGTACCGTATGCACCTCTTTGGGCTTCTATTGAATCAAAATTGGATTGCACATCTTTTTGATTTTGATATCGATTTTGATACATATAAGGTGTCCTACGGGTAATATAAATCGAAGCTATTCGATGTCTGACTCAGGCCTATATGACCGATCAATCAAAATACTCCAAGACTCCACCTTTGTCATATATTCATATATCACATTAGATAGATATCATATTCATGTAATACAATTCACTTTCAAGATGACTAGTGAGAGGCCCGTGCGTTGCAACGGATGCATAATGTTAACGGCAATATATTTTGAACATGATATATTTGCCGAACACATTTATTTAGTAATATTGCGATGACAAGAAACAAAAGAATATATTATTGTTCAAAACAATACATAGAGCTATCATTTCTATATAAAGTGTCATTGCATATTTATAATTACAGATCTGGTATGAAATTGTACAATATACTATACAGTGAGCACATATTCTTTTATCTACTCAGTGAGCACTTCCTTGTAGACGATATTCTTCGTTAGCGTGCTTGTTGAATTGATACCCCTATTTGTTTCCGAAGCGGCGAGTATTTTGATATTGCTACAAGAAGTTGCTCGTGACAGAGCTACATATAATTGTCCATAAGAGAACACCGGGTTCGGGAGGTATATTCCAACATGTGGTATTGTTTGACCCTGTGCTTTATTAATTATCATTGCAAAACTCACCCTAATAGGAAATTGACTCCTCTTAAACTTGAAGGGGAACATTTCATCATCGGAGGGGCACAAGGGTATGCGTGGAAGGAAGACTCTCTCACCAGCATGTTGTCCCAATACAATTTCAGCATCAATAGTATTTCTTTGAAATGCTCGGACTATCAACCTAGTCCCATTACATAGACCATTGGCTGGGTCAAGATTTCTGAGCAAAATCACAGGACAATTAACCTTGAGTTTTAATATATGTGGAGGTAACCCATTTGGCGTTAATGAATTCAGGAACTCCGACGGATAATGGTTGCATGGATCATCGACTGCTCGATCATGACTGTGATAAATCATCTCGTCACCAGGAAAACGTTCGATAAGCTTCATGTTTATTGCATCAACGTTCCCATTTCTCGTTGACAAAATAGCTCGAGATGTGATGTAGTCTGCATCAGTCATGTTTGCACCTAACATTGGAAATACCATGTCAATAAGATTATCAATGTCTGATTCTGCACCAGTGTAGGGTACACATATTTCGTCGGGTAAATTTACATAGTCATCATCGATGGTCTCTTCAATGCCATTGCCAATCCGTAGCAGGTAGTCTGAAAACCATATATCTGATCGAGCTCTCATGTTATGGACAAGTCTCAATTGATGCATGTTATCCCATAGGTAAGATCTACGCAATGTTGCATTTACAATTTGAGCCCTATTCCCCTTTCGTATAACTGGAAGAACTTGTCTAAAGTCACCTCCAAAAACCATTGTTTTTCCTCCAAATGGTAGATTGGGCTTTTCCATTATGTCCCTCATGCTCTTGTCCAACGCCTCAATTGTCTGTCTTTTTGTCATGGAGACTTCATCCCATAATATAAGCGAAGCTTTTTGAAGAAGCTTTGCAGTACCACTTTGTTTGGTGAAGTTACACACTGCATTATCTTGTATGCTTAGTGGTATCTTGAACCTTGAATGAGTTGTCCTACCTCCAGGCATGATGGAAGCAGCAACACCAGATGTTGCATTAGCAATAGCTATCTTCCCCTCGCTATGGACTTTTGCTAATAAAGCTTTGTACAGAAATGTTTTTCCTGTTCCTCCTGACCATCAACAAAAAACACACCTCCACTATTGTTGTCAACGGATGATAGTATAACATCATAAGCATATCTCTGTTCTGCATTAAGAGAGGATGTGCTCGCTAGTAGCTCATTATCCACCTGTATAGAGGACTCTTCACAAATCTCCCTCATCTCACCTGCCATGACGTCATATGATTCATCAATTTCTGGAAGAGGAAATGACGTTATCTCTTCACCCATTGACTGAAGCAATTTTCTGATATCCAATAACACCATTTGTTCAACTGCATATGCATTCATCTAGGATCGTCGGATGTCATCAGACATTGCTTCGAAGTGTTTGTTCCAGAGTCCACGCACTTCGCTAGGTTCACAATAAACCAATATTGTAGCAAACAACCTTCGGAGGGACGAAGGCATATGAAAAACTTCAGCTTCAGAGAGACACTCATCAATGTTGTTATCTGATTCAATAATACCTCTTTTCTCAGCGCTTTCTCGAAATGTAGGGTATACAATACCATCATATGTCCTGAAATTCTCAAATGAAGTAGCACCAACCACATGGTTTAATAGCACCCTCAAGTAGTATCTCACTCCCTCTGCTGGATGTGCTGATATGATCCTCCTAACCTGCGTGCTTCGTTCTATTATTTTCCAAAGCTTACGTCCAGGCAACCACACTGCATATTGTGGGAAATCCCTATAAAGTAATGTGTGTGCCCACGTAAATTCTTGATTTGCCTTGAAATACTCAGTCAACATGGTTCTTGAGGCACCCTGTTGGTCGAGAACATCACGTACATCAGCATTCTCTCTATACGACACAAGATGCATTCCTGGGAGGTGGAGCTGTAACTGTAGCACTGGTGGCGAAATCCCGCTAAGATCAAATCCAAATATTCTCCACAATGCCTTCTGTGGTGTTACCCACCTAGCATCCCTATATTCATTGATCTCATTAATCTCACGGTTTTCATCAGCTTCATTGACGGACACAGATGCCCTATCATGACCGTTATAAATATACTTGTAGAGGTACTTAATAGCCTTAATACTCAAACAAACTTCTACATTGATGTGACAGTCATACCTTCTTAGAACCATAGGATTATATGGAACAACCCATCTATTGTCTAAGTCATGACCTCTCACTCTTACCCTTTGGCTGTCATCCCTTCTCCTGTAGATAGGGTAAGAATCTTCGCCTTGGATAGTTGTGTCACTAAATTGGCGTGGATAGTAGCACTTGCAACTACCATTTTTCATGCATGGACTCTTCCTATTTAGTGGGCCACATGGGCCATGCATCATATGTTTCACTACCATTTCATGTAGCTCCGGGTATATATCCTTATTTGGAAGTTCTGCTGAGATAACATTATCATACTCATCGGGACAACTCAATTTGTATGTTGACTCCATGATAAGGAGGAAATGTGCATGTGGTAGACCCCTTTTTTGGAACTCGATTACATGGACTTTTGCTGCAATGATTCCTAGGATATGTTTACGAAATAGCTGGAATTTGAGATCCTCTAGCTTGGCTTTAAATACACGCACAACAAGATCAGGATGATCTTGTGGTGTTTGGCCAGGTCCAAGCTCCCTACTTATCTCTTCCCATTTAGGATTACAAGTCATTGTGATAAATATGTCGGGTTTTCCATAGTTCTGCACCAAGGCCATAGCATCCATGTATCTTCGTCTCATATCCCTCCCGCCACCGATAAAGGATGCAGGTAGGACCCATCTTTTTCCCAATCTGCTGGCTCTATGTTCTCCAACAGATACACTATCCATCAAGCCCTGGTAAAGATCTGCACGAATTTTCTTCTGATTGTATAAGAAGTAATTCAGTCGAGACGTTTCAATTTTTATGTAGGCATCAACTACAAACTGTTGGAATAGACGTCTCCCATGCAAGACCGTGTTGAAGATTCCACTATGTATCTGGAATTTATAGCAATAATACTCGCGCATCGAAACAAAAAACTTGCTGGTAGTATCTACAAAGCAAAGAGAAATCAGTTAGGTGATTACCGTATGGATTAATAGTATCGTAATAACATGAATACGAGTAACATAGCTAACCTGAGTTGTCAGCATTTCTTTGTCGGGTTGTACTTATCTGACTAATGTCAATACCTTCTCTTGGTATATCAGAATGCCAACCGAGCTCTGCTCTTGGAAAAATAGGGGGTATGACAAAGGGTCGTAGCACCCATCACTCGGTCTAATTGAATAGTAGTTGTTGTTATTGCCAAACAAGGTGATGCTACGATCAAAATGTTTATTAATATCATTCCCCTTAACCCACACAGCAGCAACCTCTGATGTTAATGGTCTGTTATAAGTTCTCTGGTCTAGCTTATAGTCCATATTTAGCATAATTCGATATTCATCAACGTCTTCAACCTGTTCTAGGCTTCTGAATGTTTCAGAGTAGGGATTATCTCTCAAAATATGTACCAAACATCTAATAATATATATGTCCCTTTCTCTATATATCTCATCTCGAGCACGACGGAAACGATGTGATAAGCTAGGATCATCATCATAGAAGTACAACAGCAGGTGGCTAGGTTCATTGTCTCCATTCCTAAAAGAATGTATGTTATGGTACATTTGCCCATGCGCTTTAAATGTGTACACTCCATCCCTTGCACTTGCGAGGTTCTTGTCATAATCACAGTACATTGTGGTGAAGGAAAAATGACTGTTAAAATATCTAATATTCTCCATAAAGTGTTGTGATTGAATGTCTTCACCTGTGTACAACCATCGAAGCTCCTCAGGTGGCTCAGGCATTTGAAGTTTGACCTTGCCATTCACACAACAAAATCTTGGTGGCTCATATTCAAACCTCTTCGCACCACAATGACGACAGTCTGGCTTAGTCTTTAAAAAGTGAGCGCTAGCAGGTAGGTTCTGGTAGACAACGTCGGTTGTATCGAGGTTGTTAGACCTATCTCAGAGGCATGTGGTGTATTACGAACAACATAGTTTGGACCAAGAGTTCTTCTTCTTGCTTGATTTCGTTGGTTACGTTTTTCCCGCATAACCTGCCTTTGCTCATCTGTCATACTTACTGAATATCGTTGGTTCTCTCGCCTCACTTGCCTCTGTTCATCCGTCATAATTGCATATCGAGCTTTATCACGTGCACGTATTTTGTTTCGTTGCTCTGATGTCAAGCTTGCATAGCGTGCTCTTTCACGTGCATGCCTTATCTCAGCACGATCCATCGATCGGTCAAGTTGGGTTTGTTGCTCTTGTGAGTCGATAGTTGGAGTTGCTACTATAGCAGAATTTGCACCTGCACAAAGTTTATGTAATCACATGAGACATAAATTTTGCTATTAGTAATTGCACAACCCACATTGCAGTAGTTTATACCATTAGAGGTTTTTCCTTGAAATAATCCTGCTGATGTAAGGGTACTTTGCGTTGGAACAACAAATGAGGACGGTGGTCGATATGGCACATTTTCACCATCCGATGAACTTTCCGATGGAGTTTGTGATGGTTGTCGAATACAAATTCCAGAAGTGCCGTGATGCAAATTGTTACAGTGATTTCTCTTTTGTCTATGACGACCATCGATAACTATAAAAATTTAAAATGAGTACACATTTTCAGACAATAATTTTAGTGTAATGTTGTAGCACAAATATCTTAATAGACAAATAAATAGGATAAATTAAGCGCATAAAATAAAATAACCTTCTTTCCCCTCTCTCCTCGCTATATTTTCTGACATGGTTGATAGCTTTGTTATCACGGCGTCGAGCGACCTGTTGATTGCATAATTGGTTAACCACCAAACAAACGATACTTGAGTGGAAACATTAGAGATGGAACATGTATTTAATTCAGAGAAGTGTTTGAGTTTTTAATTTATTTTTCTTGGTACCAAAGAGTGATTTAGAATACTTGTTTTGGATGAAAGGGTTATTTTGAGGGTTAGGATTACAAATTTGTTATTTAAATAGGGCATTGGTTGATTATTAATCAAGATTGGATCTGGAGATTGTGTTAGAGGAAAGAAAATATTCTTCAAGGTTAGGAATGAGAGTATTACAGTGAATGATGTTTTCAGTTTGTAAATAAGCGTATTTGAATTTGAGACATGTCTTCCAATACAAATATTACATTGAAATAACTTCAAAGGGAATACACAATAGATTCAACGAATGATCACAAAACCAAATACCACATTCAAATAACTTCAAAGGGAGTACACAATAGATTCAACGAAATGAACACAAAAACCAAATATTACATTCAAATAACTTCAAAGGGAGTACACAATAGAAATAAACACAAGACATCCGAATATGGGGAAGTACATAAACAACGCACATCACAATACACACACAAGACTGTAACACTATGGACAGTCAGATCCAAAAATCGTTGCAAAATATCTCCATCTAGCGTCCATGAACCTATTCACAAATCTTAGATCCATAGTTCCTGAACTCACACGTTACCGTAAGTCTGCATTTATATTTCGAAGAAAAATAATTAACAATATCTATAATATTATGTGATGTATTGCCATTATAATTATATTGTGTTTGTATTGTTGGAACTAGTTACTTTGCAAAGGTAGTGTGGCTGGATGAATCGGATTAAACTTGACTGTAGTGTGTTCTGAAGTCTCTAAACATCCTATCGCCAAGTAGAACATATATTAGTGTAATTCATCACTATGTCTTTATGAATGATAAAATGGGTTAGGACTGAATTACTGTGCTTCTTGTGAAGTCGAAGCATGGTTCCTAAAACAATGTGGTTGTTACGATGAGCTTCTGTCCATTCAGACATGTGATTAGTGAGGGAGTCACCCCAAATTCCAACAACCATCATGTTCAAGCTAAAAAAGATGAAATGTTCATTAGCTTTCGATTTGCAACAACAATGTGATTGTTTATGACGATATAAGTGGTTTATGACGATAACAATGTGTCCATCAGTGTTATCTCCCTATACAGACCTCCAATACGTTCCAATTTCCCCCAATAGACAACCACTCCAGCTATGTCTGTGCAAATAAAACGTACCCACAAACGTTTTATTCGGATGAATCCACGCGTCATGAAACGTCAATAGATATTTTGGATAGGGAGGGAATTGGATTGGAAGAATGTATGGCTCAACTATTGTATTTCTTCTAAAAGAACCTTCATAGGCATGGGCAATGCTCCGATAGTACAATGCCTCTTCAAGATTGGGTTGAAAATATAGACAATGAATAGTATAACATTGTCCTTCATTTAGGAGAATGTTAAACCTATGAACTTCCTCCCGCTCCCATGCAATGACTTCTATTTTAGCACCCTACGTATAATATTAGGGTTTAGAATATGTCATATGTTCACTACTACGTAAAATTTAGTCCAACTTGTGTGCAACTTACAGTAATATCCATTAAAATAAATCGTTGTTTTTCTCCATATTCGTCAGGGAGAAACTTAACATCTACTCTGGCGACGGCACTCCATGGATGGCCTATGTGCTCGAACTCTATCTTGTCAAATTTCATAAACCTTAACAAAAAAATGAAATTTAGAACATCTTTCATCGTTGCAGGAAAGTTGGTTTTAGTAATATAGGCTCACCTAGGTACCACCTCATTACGAGTTGGACGGTTGGCGTAAGTTCTCTTTCGCATGCCAGCCATTTAATATATCTAAGAAATTCAACTATATTATAATTTTTTATTTTGTGGAATTATTTGACAAACCAGATATAAACACATTATTTGACAAATAGAATAGAAACACATGTAACAAGACAAGGAATTAATAAAGTAATTCTAAAAATAGGGGAAAATCTTTAAAGAATAAAAAGGGGGAAATATTAAAGAAATAAACAAGATAATTCATCGAAAAATGCCAAAAATTCAAAAAATAAAAAACACAATTATGAAATATATAGAAAATTATAAAAAAAATCATGAAAATGCTGGAAAGGCTTAAGAACAGTGGTACTGAACATGATGAATCATACAAAAGTTTCCTCACATCTAAATTTACTTTATCTTAATTTTGGGCATTTTTATTATTTTTTAGGGAATAATAAAAAAGAAAATGCAATTATAAAATTATAGAAATTATTAAAAAACAGCTCACACAGTACAGTGAACAGGCCAAAGTAACTTGGGCCCAAGACGGGATTTTGTACTCTTTTGTGTTTATATTGGCTGATGTTTTTATTGGCTGATGTTTTTATTCAATATATGTTTTGTGTTTCTCATGTAATAATTGGAGAATGTCATGATAATTAGGTTTGTAATGATGGTATTATTAATCATAGGAAATGAACATCTCATAAGCAGATAAGCTAGAGATAAATCAGGTTTAAACCATGCACATCCTATATCAGATTCATGGCCCCTAATGATATCTATAAATTGCATGTCTTGCTACTATCCTCTCTAAGGCAATTTTTTCAGCCCACAGTTATCTGAATAAAATATTAACTACAATGTACGAATTATTGCTTATAACCATGAGATGCCAAATAGACCCAAGATCATAGACCCAAGATCACAGACAACCAACATAATTTCTAATGGAACGTTACATTTCATGAAACAGATGTGCCTAAATGCTACGGCATAAAAAGGAGGAAATATTCTGAATTTAATAACTTAAAAATTATTCTCCAATTTAAATAAGACGTTGGTCTTATAAAAATCGGAAAACAACATAAAAATGCTATAAAAATTCTCATTAAATTCAGAATAATACTAGTGAATGTTATGAAATTTACAAAATTTTCCCCACATAAAACTCAATTTTATCTTATTTTTGGGCATTTTTCTTAATTTCCAGAGAATAATTAAAAACAGAAAACAATTTCTTAAATTCTGGAAATTAATAAAAAGAATTCAGCCCACATAGTGCAAAAGTCTGGCCCAAAAGTGAAATTGCGCAGGCCGAAGCCTTCCTGGGCCCAGGCTAGGTTTTCGCCGCGCGCGCGCGCGTAACCTAGGCCTGGGCCCTGCTTTCGCCATCCCGCCTGGGCCGGTTTAAGCCCAATCAATCCTGGCCATCGGATCTGATCTGACGGCTAGGCGCCGTTTTCGGCCATATAAAAGGCCACGCGACCCCCGGGGGGAAACCCTAACTCATTTCCCCCCTTCGGTCCCGAGCGCGAGAGCGGCGAGCAGAGCGCGCGGCACGCGGCGGAGCGAGCGCGCAGCGGCGGCGGAGCGAGCGCGCAGCGGCGGCGGCCCGTGACGGCGACGGCGACCGATGGTCGGCCGCCACCGGCTAGCTCGCCGGAGCACCGCGCTCACCCGAGGGTGAGCGGGGCTCCGTCGAGCTAGCCCGGGCGGCCAAAACCCGAGGGTCCCGAGAGGATTCGCCGGCCTCTTCCCGGCCTCCAGCGAGCGGCGGCGCAGCGGCGGAGGGGTCCCGGCCACCAGCGAGCGGCGGCGCCACGACCCGAGAGCCAAGGTGAGACCCCGGTCCCTTACTCTTAGTTTAGGGTTAGGGTTAGGCTGAAACCCTAACCCTAACCTTCAGATTTTTTTTGTTTGTTCTGATGTTCTGATTTCCTCTCTTACCCGAAGGCGGTCCCAGCCCCGGTGAGCGGTGGCGCGACGACCCGACGGCGAGCGACGGTGAGCGGCATTAGGGTTAGGGTCTGAGTAGAGGGAGAGAGCAGAGGGGAGAGAGCAGAGAGGTAGAGGGGAGGGTTCTGGGTTATGAAGAGGGGCGCACGGGGCTTGGTCCAGGCAGTTGCACTGCGCTCGGACTTGGTCCAGGCAGTTGCGCTGCGCTCGGACTTGGTCCAGGCAGTTGCGCTGCGCGCGATGCGTGGGGAGGGGGGCACGTGGTCGAGGCGGGGAGGGAGGCGCGCTGCGCGCGGTGCGGACGGACGAGTAAGTCCCCGCTTTAATATAGTTAAGACTTGATGGTGAAATGGTAAATACGCGAGACTCAAAATCTCGTGCTAAAGAGCGTTGAGGTTCGAGTCCTCTTCAAGGCATAATATGGAGAATGCTCATTGAATGAGCATTCCCCATAGAAGTATTCCAGAAATCTACACCTGGCGCTCTCCTCTATCTTATGAGGTCCTTAACCACCTCCCTGAGAAAAGGAGACAACAAAAGCCAAAATAGACTAAATATAGCCTGAACGATCCTAAAAATCCCTCGAAGGAGATAATATAATAAAGAACCCAAAGAAGATAGTATCCTACTACAAGGGTAAAGCCTTTTTTTGCACGATAGGAAAAAGTGACTACGAATTCCCCCTTTTTGTTTGCGAATCCCTGTTTGTATTCTTTGACCGCAGGCCGATAAGTAGTGATCAAGGAAATCGATCAAGCGATCCCAATACCATGAAAGAGAAACTTCCTAGATCTAGGGAAGCTTATCATAAAGGGCTTCAACAAGGGTTTTTATTCGTTTCATAAAGGGCTTCGACAAGAGGTTTTATTCGTTTCATAAAGTGCTTCGACGAGGGGTTTTATTAGTGTTTGGAGAAAAAGTTTTTTCGTCATCCCATTTTGAGGACTCACAAAGATACCTTGGGTAGTACCACAATCTTTGTAAGCACAATAATATGTTGAATTACTTCAACAAGTCTACATGTAAGATATCTAGCATCCGCCGTTCGTACAACAGTATCTACAGCCCTTTTGCGGCCTCCGTAGCAGGAAATTATATATTTAGTGAAAGAAAGTCCCTTGCGTAAATTTCTTTTAATAGGTAAATCAATCATTTGTCCTTGAGGATCCGCCATTAATCCTCGCATACCTACCAATTGGTGTCCTTGAGATGCATTTCCTCTAGCTCTTCAAAAAGACATTAGATAGACTGGATTAGAAGGATCCGTTATCCGAAAATTCGAATTCATTTCTTGTTTCAAATATTCACTTGTAGCATACCAGATTTCAACGGATTGGCGTAATTTTTCTACCGCGTGTACAGCCCCATAATAATAGTGTTTTTCCAAAAGAAAACTCTGTTGTTCCGCGTCTTGGACTAACCATCCCTTAGATGGTATTGTTAAAAGATCCTCGATTCCTAATGAAATCGATGTAGTAGTGGCTTGATGGAAGCCCAGAGTTTTTATTTGATCCAGTATATGGGATGTATATCCCATTCCGAAATGATCTATTAATCTGCTAATAAGTCGTTTCATAGCAGTTCCGTCTATCTCTTTATTATGAAAGACTAGATTGGCCCGTTCCGCCATAAATAAGTACCCCCTTTTCGGCTGAGTAGAATTCGACAATTGCTGAGTGGGATTCGACAATGGGCCTGAGTCAGTGATTCGAAAACTTAGTTAACTTCCTTTCCTCAATCTCTATCTGGATTCGTGCGGCAAAAATGATGATACTAGCGAAATCGGAATGCCCCTCGAAAGGGGCATCGCCGAATCGAACTTCCTTGTTTAGATAGTGTATGAATAGGCTTGACTAAATCCTTGTATGGCTTCCTCTATTTCTCTATAAAAAGAAATATGACCAAGAGTGGTTCGAATGTATATAGAACTGATTTCCTTTTTTCTATTTCCCACTATTAGATAGTGGGCATAAATCTCATGATAAGTCCCCAAAGATTCATATTGAACTTCAATCGGAACTTCTCTTAACCCAATGACGCGTTGATCTAGTTTCCATCGGAGCCACAAGGGACTGTCTAAACAGATTCGTTTCTGTCTATAAGCTCCCAGTGCATCATAGGAACTAGAAAAAAGAGGTTCTTTATCTTTTGTATATCTATACTTATAATTATTTTTATTGTAATTTACTTTTTGGTTTGGATAGTTTCCGCAACTATTATATCTATTTGCACAAATACCTCGACGGTTTCCAATCGTTAATACATAAAGTCCGATAAGCATGTCTTGGGTTGGTACGCAAATAGGATCCCCTATAGCGGGAGATAGGAGATTCATATGAGAAAACATAAGTAAACGGGCTTCCGCCTGAGCTTCCAAGGATAAAGGTAGATGAACAGCCATTTGATCCCCATCAAAGTCCGCATTGAAACCCTTACACACTAATGGGTGTAAACAAATAGTACGCCCTTCCACTAAAGTAGGTTGGAAAGCCTGTATGCCTAATCTATGCAGGGTAGGTGCTCTATTCAACAGTACAGGATGGCCCCTCATAACTTCTTGAAGTATTTCCCATACAATGGGTTCCTTTTCCCAAATTTTCCTTTTAGCAATCCTAACGTTAGAAGTAGCACGTTTCGTGATTAAATCGCGAATTACAAATAGCTGAAAAAGCTTTATGGCTATCTCTAGAGGTAATCCACATTGATGTAATGAAAGCGAAGGACCCACAACAATGACGGAACGCCCCGAGTAATCGACCCGTTTCCCAAGCAGAGTCTCGCGAAACCTCCCCTCTTTACCTTCAATTACATCTGAAAGTGATTTGTATACTTTATTGTGACCATCCCTCGTTGGTTGCCCGCGGGACCCACTATCAAGAAGTGTATCCACGGCTTCTTGTACCAATTTTTCCTGGCACATTACTAAATCTGCTGGCGCTAATTCACTTCTTTTTAATATAGGCAAGATTGTTGTTCTGACGGATAGCTCTCTTATAATTGTTCTTTAATAGCACCTGCTCTTGTTGCAATTTCAAGATTTCAAAATGTTGCAAAGCCTGAGGTAGAAAAAAGAGAGAAATGGTATGGTTACAGGATGAAATTTCATCTTTGAATAAACCTCGTCATCATAAGAAAGTTGTTTTTTTAGCGCCGGGCCTAGCAAAAGAGAAATCGTCGTATACTAGGCCCTCCAATTTCTTAAGGGTTTATCTAAAAGATTCGCGATATACAAAATTAAGAAATGCAAAAATGAAGAAAAAGAAGTGCCTCTATTTAGAGATTTATCTACTTAGATGAATAAATCATACTCTATCTATATTATTAACGACTATGTATCCTAACTCATCTTGAGCTATTTGTATCAATACCTATTCGGTGGATCCTTTTTTCTGTGCCAGGAACCAGATTTGAACTGGTGACACGAGGATTTTCAGTCTTCTGCTCAACCAACTGAGCTATCCTGACCTTTTCTTGTGCATCATCCTAGTAGAGTATTTGTATCTATGTGAATTAAAGGGGCTAAAAAATCACTAAAAGTATTCCTAATTCCAAATTGTGAAATGGGGGGGCAGTCCTATGCAGTGTACAAGGCTTACTTAATAATACTTTAAATCGAGTTAATAATCAACATTGCTTGCCTATACTATAATAAAAAAGAAATGTATTCAATGAATAACATAAAATCCATTGAGTTCTCTTCGCACTCCTTTGTGAAAGAGTAGAGTGATAAAGCTAATGAATCGTAAACCTATTAATAAAAAAACAGGATAAATACTGTAGTTAGGGAATAAAAGAGTGTTTGGGGATAGAGGGACTTGAACCCTCATGACTTAGAAAGTAGATGGATTTTCTTGTTACTAGAAACTTCATTGTTGTCAGTATTGACATTGACATGTAGAATGGGACTCTCTCTTTATCATCATCCAGAATGGGACTCTCTCTTTATCCTCATCCCATTAATACACTTTTTAAAAGATTTGGAAAACTATGAATTGAAGGATTTGATTACTCAATATTCGGTTGGAATGGATTCACAATAATTCTAAAAAAATTCATAATTTTCTATTTCATAATAATTCCTAATTTCACTCTAAAAAAGAATTAAAGAACCTATATTATGATATGAGTTCTATGATTAATCGTTTGCTATGTCAGTATCTATATGTGTATTAGATTTATACAGCTTTATAAAGCCCTTCTATTTCTAATTTAGAGGGAGTTTCACTACCAACACAACGTAATTAACTCGATTCGTTAGAACATCTACCATTGAGTCTCTGCAGCTATCCTTTTCCTTTGGATTATAGTTCGAGAACCGTGTATTTTATCAAAACATGGATTTGGCTCAGGATTGCCCCATTTAGTTCCAAGGTTTCTGTGAATTTGGAAGTTACCACTTAGCACGTTTCCATACCAAGGCTCAATACAATCAAGTCCGTAGCGTCTACCAATTTCGTCGTATCCCCATTTTATTTTACTTTGAGACCAGGATTCCTTGTGTAATTTCATCCATCTGTTAGTTTTTTTGGAATCGTTGAATTCATTACTCGATGTAGTCTAGCGATTCGTCTCTAGTTGAGAGACTCCGCTTATTGCAATTCAGGGTTGAATTGATTCTATCGTTGATGTATTTGCAATTCAATCCGAATCAATATATCCCAAGGTTTTTCTCTCCCCCACCTACCGCGTTCCTTTTTTAGAGTATTCAAAATCATACTATAACGCTTGATATTCATTCTTTTTTTTGCTAATCAGAATTAGCAATTTCATTTGCTATGATTCTATGTTCTCCTTAGTGAAATATTAATCATTAAATTATTAACAAATAACAAAAAAATCTATCTAACTTTATCTTTATGAAGTTCTAGTATTTTTTTCTAAGTAGAACTTCCTATTTCGAACTAGTTAATAGCTAAGATTAATAATTAAGATCTGACATTTTGCGGATTTCCTATACTATACATATTTCTATTTGTTACACTATTTCTGTTATGTAAGCCCACTTAGCTCAGAGGTTAGAGCATCGCATTTGTAATGCGAGGGTCATCGGTTCAAATCCGATAGTCGGCTTTTTTCTCTATCAATGTTCCATGAACAAAAAAACATTTTTTTCTCCGAATTCAATGGAGAATCCAGGATCTATTATGTCGTTCTACCTTACAATTTTGCTAGATACAAAACATTAAAATATATATATATACAAAAATCCAGATGTTGATGAAATTCCATTTTTTGTGGTACTTTTTTTGTGGTACTTTAGTAGATTTTACTCTGTTTATCCTTTACTTTAATTCAGTTTGATTGAATTTCGATGTATTCTGTAATGTAAATACAATGAAATTAATTGTGTAAAATGAAATTTCAATAAAATAAAAAGGAGTCTTCATGTCCCGTTATCGAGGACCTCGTTTTAAAAAAATACGCCGTCTGGGAGCTTTACCAGGACTCACTAGAAAAACACCTAAATCCGGAAGTAATCTGAAAAAGAAATTCCATTCTGGGAAAAAAGAACAATATCGTATTCGTCTTCAAGAAAAACAGAAATTGCGTTTTCATTATGGTCTGACAGAACGACAATTACTTAGATATGTACATATCGCTGGAAAAGCAAAAAGTTCAACAGGTCAGGTTTTACTACAATTACTTGAAATGCGTTTGGATAATATCCTTTTTCGATTAGGTATGGCTTCAACCATTCCTGAAGCCCGGCAATTAGTTAACCATAGACATATTTTAGTTAATGGTCGTATAGTCGATATACCAAGTTTTCGTTGCAAACCCCGCGATATTATTACTACGAAGGATAACCAAAGATCAAAACGTCTGGTTCAAAATTCTATTGCTTCATCCGATCCGGGGAAATTGCCAAAGCATTTGACGATTGACACATTGCAATATAAAGGACTAGTAAAAAAATCCTAGATAGGAAGTGGGTCGGTCTCAAAATAAATGAGTTGTTAGTTGTAGAATATTACTCTCGTCAAACTTGAACTTAAGGAAAAACAGAAAGGTTCATAGAATTTTCTTCCCCTTTCCCCGAACTAAATCGACCTAAGGCTCTTAACTTAATTCGTAAGGATTCCTTTTTGTTTTTTGTTCTTTCCTCTATGTGTATTTTACATACCACAGTAATTTGGTATATTTAATTTCTATTAAATAAAGGTATTATTGCTGGAATAAATTGTTATTTGATTTGATACATTGTGATCATTAACGTTGATGAATTAAGAAAAACGGAAAGAGAGGGATTCGAACCCTCGGTAAACAAAAGTCTACATAGCAGTTCCAATGCTACGCCTTGAACCGCTCGGCCATCTCTCCTCCATAATCTTATTATGGAAAATAAACTGAGTGAATAGCGAGTTTTCCTATTCCTGCAGTACGGGTACAACCACAACCGCTCGAGGGTTCCATGGTTCTATTAGATATAGATAGAAAAATTAGATATAGATAGAAAAATGTCTTTTCATCTAAGTGAAGGGGTCCTGGGTTGTTTTTTTACTAGGAATTCCGCTCCCTCGAATCCCTCGAAAAGTTTTAGTTTGGTTTTTCCAAAAACCAAAGAAAAAGACAATGTAAGAATTATTTTTATTCCATAATAAAATAAGGAACCCTAGAATTCTGTTTGCATAAGGTACCCTACCCCGGCCCACACAATCGAAATAGAAAATAAAATAGGGTATGGAACAATTAATGACTTTGAAATGCGAAATAGTTGATGAGAGAGAGAGAAATAGGAAAGTGGGATGAAATCCAATCTTAGTTAAATATTTCATATCTCTTCTTGTCCAAACAGAAGGAAAAAGGGAGAATTTGAGCTTAGTGAAAATACCTCACTTATCCTGGATTGATTTATAAGAATTGAATGGATTTTTTTATGTTATTTTGTGAAGGAAAGCAAAAAATTATATATAGAATGGGTTGGGAATTATGCCTAGATCCCGTATAAATGGAAATTTCATAGATAAGACATCCTCAATTGTAGCCAATATTTTATTGCGAATAATTCTGACAACCTCAGGGGAAAAAGGGCATTTACTTATTATAGAGATGGTGCGATTTGACTCTTTTTTTTTAGCCCTACCTACACCTCAGTCTTACGAGAAAGAGCGGGGGTTCGCAGAAAGAAAACCAAATAAGTAAAGGAAACCCACGCTTGGGGAAGGTGAGGTGAACTAACAATTCCTTCTGTCGTGTATCCTCGATTGATGCGGCCTCAGATGCTTCAATTGTCGATTTTAGTATTGAGCGAAAGGTTACACCTACAGGATAGGTTCTGTATTACAGGCTAATCCTACTCTACTAGTACTAATAGGTAGCATAGGGGATAAAAGCACTACACCTAGAAATAGGAATCAACAAGAAAAAACTTTGTTAGAAATTAGCCCTTTCCTGATTGGTATCAGGGCTGGGAAGAATGGTTGGGATAACAAATAACCATCAAGTTTGTACTTTGGATACCCCTATAACCATCAAAGATCGTTGAAGTGACTAATTCCTCTAAATAGGAGGCGTTGAGAACAAAGAAATTCTTGGAGATATCGTTTTTCTCTAGCATTAATAGAATTCATTGGTGTTAAGAAAAACCTCTTGCGGGAAGGTTGGCTAGAGATTTCTTGGAAAAATACCAGCCCCTTTCGGTCCATAATGAGATGGAATTAATTCGATTTTTATTCTCTAGATTATTTCGCTTAATACTATGTACAGAAGGGAGGAGCCGTATGAGATGAAAACCTCATGTACGGTTTTGGAACGGAGATTTTTTGAATAGAATGAACGACCGTAACGGATGTTGGCTCAATCCGAAGGAAATTATGCGGAAGCTTTGCAGAATTATTATGAAGCTACGCGACTAGAAATTGATCCCTATGATCGAAGTTATATACTCTATAACATAGGCCTTATACACACAAGCAATGGAGAGCATACAAAGGCTTTGGAATATTATTTCCGGGCACTAGAACGAAACCCCTTTTTACCACAAGCTTTTAATAATATGGCCGTGATCTGTCATTACGTGCGACTATCTCCACTATAGAAAGAAAAATAAGAAAGGATCTAATTTTTTAGTAAATACTAGAAAAGGGCTTTCTACATAGGGATCGTCAAAACAACGATTTTGCCCTATCAGCTGTAGGAAGAAAGGACACTTCACGAGAATCAAAATAGGAAGAAAGAAAGTATGGCCTATGCGACTCTATGGATAAAGTTCTCAAATTGATAGAGAAAGCACCGTAATGATCAATCAATTAGTGAGCGACTGGGTTGATACAACTAAACAAAATGCTTACTTATCGCATGATATGGGGCAAAATTTAGGAATCCACTTATGTAATTGTTGACACAAAAATGTGCCCCGCACTTGGGCAGGTTCAACGATCCAAAAGCGTGTGGATACTTAGGGATGACCCTAAGCATAACACAACACTGACATCGCGTTCCGACTACCCTTAACAGTAGCAAGGGGGTGGAGTTGTCAGGTAATAAGATTGTACAAAATAATCCAATTAGCCGAAATATATAGATAAAATAAACCAATCGGCTGAATGAAGCCTAATTGATTCAGAGTGTGTACCATGCGAAGGGTCACTGAAGGAGGCCTTCAGCATCTCGTGCGAAGTATATGCCGAAGGTTCCCTTTGGCATTCAGATCGATCTGACCGAAGACTGGTTCTGAATAGATCGTGACGCGAAATCGCCTCTGAACGATACGGTTCGGTGCGAAACGTCTGACGCAACAAAATCCAATGTGAAGCTCTGGCACGATGAAGTCCGATGTGGGGTGGCTCTGGTGTGACGAAGTGCCATGCGGTGCAGTCTGTTCTGGCATGAACACGATGCGAAGTAACTTCGGGGCATGGTACTTAACCAGATCGAAAATAGTGTGATGAATTCGGCACGGACGGACGAAATAGGGATTTGCCGAAGGGTGCTCTGGCAACCTCCGAAACCAGCTCCCTAGCTCCAAAAACCTTGGCGAAAGTAGCTACGAACGTGAAATCTGCAGCAAAGATAAGATCAAGTGCCAATTCGGCCTAGAGGCCGACTTACTAAGTGTTGCAATATATAGAACGAAGGTAGCAATCTGTTACGTAGATTAACGAATGGTTCACAGGTGAGCCAAGAAGGTGATAGCAATCTGTTACGTAGATTAACAGATGATTCATATGTGAACCAACAAGGCTTACCACTATCAAGGCGTGTCCGACGGAGGGCTTTCAGCGCAAACCCAGAAGGTGTACGGAAAGATAATGAAAATAAAGGTACGGTTCAAATTAGGGTCTGAAGTTGATTTGTGTTATGTGTCTCCTATGAACCAGCTTCACCCCTATATTTATACGGGCTAGTCTTCTTATCTCTATTTATAATATGATAAGATTCAGCCTAATCAAGATCAGAGATAAAAACAACCTGAATCTGTATTTGACTCCTGATCCAGAGCCAGCCCGAAGTGGGCCTTCGGTGTGCCTGCCGAATGGTGATCCTCGGACGGAAGCTTTGGTGAAGCAGGCCACCGAAGGGGCCTCTGGGCCGAGGCCAGGCCTGCGGAGCATCCAACTAAAAAGGCCACCGAGGCCCCATGCAGATGGTCCTCCGGCACTTTAGGGCTTTGGCCTGTACTAGGACTTATATATTTTCGGCCCAAATTACCAAAATTGATATTTTGACAACCTTGACCATTAATGTCATTTTTGCTATCAATAGTAATAAAGCCGATCCACTAAGGAATTAAGCAGCGGAGTAGTATCAGAACACAAAGATAGTATGTTCTTTTTTATTTCTTATGGGGAAAAATTCTTTTTCAAGGATTCTATAGAAATTTCATATATGAAACTGAGATAGTTAACTTTCAAAAAATTCGAACGAAGGATATAGGTCTATCTATGCATTATTTTTCTGTAGGTGGGAGAAAAGATCAAACTGATTATTGATCCAAATTAGGGTTTGAAACTAAGGTAATTATCTTCTTCTGTGTAACCCCACAAAAAAATGGATCGATTTTTGAGAAATTGAATTCAATTAAGACAGGAGAAATTACAAGCGCGGTTTTTGAGCCATGTGAGGTAGGAAACCCTCAAGTACGGTTCTAGGGGAAGGAACTGCCTATTCCGACCGGTGAGTATAAGCCATTCTACAGGGTGATTCGGAAATTGCAGAAGCTTCGTTTGATCAAGCTGCTGAGTATTGGAAACAAGCTATAGCACTTACTCTAGGAAATTATATTGATCCACAAAACTGGTTAAAGATTATGAAATGCTTTGAATTTGAATAAGACCACTCCCCTTTTTATATAGAGGAGGTTTGGTTGTTGATCCATTAATAAAATAAATTAGGTGGGAAGATCGAATCAACAATTTCATTATATCTCTTTCCTCTGCCTTCTATTTTATATTGTATTTCATAAGAATAAACGATAGGGTCTAGAATAGAAGTAATAAAGTGAATAAAAAGGTGGCAATCCAAATGCTGCTAATATACCAGGGCCATCATATTAATAGTTCCAATGATTTATCTTGGAATTTGGAATCGAATAAAAAAATCTATATGATGCTCAATGATTTATCTTCCAAACCAAGTCACCAACTTGAAACGATTTTGGTTTGACTCTTATCGGTCACTTCTTCCAAATTATCGGTCACTTCTTCCAAATTATCCTTTAAAAGAGTTTCGTACTCATCAACCGATAAGCCATCTTTCTTAAGAAATCTTAATGAGCCAAGATCTACCTCCACCGACAGAATGACCTCTTGTCCATATATTAACTCATATGGACTAACTTTGGTAGCACCATGGTTTGCAACTCTACAAGACCATAATGCCTTAGAAAGCACTTCATGCCACCTTTTAGGGAACTCTTTAATTTTCTTTTTAATGAGCTTAATCACACTTTATTACTAAACTCGGCTTGTCCATTGGCTTGAGCATAGTATGGCTAAGAGTTTATCAACTTAATACCATAAAATTCGGCAAAGTCTCTCACCTCTTTAGCGATAAATGAGATACCTTGATCTATGGTGAGAGTTCGGGGAATATCGAATCTATGTATAATGTGCTTCAAAATGAAATCAATTACCTCACCGTGAGTCATGTTCTTGAGAGGCACGACTTTAGTCTATTTGGTGAAGTAGTCTATCGCCGTCAGCATGAACCGATGCCCTTTTGAAGAGGGAGGATGAATTTGGCCGATGAAGTGTAAACCCTAACCTCATAACGGCCATGGTTTGATAATAGGGTTAAGTTGGATGTAATAGCCAACAGAATATTCCCATACTTTTGACATGCTTCACACCCTCTATAATACTAAAAACAATCATCAATCATAGTCGGCCAGTAAAAACCCGCTCTTTTGAGCATCCAACTGATTTTTTGGGCTGACTGATGAGTGCTCCTGATCAACCCTTTGGTCAGGATTTTTTAAGTACTCGACAATTTGAATTCTCCAATCATAATTATGAATTCTGTAGTGGAGTCTAAATTGTGAATTTTGGATTGGCCCCCGAGCCTTTCCTGTTTCTACTGAAGGCTTGTCAGATCGGCCATGCGGAGCCGATCGGACCGAATTCCTCCACCGGAGGGGTACGGCGTGCGAAGTCCTCTGTCGCCTGGAAGGCTTCGATGTGAAGGGTCCAGCGTGCAGGGTCCTTCAGCGGATGAAGGGTTCTGACACGAGGGCTCTGGCATGCAATACCCTCAGGTGGATGAAGGGGTTCGGTCCAGAGGGACCGACAGACCTCGTGTTTGCCTGAAGCCTCTGCCTTCGGTAGGGAGTTCAAGCATTGGCTTTTCATGTACATAAAAATTTCCTGTCCTGACTTGATAGCCAGATGCATGATGAGCCAAATCATTTGCAATTGAATTGGTTTCTCTAGACACGTGAGAGATTTTGAAGTCATCAAAAGTATCAACTATGTCTAAACATTTATCCAAGTAACTGTTTAGCAAGCCATTAAAACATTGAGTCCTTTAAGCTACTTGTTGCACCACTAACAAAGAATCACCATGCACATGAACATGTTTAACACCCATGGAATCTAGCAATTTAAGTCCTAGCAATAAAGCTTCATATTCGGTTTGATTATTGGTAGAAGGAAATTCTAAACGGGCCGAGGTCTCAAAGCGCATGACACTATGTGATACGAGAACCACTCCAATACCTTGGCCATTTCTACAAACCGAACCATCAAAATAAAGTTTCCATGGAACTACTTCAATTAGAGCAACACTATTACTACAATTGATATCTAAGTGGTGATAAACTATAAAGTTAGTGACGATTTGGCCTTTCATGGACCTTATAGGATCACAAGCCAAATCGTACTCAATCAAAGCATAAGCCCACTTTCTGATTCTACCACTTTGAATCGGCTTTTGCAACATGTACTTTATGACATCGGTTTGACAAGCAACAATACATGTGCTAGGGAGAAGATAGTGACGTAGTTTGGTACATGCATAATAAAGTGATAAACACAAACGTTCCACAAACACGTAGCTTGTCTTGGCGTCTAGCAGGTGGCGGCTCAAGAATGTGATGATGTACTCTTTTCCTTTCACCTCCTTAGTTAGCACGGCTCCCATTACGCTATCTTCTATGGCAACGTACAACCGAAACGGAATTCCGGCTTTTGGTTCTCATACCACGGGTGGTGACGACAAACACTCTTTAATTTTCTCAAAGGCGCTGTGTTGACTTACCCCCCAAGTGAACTCGGCCTCATTCTTTAGCCAGAGTATGGGGACAAAAGCGTCGATCTTGCCAGACAAGTTAAATATAAAGCGACGCAAACAATTCATCTTGCCTAGCAACTTTTGCACATCTCTCTTGCATGTCGGTGCTTCAAAGTTCCTAATCTTTCAAGCCTCTTAGGGTCAATCTCAATACCTCTTTCATGAATCATGAATCCTAAGAACTTGCCTGCCGACACGCTAATGAGGACATCGATAATAATGATAAAGACATCTAACACTCTATCATTCCTGGACCAATCACTCCCTCTCGTGCCCACACTTGGGAGAAGCACTTCTGGATCAAACACAAGAGGGAGAGGCGGCACTATAATCCAATTCGGATTCCACTTCAAACTCTGATTTCGGTTTGGTTTCAGCAGAACACCCTTCATTAAAACGGGCATAACTTTCTCGTACGAAGGAGGATTGAGGCCTTCTTTAAGGCGTTGGAAAGAATCTGGTTCCAAATCCTGGTTCATTATGAAACGTTCTGTGTCGTCCAAACAAATAGGTAAGACTTTACACAAACAATTATGTAAGACTTTACAAAACGTTCTGTGTTGCGTCACTATTTTGGGCCACATTGGGCCTTGTATACGTTTGGGGCCTTAAGCCCAACAATTAGTTATGACTTTACACAAACCCTAGGTATTAATACTCTATAGCCGTAATGAATTAGGGTTGGGGTTTTCTTACTTTCGAACTGCCTTGCAGATTGAACTCTAACGTTCATCAGATTGTGGAACCCCGCTCGAGAAATCGATCTCTCATCTGTTTGCGAGATTGTGTTTCCATGTTCTTGCTTGTGTTCTCAATTCGCATGCAGGTATAAGCCTTCTTGGCAAGTTCAATCGCGTTCGTTCGTGGTTGATAACCAACGGAGCCATGGTGTAGCGATTACGGGGTTCGGATCAGTGCTGATCGAAAGCCGGATCATCAATGTCGAGTCCTCCACCAATCGAGTTTACCCCCCTTGACGGAAGATCGGGATCCCGTGCACATCACACACCAAACGCACATTTGAGCAGGTTCATTTTTAAGCCATATTGACACATTCTATCAAAAGAAACTATCAAATTTGCTAGGTGGTTTCCCATAGCATCTGATTTGACTACAACATCATCTACATAGACCTCTAGCATAACTCCTAGCAAGTCATGAAAGATCAAATTCATAGCACGCTGATATGTAGCTCCAGCATTCTTTAAACCAAAGTCATAGCGACCCACTGAAATAAATCGACAAACCCAGGGCATCGAAAGATTGTCTTGTAGATGTTCTCTTCAACCATAAAATTTGATTATGACCAGCATTGCCATCAAGAAAACTTAGTACCTTGTGTCCTGAAGCATCGTTGATCAACATGTCGGCTATCAGCATGGGGTATTCGTCCTTCGGAGTGGCCTTGTTCAGATCCCTGAAATCAATACAAACTCGTATTATTCTGCTCCCCTTCTTCTCTACAGGAACAATGTTGGCGACCCATTCAGCATACCTGCATGGCCTAATAAATTTAGCTTTATGTAATCGTTCTATCTCCTCTTTAACTCGGTCATGCACGGCCAAATTAAAGTGATGAGGGAGCTATTTATAAGGCCTAAACCCGGGTTTAATATGAAACCAATGCTCCACGAGCTCGCGGGTTAGTCCGGGCATCTCGCTATACTCCCACGCAAAACAATCAACGTATGACTGAAGCAATTTTATTACTTCGGCCTTTTCATCATCCTGTAAATTATGATTTACAAAAGTCGGCCTTGGGGTGTTGTCATTGCCTATGTCGGCATCTTCTAGGGGTCGGCCGATGTGAAGCCTTGTCGTAATTTTTCTACCTCGCTAAAATTTTCAATGGCCTCAGCAATACCATTTTTGGAAGACCGATATTGCTCTACACAAGACTTTAGCCAATCAAGATTGTTTTTACTAGACATGACTACTAGTTTAGAAATAGTCATGCTACATCAGCCGGCTTCACAGATGCTGGTACAAAACATCCCTCGGATAAGCTAACGAAATCATAATCCGAGAGGTCTCTGTCTGATAGACACTATACTTTATCATGGACGATGTCGATGGACAAATCGGCCAATGCTACTTGGGCCAAAGTATCCACTGGTACAACCTCCACAACATCGTTGTCCCATTGCATTAGGCATTGGTGCAAAGTAGAAGGAATACAGCAATTTGCGTTAATCCAATCACACCAAAGTATCACACTATAGTTACGTTGCACATAAATAACGAATAATGCTATTGGCAATGTCTTGTTACCCACTGTCAACTCTAGGGAGAGTACGTCTTTTGCTTCGGAAATTTTTTCATTTAAGCCGTTGAGCATTATGTTGGTTTTCTTTAAGTCTTCCTCGCCCATGCCAAGCTTCTTCAAAAGAGAGTACGACATTAAATTGACAGTGGCACCGCCGTCAACGAGCATCCTGGAGATCGGCTTCTCGTAGAGGGGTTTTAGGTGACGAGCCGTATCCCAGGGTTTTTCGGAAATGTCATCTCGTGGGCCAAGGTTCAACTTAGCAACCCTAGCCTTGTCTCGTGGTAGAGCAAACTCGGCAGGAAGCATGACGCCGTTGATGTCTATTGTCTGAGGTGCGGGACCCTCGGAGATGGGCGTGTAGTCGTCGTCGATCATGTAGTTGACGTCGCTTGGAACAGGAGCCAGGTTGTTCGTCTCAACCAGCTTGGGCTTCCATACTTGCATCATGACTGCCCAACGACAGATTTCCTTTGACCGCATGCGTTGAAGGCGCCTCTTTTGTGATTTGTACATACCAGGAGGTGCCCAAGATGGTTGTGGCTTGGTACCAGGTGCCACCAATTTGTTTGTGTGATTTCTGGCCGAATGGGCATCACCCGGGTCGGCCTCGTATTTTTTATGCTTGGTGGGGACCTGTAACACCCTGCAACCTCCAACTGTCACTCGGTCAGACATCGGTCAGCAGTATAGACAAAACAGACACTTCATAGTACAGACATGCGTTACATAGTATAGACAAGAAGGTGTGATTTGGCGGCGTGTCGGCCGTGTCGGGCGCTGCAAAGTCCGCCCGACACGGCGCAGATGATCACGATCTTGTCCCCCTACGGACTTGACTGGTCTTCTTATCGTCTAGCCTCCCTCCAGATCCTCAGCTTGACACGAAGGGTGGCCTCTGGCATCCTCGACCCGAAGGGTGGCCTCCGGCGTCCTCGACCCGAAGGGTGGCCTCCGGCTCCTATCTGATCACTCCTCCTCCGAGGACCCCTTTGGCGTGCCTTGCAACCTCTGGAAGCCTCCTGCTCCTTTGCTCGGAGGTCCAGGTAACTCCGGCATAGGGCTTTGGGTCTTCTGGTGATGGTCTTCCTTCGGAGCCGTACAGACCTTCTCGTTCCCCTGCTACCATCGGGATTATCTCCCCCAACAGGTACGAATCCACTATGTGAAGGGTTCGACCACTAGGGTCCAAACTCACCCTTTGGGGGGTTCAGCTGTTGGGGTCTAAACTCACCCTTTGAATGGTTTGGCTGTCCTGGCCCCTTCGGCTGTCTTAGCTTTTTTGGCCGGGGGTCTATTTCCTTGGCTTTCTTTTAGTGTTTTCTCAACAACATTTGGTATGTTACCTTTGGCTTCTTGTGAACTATAGTCGAAGCAGACGTTTTGATGTTTTTTCCCACACTCCTACTTGAGGGTTCTTTGGTATGAGTGTGCGCATGCGTTATTTTCCAATAATTACTACTTTCCCCTTAGCTGACTCGGCCTGATCTGGCTGAATGAACACCTTCTTCTCGTCGAGGTCGATGGTGTTCACGGGGAAGGGGTCTTGGTCTAGCTTCATCTTTAGACTAGAATCTATTTTCAATTGTCCTTTTTCTATGGCCGATTGAACCTGCTGATGAAAAACATTGCGTTCATTAGTATAATGAGAATGTGAATCATGCCACTTACAATATAGGAAATCAAATATTTTATCACACTTAGTTATATCAAATGAGTATTTAACTTGACTGGGCTGACTCTTAGTGGGAGACGGTCGTAGCTCAGAACAAGTGATAGGCTTGCTCTTAGAGTTCCAAACCCATTCGGCCACATACATGTTAGCCGAATCTTCCTCTTCCTCCGACTCTTCCTCGTCGGAGTGTTCCATGATGTGGACTTCAGCCTTGGCCTTCTTGGACTAGAGCCTGCTGTAGGACTTGATTGACTTCTAAAACGTTCGGGTTGTCTAGCCTCTCTTTAATCTCAGAGCGCAACTTGTTAAAATCTAGATCCGCCAAATCCCTTTCTGAAATATTGAGACTAAAACATCGGTTTCTGGTATCTCTAAAGCGCTTGACGTTCTCAGAGACACTCCCGCTAGATTTCTTTTTGACTGATGTCAAGTGTGAAAGCCTAAGTTCTATCTCGCCTGTATAAAAATAGTCATGGAACATTTGTTCTAATTGGGCCCACGTTTGGACGGAGTTCGGCGGGAGTGCCGAAAACCAAGTGAACACGGTGCCGGATAGTGAAAGAGAAAACAGTCTAAGTTTTAATGCGGTCGACCCACTAGCTTACCCACATTGCACTAAGAACTGGCTGATATGCTCTAGTGTGGTCTTATTACCCACACCGTCGAATTTGGTGAATTCATGGAGTCTACAAATGCGAGGGTAGGCTATGGTGTCGAAGTGATAGGGGTACGGCTTTCGGTAAACCCTAGCCTGATCCCTAGGCGCGAAGCCAGTGCACTCTCTAAACAACGCGTAGATTCGCTCCTCAATGTCGTCCTGGCCACTTGCCTGCATGCGTCTCTCATGTGGGGGTGTCACACGTGGCGGTATGTCGGCGTGTCGGCCGTGGGGGTCTTTCTCACGTGTTGGCTCAGGATATACGATGTGCTCGGGCTTATGTTTTTGCATAGGAGCATGTGGCACAGGCAGCGCGAGAAAAACTAGCGCAGGCGCAGGTGGAGGCGGCGCGTAGTAAGCAGGGTTAGCTTGCCATAAGTGTAGTTACTTGTCTCAGCCATGGATGTTGAGGCCGGGGAAGTGATACCTTTGCCAGTACTACCATTGGTTCTACTATAGATGCGATTTACCAGGGGTACACTAGCAATTGGAGTCGGAGGAACGACCTCGGTATAACCAAACCTTCTAAACATCGCCTCTACCTGAGAGCTAACTGCCGAATCTAGATGGTTGGCTAGTGAAGCGCTAACATCTTGATCTACCGATGTGGCTATCTTCTGCTCAATCTCTAAAGAAGATAAAGTAGGCGACACTGGTCTTACCTGAGTCTGAGTGAGGTCGGGGATATTGATGTCGTGCTTGATGATGCCTGCGCATGTCTTGATGTAGCTCCCGAGCATGATAGCTTGGAGCTCCATCATCTCTGCCTCGATCTCCGCCCGACCTTCCTCGGGGATATCTTCAAGGGTAGGTGTCATGATGTTTTGGTTGTTGATATCTGCGCCAACCATGGGATCCACCAGCGTTGTTGACGTAGTAGTCATCGTAGAAGTACTCGTAGCCGATGTAGATGTACTTGTCATGTTGGCGTAGCCTTTCCCAATGGAGTCACCAAAATGTATGTTGTCACGAAAACGTGCCCCCACAGTTGGGCCGGTTCGACGATAAGAAAGTGTGTGGATACTTAGGGATGAGCCTAAGCGTAACACAACACTGTAGTCGTGTTTTGACTATCCTTAACTGTAGCAATGGGGCAGAGTCGCCAAGTAATAAGATTGCACAAAATAATCCAATTAGCCGAAATATATTGATAAAATAAACCAATCGGCTGAACGAAGCTTGATTGATTTGGAGTGTACTGTGAAAGGGTCAACGAAGGGTCACCGAAGGAGGCCGTCAGCGTCTGGTGTGAAGTATATACCGAAGGGGCCCTTCTTCCTTCAGATCAATCTGATCGAATACAGGCTCTGAATAGATCGCGACACAAAATAGCCTCCGAATGACAGGGCTCGGTGCGAAGCCTCTACGCAACAAAATACAATGCGGAGCACTAGCGCAATGAAGTCCGATGTGGGGTGGCTCTGGTGAAACGAAGTCCGATGCGATGCAGTCCATTCTGGCGTGACACCGGTGTGAGGCGACCCCGATGCGAAGTAACTCTGGTGAGTGGGACTTAACCAGACTGACAACAGCATGACAAATCTGGCACGGACGGATGAAACATGGATTCACCGAAGGGTGCTCTAGCAACCTCCAAAACCAGCTTCCTAGCTCCAGAAACCTTCGGCAAAGGTAGCTCCGAATGTGAAATCTGCAGCAAAGTTAAGATCAAGTGCCAATTCGGCCTAGAGACCGAATTACTAAGTGTTGCAATATATAGAACGAAGGTAACAATCTGTTACGTAGATTAATGGATGGTTCACAGGAGAGCCAACAAGGTGATAGAAATCTGTTACATAGATTAACGGATGATTCACAGGTTAACCAACAAGGCTTACCACTGTTACGGTGTGGCCGACGAAGGGCTTCCAGCGCAAACCCATGAAGGTGTATGGAAAGGTAAGGAAAATAAAGGTACGATTCAAACTAGGGTTTGAAGTTGATTTGTGTTGTGTGTGTCATATGAACTGCCCTCACCCTTGTATTTATAGGGCTAGTCTTCTTATCTCTATTTCTAATCTGATAAAATTCGACCTAATCAAGATTAGTGATAAAAACAATCTAAATCTGTATCGGACTCCTGATCTGGAGCCAGCCCGAAGCGAGCCTTCGGCGGGCCAACTGAAGGGTGCTCCTCAGGCCGAAGCTTTGGCAAAGCAGGTGGCCGAAAGGACCTCTAGGCTGGAGCAACGCCTACGGAGCAGGCCACTAAAAAGGCCCCCGAGGCTTCCGGCACTTTAGGGCTTTGGCATGTACCAGGACTTGTATATTTTCAGTCCAAATTACCAAAATTAATATTTTAACAACCTTGACCATTAATGTAATTTTTTGCTATCAACAGTAATAAATCCGATCCACTAAGGAATTAAGTATCGGTGTAGTATCAGATCCCAAAGATAGTATGTTCTTTTTTCTTGCTTATGGGGAAAAAGTATTTTTCAAAGATTCTATAGAAATTTCATATATGAAACCAAGATAGTTACCTTTCAAAAATTCGTACGAAGGATATAGGCCTATCTATGCTTCATTTTTCTATAGGTCCGAGAAAAGATCAAACTGATTATTGTTCCAAATTAGAGTTTGAAACTTAGGTAATTAACTTCTTCTGCGTAACCCAAGAAGAAATTGGATCGATTTTTGTGAAATCGAATTCAATTAAGACAGGGGAAATTAAAATAGCAATTTCTGAGCCGTATGAGGTATGAAAGCCTCAAATACGGTTCTAGGGGAAGGAACTGCCTATTCCGACCGGGGAGAACAATCTATTCTACAGGGTGATTCGGAAATTGCGGAAGCTTGGTTTGATCAAGCTGCTGAGTATTGGAAACAGGCTATAGCGCTTACTCCAGGAAATTATGTTGAAGCATAGAACTGGTTGAAGATTACGAAGTGCTTTGAATTTGAATAAGATCACTCCCCTTTTTCATAAAGAGGAGGTTTGGTTGTCGATCCATTAATCAAATAAATTAGGTCGGAAAATCGAATCCAGAATTTCATTGTATCTCTTTCCTCTGCCATCTATTTTATATAATATTTCATAAGGATAAACGATAGGGTCTAGAATAGAAGTATTAAAGTGAAAAAAAGGGGGCAATCCAAATATTGCTAATATACCACGACCATGTTATTAATAATTCTAATGATTTATCTTGGAATTTGGAATCGAATAAAAAAATATATATTATGCTCAAGGAGAGTAGATATAGATAGGGACTTATACTCTTAAAAAAATACACTAGCTTTTAAATTTTTTTAAAAAATTATATTATGTGGGGAAATCCAAGATAAACAGTGTCCCTTAGGCACCTAATCCTTATATCATAATAGATCCGAACACTTGCCTCAGACTGGAATATCTATGTAGATTATGGCATCTAGAAATGGCAAAATATCTTTATTGATAAATAATACCAATACTTATCTCGCCTATGGATAAAATCATCTAAGATGCTCGATATTATAGGAGTTTACCAGCTTCTGGTTATTTTCACGCATCAGGTGGTAGGATCCCGTGCAATTGACTTGGCGATGATGAAGGGTCCCTCCCATGGGGCCGAGAGCTTATGGATCCCGACCGCCGACTAGACTCAGCGAAGGACCAAGTCCCCAACCTAAAAAGTGTGGTGTCGTATGTCCTATCATGATATCTCCAAAGGCCTTGCTGGTATCAGATGGACTGTATCGAAGAACCTAGCCAGGCCTTTTCGAGACTATCAATATCATCTTCTTGGGTGCACTCGGCCGCCCCTTCTTCGTACCAGAGTATCTTGGGACTCTCATGTAGCATGTCCACTGGGAGGATAGCTTCTAACCCATATTCTAGGAATAAGAAGGTCTAACAAGTGGCTATGTTGGGTTGGGTACGAAGGCCCTAGAGGACGACATGTAATTCCTTCATCCAGCGGCCTTCGTAGTTGCATAGAGGATCAAACACTCTTTCTTTGGTCCCTTGCATAATCATTCCATTGGTGTACTTGACCTGCCCATTGGCTCGAGGCCGCGCAACCGACACACACTTGACTTCAATGCACCATTCTTCACAGAATTCCTAGAAGTCATTGGCCGTGAAGTGGGTCCCAAGATCTGGGCTGATCTGATTCGACACTCCGATCAAGTAAATCATCCCTTCGATGAATTTTATGGCCTTCTTGGCAGTACTTGTCTTCAGCAACATTACTTCGATCCACTGGGTGAACTTGTCGATGGCCATGAATAGGCGGTTCTTCCCTTGCGGAGCCTTTGGAAATGGTCCCACCATATCTAGCCCCCAACAAGAAAATGGCCAGGAGGACGTAATGGTCTGAAGATCTTGGGCAGGGAGGTGGTGTTTGTTGGCGAAGAATTGACAACCTTTGCAGCTACGAACCAGTCGGCGAGCATCTAAGTTAGCAGTTGGCCAATAAAACATGGCTTGGAACGCCTTGTTGACCAATGTGCGAGCTCCGTCATGGTTCTCGCAGGTCCCTAAATGAATCTCTTGCCAGATCTTAAGCCCTTCAGCCTTGGTGACACATTTCATTAATACACTAGCGGACGCAGATCTCTTGAATAAGACTGATCCAATCAAGACGTACTTCTTTCTCCTTAAGGATAATCAGATGTCAGCGTCTTTGTCTTGAGGGAACATGGAGGTGAGGATGAAATCGATCAGCAGTTGATGCTAGTCTTCTTCTTCGTCAGTGATGATCAGGACAACCATATCAGTCTTGTCTTTCGGACACTGCTGATCTTCATTCTTGATGGACGGTCTTGAGAGTTCTCAGAGCAAAGTTCCTTTGGGAATCATCATCTTAGATGACCCGAGCATTGCCAGCGAGTCAGTAGCCGAGTTCCTATCTCGAGGGACATGATGAAACTCCAGGCTATCAATCTTGCCTTCTAACTTGCGGATCTCCTCGCAATAAGCATCCATTTTGTCACTAATGCATGACAAGTCCTTGTTCACCTGGCTGATTACCAATTTGGATTCTCCGTACACCATGATCCATCTAATCCAGAGGGAGATGGCAAGGCGGAGACCATGGCGAAGAGCTTCATATTTTGCCGCATTGTTTGATGCGGCGAAGGATAGGTAGAGAACATACTTCAAGACTTCGCCTTAGGGGGACATTAGAAGTATCTCGGCCCAGCCCCTTCGAGGCTGAGAGATCCATCGAAGTCGATAGTCCAAAAATAATGAATAATGTCTTTAGGCGGTAGCTGGTGTTCGGTCCATTCGACAACGAAGTTAGCAAGTGTAGGACCGAGAGTAGTGACCAAAGGGGGGTGAATGGGCACCTAAAAATTCGTTTGAATCAATGGCCTTCTCCTAATACCCAACGCACCTCAATAGATAGTCCACGGAAGCAAACAAATCTAACACGCTCAAAATAATTTAGCCTAAAAACGACCGGTGTCCTAATCGAAAAGACACAAACAAAGTGTTTCAAGGCAGATAAACAGTGCATTCAACTCTCAAGCATTTAAAGCATCATAGGGAGAATCATTATAGGCATTTAACCAAATAACTGCAAATGAAAGATTTCAGTTACAAATGAAATAAAATGACTAACAATACGTAAACATATCAATGTCCAACCGTAGTGCAATATGAAATAAAATCCTTGCAGCAATTGAATCTATCCAGAAATAAAATGCAAGTGCATGAAAAACGAGAGAGTAATGTATTGTTCTATAGGTTGTCTCCTATTTGTGCATTGTCCCTAACACCTGCAGTGCATGCACTGCTCCCGCTTCCACGCGTCAGGGGCTGCAATGCTCTGGAACACTGATCAAGCAACCGAAGTAGCTACGCACGCCGTTCTTGCTCGCTGAATCCCACGCCCGCGCGAGTGGCTTTTTCAAAGAAGAAATAAACCGATATAAAACCAGATTAGCCACCGGCTGTTGGTGACAACTAGGGCCACTCTCTGCTGCCGCCGACAAGAGCCAAGCACCGTTGATTGCTCCCAAAACCAGCCGCACGCCGTTTGATTCCAGCGCCAGCAGTATTCACCCACATACTTCAACACACCGATGCTACTCCCGTGCCAAACCAGCAGACGCCACGTGCTGGTTTGATCGGATCGAGCCAGAGGCCGAGGCCACGTCCTAAGCCTCCCCGTGTAGAAAAACGGTGATACAAACAAGGATGGTGATCAGGAAAACTGCTGCATCTAGGAAATTTTCGGCGGCGGCGGCGCTACAAGGAGAAAATGATGGCTTGACTAGTAAAGAGGAAAAGGAGATGAAGAGTGAACTCTGATTTTTTTTCATTGGATGAGTTAATCCTAACCCTAGGGATTTGGGCCCTATTTATAGGTAGCCGAATAACACTAGGAAAAACCAAAAATACCCTTAGGGTTTTACACCCGCTGAAAATAATATGGAAAAGACCATAATGTCCTTAGTTTTTTTTACATACTCGACTAACACACCGTGTGCCTAGAAAGCAAAATGGTAAAATCATTGTTGGACCGGAAACGACGACTAGAGGGGGCGTCAATGGGAGCTTTTAAAATTTCAGGCTAGAAATAGCCTGCTGTTTTAGTTCTGTCTTCTGCGGAATAGGCTTCGAACACACCCTTCAAAGTTCTGGTTTAGAGGTATTTCACTGCTCCGAAACCATGCTTCGCAAAGAGAAAAAGTTCGAAGTCAAGAAGACTTCGCTCTACTCACACTACAAAAAATTCAACTCTGCTAAGTCAGTGCAGGCTCCGCACACTGGGTGCCTTCATGCAGACTTCACACTTCACCCTTCGCAAGAGATGACTTCTCTCTGAGGACTTCGACTAGATACTATGCACTAGCAACTGGTACTAGGCTTCGTACTTCGAAGGTCGGAACGCACACTGAACACACTGCGCTGAGGACTCCGATAGGGAAGAAAACAGGCTTCGACTTAAGCCAAGAACAGTGCTTTGCTAGTAATCATAGAGGACTAGCCTAACTTTACACAGAGCAAACACACAATGAGAAAAACACACTTCACAACCACAGATCACTCACACACTTCTCCAAAAACAACCCAGTGCACACACTCGAACCATGAAGAAGTGGACCAGAAGGAAATCAAAACTTGCAGTGCAAATAGGCATACAAGTTGAAGTAGTAAATGAAAACATAATCAAACATTCATTGCTTGAACAGGGAACAAAAAATGAACTCACAGGATGAATACAAGAGTATGTGGTGGCTAGCACAGGAGTTCTAAAATTGCTGCTCAACGTGTTACTGTTGCCTAGACAACCTCCACTATTTATAGGCACTATTCAGCACTGTGAATAGACTACTTTACCCCTAGGGTTTACACTATTTTTAGCTCTCTCATACAGGGGGGTACAAATGGTAGTCTACTTTATTTGGAGGCTTCTTTTGTTAGATTCGCAGAGGAGACATCATCATCTTTTGCAGAGCAGACACGGTCAGCCTTTGTAGTTTTGGATTCTTCTGAAGCCCCCTTCGCATGCGAGGTGTGCGGTAGCTTCAGCGAGAAGCCTTGAGCCTAACTGCGTTCGCTTCACCGAATTCAGCCTTCGATACAGTGATGGTTTTGAGCCGAAGCCATCAAAGCCCTTGAGCCTTCACCCATTACCTCTGGAGTGGACCACGACGGCTTCGCAGCTACTCCTAGCTCGAACTCCGTTAGTCCATGTACCGAAGCCATGCATGGCCAAAGTACTTCAAGACAACCACACTCTGAAGCCCCACCTTTGGAGTACCATCCTTCGAAGTCCCTCCTTCGTCCAAGGCCTCTGCATGAAGCATTCCATGAGCACTCCATCGCAATGTCTCTCCCCGAGCACACTCCTCGATGAACCTCACTAAGACCATGCCTTCAACACACCTCGACTTTTGAGACCTTCGTCGGGTGAAGCTTCGAGTGCCTCCATCCAGAGCACACATCGAACACCATGCCTCATTGCTGAGGACTTTGTCCGCCATACTTTGAAGTCACTCCATTCGGAGTACCCTTCGAAGTGCTTCGCCTCCGAGGACTTCGTCTCAAGGTACCTTCAGCCGGAGCCACGCTCCACACCCTCTACCTTCGCCTGGTGCACCTTGACCTGAGGACCAACCTCGACCCCTCGTAGCCTTCGTGACCAAGCTCACCGCTCGACTGGCATCAAGCCTCCTGCTTGACCTAGGTTCACTTGTTGCGAACCGTCCGTCGCCTCCAAAGTCACCTATGCACCATAGACAGACAGACAAGTATCTAGTACCCCGGAGACCTCTCTGGGTAAACAACCTCCCACACACACTCTAGTGTACAACCCAAAATACCGAACCCTTCGGTACAAACAAGTCATCATGTACTGTCGGACCCCTCCGACAGGCACACTCCGCTACAGCAGCTGCAGCAAATAGAACCCACCGAACCATTCGGTGAAACAACCTCCGAACCCCTTTGGAGGGACCCCTTCGAATAAGAGGATAAAATCTGTCAATCACTCATTAGAGACTCCGAAACCAACCCTTGGTTTCTCAATCTCCCCCTTGATTAGTGCATTGACAACCAAATTCAAGTTCAAGAAAATTTGAAAATATTCAGCACACAAGTGACCATAAAACCTCAGAAACGAGCCAAATCATGTCACTTGACAAAAGAATTTTCCTCCCCCATTTTTTAAAAGAATAAAAGCCCCTTCCGCAAATCTCTCCCTTTGCATTAATAAAAACTCCCCTGAGTTATTTTGCCCCTTACTACAGAGAACTCAAAAATTTCTCCCCCTTTGACAATGCAAGCATCAAGGAGCATTTAAAAGTTTCAAAGCTCCGAAATGGGCAGAATTGCAAAGGCATATAGAGAAAAAATATGCCAAACTTAATTGAACATTATCATGTGCTCAACTCAATTTAACATGATCTAAAAACATGATGACAACATGTGATTTCATTATTTTTAAAGTAAAAGCATCACCACACAATCAAGGTAACTAGACAAGTAAAAGCAGGAACTGCGCAAAGCTAGTCAATTTTCTACTCTAGACAAGTCCAGTTCAAGTGGGTATTAAACGCAATCTTGATTGACAATGAATTTATACTTGCTGTTCTTTCACAATGTCAGGGGTTATTTGTTCATCTACCTTATACTTTCCAATCAAGTCAAGCGTAAGCAGGAAAGCCATCAGAGGCTTAAGGCAGTGATTTTGGCATACAATAAATTATCCCTATTAAACCCAAGGTGCAATGGTAAGCGGTCTAGAATAAAGTAGTGTGACAAACAAACCCACCTGGATCTTTTCACTATTAGCATTCAAATCATGGATTTTTGGATTTTTGATAAGTGAACAAACTATTTAGCATTTGAAGAATATCCATGAGTAAGCAATGTGATGTTTCATGTTGTACTTGTTGCATCCAGAGAAAAAGATTCTGGCTATCAAGCAGATAAAAGATAGCTAAAGCAGTCCTGCCTAAACATGCTAGATTCAAGACTAAGCAGTGAGCACGATTTTGATTTTGGAAAGGCACATCATGCACAAAATGTATCAGACATATTAAATGGCGATGAGTTGACATGATTACATGAATTAAACTCAGGCATATAAGAGCAAAACATGTAAATGCAATTTCACACACAAGAAGAATATGCAAATCAGTGAGAATGTGCTCCCCTCACAGAATGACGTAAGGGTGACAAACACCGAGTTCCCCACGCAAGTAGGCAAAACGTGAAGCATCGAGGGGTTTTGTGAAAATATCGGCTAGCTGGTGTTGGGTATCAACATATTGAATTTCAATAACACTGTTGGGGGAATATGTTTCCCCTAAACAGGGGCCAAATGACGTCAGCCTCCGACAGCCTTCGGCCCGGAGCCCAACACTATCGAAGCCTGTTTCCTCCCCAAGAACTGTTCCCAAGTCTCAAGGTTTATGCCGGAGCTTGCAAGGGCGAAGCCCCAGGGCCCCGTCGAAGCCCTCTGGAGCGAGGTCCTTCAGAGCCCTCCGAGGCTAAGCCCTCGAGATCCCCTGAAGACCGCTAGAAGCTAAGTCTCAGGCTAACTTCGAAGCCAGCCTCCGGGCCTTCTTCGGAGTTAGCCTTCGAGCCCTGTCCGGAGTTAGCCTTCGGGCTCCCTTCGGAGCTCCTAAGAGCTAGTCTCCGGACCCTCTCCGGCCCGTTCGGAGGCCCTAGTTCGGAGGCCCCGGTTCGGAGGGCCCAGTTTAGAGGCCCCCGGTTCGGAGGCCCCAGTTCGGAGGCCCCCAGTTCGGAGGCCCCGGTTCGGAGGCCCCGGTTCGGAGGGCCCAGTTCGGAGGCCCCGGTTCGGAGGCCCCAGTTCGGAGGCCCCAGTTCGGAGGGCCCAGTTCGGAGGCCTCGGTTCGGAGGCCCCAGTTCGGAGGCCCCGGTTCGGAGGGCCCAGTTCGGAGGCCCCTAGTTCGGAGGCCCCGGTTCGGAGGGCCCAGTTCGGAGGCCCCGGTTCGGAGGCCCCAGTTCGGAGGCCCCAGTTCGGAGGGCCCAGTTCGGAGGCCCCGGTTCGAAGGCCAGAAGATATTTACGCCCCGCTACAGTACAGAAGTCGTACCAGGGGCCCCTCTGCCCATAGTTTGTCGTCTAGCTGGTCAAGATGTGACGTTACCTGACACGTCTGTAAGGCTGTAAAGCACTTTTGTACCGTAGCTAGCTCCTTTTCCCCTCTCTGCCCCTATGAGCCTAGGGCTCATAGGGAGCATCCCAGTCTTTTCCTTTGGCCTGCGTGCCTATAAAAGCAGGGCCAAGCCCTTGTAACAGGGACACACACTCCAGGGGGCCATGAGACCCTGGGATTATTTTCTCCACACCAAGGCATACCATGCCAAATCCACCACAAACTGGACGTAGGGCTATTATCCCCTAGGGGAGGCCCGAACCAGTATAAACCCTTTCTCCCTCTGAGAGAACCCATCGAGGTTCATTCTGCCTATCATATACATGCATACAAAACATGTGCTGTAGCTAACACAATTGCTACAATAGTTGGCGCCGTCCGTGGGGACCTTAGTCCAAAAAGCAAAGTTCTCTGCCACTATCTGCAACTCAAAGTACTCTTGAGGGGGGAGCTTCGAAGCTTTCTTGCTTCGCGCACCCTTCGGCTAGGGGCTTCGAGTGCTGATCGAAGGCCCTCTTCGCCTTCCTTTACACTTCACATACCGGAGCTCACCCTCCGGCAAGGGGCTCTGCTCCATGCGTCGAAGGTCGTCGAAGCCCCAGGGGCTACGAGGCCAACCTTCAGTCACCTTGCGAGGTATGTCCACTATCCGTAGTGGTACTTCGATGTACAATTTCGCAAACACTTTGATATATGTCCGGAGCCCTGCTTTGCCTTTGAAATTCGAAGCCCTGCTTCGCCTTGAAATTCGAAGCCCTGCTTCACCTCTAAGCAATTTTTGCCCCGTCTTATTGAAAAAATCTGAAGCCATGCTTCGCCTTATCAAAAACCCGAAGCCTTGCTTCGCCTTGTTAAAAACCCAAAGCCTTGCTTTGCCTTATTGAAAAAGTCTGAAGCCATGCTTCGCCTTATCAAAAACACGAAGCCTTGCTTCGCTTGATTTAAAACGCGAAGCCTCGCTTCGCTTTACAAAATCCAGAGCACCCCTCCGAAGGCTACACAGTGCCTCTGGGACCGTAGCAGTGGGCTAAAAGGACTCCAGGCGACTGGCCCGATGCGTCCAGGGATTCCGGGTTCCGCACCCGAAGCATCCCAAGGTCGAAGGAGACCCAGTGTCATAGGTGACCCAGAGTCAAAGGTGGCTCAGAGTCGAAGGTGGCTCAACTATCCTAGGTTCGGTGAATCCACACCAAATATCCTTTTCACTACAGGACCAAGCTCCAGAAGCCTTGCTTCGCTTTCTAAACACGCGCTGAAGCCTCGCTTCGTGTGACGTGATCTAAGCTAAAAATTAAAGCATGTCGAAGTCATGCTTTGCTTAAAAATCAGAGTGCGTTTCGGAGCCTCGCTCACGCACAACATCCAAATCCTAGCATGTCGAAGCATGCTTCGCTTAATTTGGTTATGCTGAAGCCTTGCTTACCAAATTAACGCGTTCGAAGCCCAAAAGAGGCCTTCGCTCAATAAATTCCAAGCATCCGAAGCCGCCAAAAAGGCGCACCCCTCAGCATTTTTATTGCCCGCACTAGCAACAGCTAAGTCCCTAGCTGCCACGAGCAAGGGGGGAAGCATGTATGCGAGGTGTGCGGATGTAATACGCAATACGAGCGTGACAAGCTAAAACATTTGAAGCCATCAAACAATGTGAAGCATACAGATGAAGTATGCAAATACAAATAAACTCCATTGAATAATAGTTGGGAAGTATGTTACAAATGTACTTCAACTACAAACTACGTATAGTCTGTATCTAAGCCTAAGAAGAATCGAGTGCGAGGTCCCAACCCTCGCTTGCCTTTCTTTTGGCCAGGGCCCCCTCGGCTGGACGAAGCCTCGTCGGAGCCTGCTCTCCCACGTCCGGCTCGTCCAGGCTCTGAAGCCCGCAGACCTCGTCTTCCATTTTGCAGGTCGCTCCGAGTTAGCAAAGCAGGCGGTGCCGTGTCGAAGGCAGAGAAGTCTAAGGCTTCGTCGCCTGCAAAGACCGTTCGCGAAGGCAAAAACAAAGAACTCTGAAGGGACTCCGTCTTCACAGCGACTAGCAAATCCTGAGCTACTTCGGAGATGGCTTCGCCGCTAGGCCGCCTCGGAAGCTTAAACCGAGGAGGGCCTTCGGACCTAGCTACTTCGAGGACTGCCCACAACTGTCGAAGTTCTTCAGAGTCCTCAAGCACTTCGAAGTCAACATTCGGAGGCTGAGCCTGGGCAGGTATAAAAACCCCCGCATTCATATTAATAAGCTGATAAGTTTTTACAAACCTTCAGCTAAGCATTACAAAGAAGCCTAAGGAGATCTAGACCTTCAGAGGTGGAGGTGTCGACGTCGAAGGCCTATCCGATGCAGCAGGTGCTTTGGATCGGCGGATTTGTAGGGCCTTCTGGAGGTCGAGGACTGCTTCGCAGCCTTGTTCCTTCCAAGGCTCCTGCAGCCGCCGCTAGGCTCCGCGGACGTCCGCCGAAGGCGTCACCAAGTGCTGGCCCCCGAAGGCCACCGGGGTCACGGAGGTTGCTGCCTGGAGGTGGTCGCACCCCGCTTCATGAAGCATGTGCAACACCCCTTAGCCCACGACTCGGCCGGCCATGAGGGCGAAGCCCTTCAGTGATTGCTCCGCTATCGAAGCCATTGTCTTCAAGAAGTCGACGCGGTCCCCGATTGGGTCCTGATCACCGAAGTCCAGAACCTGGCATTCGGTCCCTATCTGCTCAAGGACGTCCGTCAGGCTCTGGGTGGCTTCGCCAAGGTTGTCCACGACGAAGTCTTCAAGCGTCTGAGCCCGCCGGTGGAGTAAAGCATTCTCCTTCGCCTGCCGGGCTTCGGCATCCTTCGAAGCCTTGAGCTCCGCGCGGAGCCGAACCATCTCCGAGGCCAAGGCTTCCTTAGCCTTGTCGGCCTTAGTCTTCGCCACCGCTGCCGAAGCCTCAGCCCGCCTTCGCCTCTCGGCTTCCACCGAGACTTCGCGTCGAAGGGCCTCCTTCTCCTCTGCCAGTCGCTCCATCCACCTGTCTGTAGAAGTCGAAGCTGCCGCGTTCAGTGCGAAGGCCTGCAGAAATTCAAGAAATCATAAGTATTGATCGAAGGCTAAAATATAGTTCGAATGATGCAAAGGACTCCGCTCACCAGCACGAGGGCTTCGTTCGCGCTGATGAAGAGCTCCGTGGGGTTCAAGTGGCTAAGTTGAGCCACCAAGTCCCCTGCCTCCGCAGCTGCGCAGCTCTCGCGAAAGCTGTTGATTGCCACCTCCGTCACGGCACCCTTCGGCCGAAAAGGGTGGACCATCTCCTTCAGCGCGGCCACCTGCGCAGGCTTCACAGGGCTTAGGCCCACCACGTCGACCTCCTCATCACTTCGAGGATCCCCTTCTTCGTGGTCGTTACCTCCGTCCTCTTCAGACGAAGGGCCTTCGGACTCCGAATCACTACCGCTGCTGCTGCTGCTGCCACTGCTGCCCGAAGCCTCTGTTGGCTCCGCCACAGCGGGCTTCGGTCCAACATCATCTACCGGCTTCGCCACAGTGGGCGTCGCACAAGCATCCCCCTCTGCAAAAAAGACCAAGTCAAGATCCGCACATTGAAGAAAAGCATGTTAGAAGGATTTACCTTTGTCAGAGATTTCGTCGAAGGAAAGGGGGGCGATGTGCGTCCCCCAGTCCCTTAACCGCGAGGCTGGCTTGTTGGCCTTCGCGCTCGAAGTCGTCACCATCGAGGCCTCTGCTACCTTCTCGGTGGCTGGAGTAGGGGCGTTGGTCTCCGCCGTGGAAGTAGCCGCCGCCGGAGCCTTCGCTGCCTTCTTGGTAGCCGGAGCGCTTGTGGGCTCTGCTGCTACCTCCTCCGGAGTAGGGACCTCGCTCGCGGGGACCTCCGGCCGAGCCCTCGAAGTCTCAGGCTCGTCCTCACCCCTCTTCCTCTTGGCTCCGGCCGACGAAGTTGTGAGGTGGGAGAAGTCCGGCAGAGCAGGGAACACCTTTGGGCCAAGGACGGTCCAGACCCTGTTCCAATGCTCCCAAGAACCCTCCAGAGCGAGGCGCTGGGCCTGCTCCTCAGGTGTCGGAGTCCCAATGACACGCTCCGCCACCGCAATGGCCTCCTCCGGAGCCCTCATTTCTAGGTGGGCTTCATACAAGTTCAAGTTAGTAAAGTTTTGCGAAGTACGAAAGTAAAAAGAGTCCAAAGCCTTACCGAAGCTGTCGAAGGCCAACTCGCGAAGTTCCCCTTGGGCCAAAGCCTGGAAGAGCCCCTCGAGATGTGGGCGTTGGTACTCTGAAGGGGAGAGTTCGCGCCAACGGAGGCATAGAACCATTCCTGGTACCACATCGAGTACCACTTGTTGTTCACAACCCTCGCTGGGAAGGCATCCTGGAACTCCCTCCGGAGCTGAAAGTTGGCACTGCCAAAGGCCAGCGCCCTCTTGACGCGGTCTGTCCCCTCCCTCGGCTTCGGCTGGCAGTTGGCATCGTGGAGGGCGATGAAGACATCCACACGGCCTTCGCAGCCTTCGACCCTCATGGCCCATTCAAAGACAGCAAGCCTCGCCGTAGCATTAGGCGAGAGTTGAGGAAGCTCGAGGTTGTAAGCCCTCAAGACTTCGCTCAGCATCCCGACTGCTGGCAGCCTGAGGCCGGCTTCGAAGAATGCCTCGAACACAACCACTTCTTCAGCCCGGGGCTTCGGCACGGCCTCTGACTTCTCCGGAACCCTAAGTTGGATCTTCGCTGCGATCCTCCCTTCGGTGGCCCTCCGGACTGACTCCTCCGTGGATATCGAGGCCCTCATCTCCAGCGTCTGCTCAAATTTATCGGAAGGCATCCGGAGGTCCCTCGGCCTCAGTCGCCTAGGTGCAGGCTTCGCTGCCGCTGCCGCCGCTGCTTGCATTTGGGCGGAGCCCGAGCTCGAGCACAAGACCAAAGGCTTCGCCGACGCCTTCTTCGACATTTTGGTGGGGCTTCGGCGCGAGGGGCTGAAAGCTAGCGAAGGGCACTCCGCGCAAAGCCAAGAAGGGAGGAGAGCGAAGGTTGTAAGGCAATGAGAAGGAAGCAAATGAGAGCGTGCCGAAGCCACACACGGTAAACCCCTATTTATAGGCGGTAAGAATTCCGACGGTCGTGGGCCGAACCCACTGTTCCATGGGCCTTCAGCGAAGGCGAAGCAGCCCAGCGCAGGGTAACGGTAATTTTTCTAACCGTTGCGGAGCCGTTTGGGCTCCCCGAGGTCGCTCTGACAGCTGGCGCAGGCATTTATTACCTGTAGATTTCGAAGTCACCTTTGGTCCAAGCTCCGAAGGCTTATTTTCTCCAAAGTTGTAATTTTCAGGTCATTTGTCCTAAGGGCGCGCGCACCCCTTCGTCCCTAAGGCCTACACGCGAGGGGCTACTGTTGGGGGAATATGTTTCCCCTAAACAGGGGCCAAATGACGTCAACCTCCGATAGCCTTTGGCCCAGAGCCCAACACTGTCGAAGCCTGTTTCCTCCCCAAGAACTGTTCCCAAGTGTCAAGGTTTATGCCAGAGCTTGCAAGGGTGAAGCCCTAGAGCCCCGTCGAAGCCCTCTGGAGCGAGGTCCTTCGGAGCCCTCCGAGGCTAAGCCCTCGAGATCCCCTGAAGACCGCCAGAAGCTAAGTCTCAGGATAACTTCGAAGCCAGCCTCCGGGCCTTCTTCGGAGTTAGCCTTCGAGCCCTGTCCGGAGTTAGCCTTCGGGCTCCCTTCGGAGCTCCTCAGAGCTAGTCTCCGGACTCTCTCTGGCCGGTTCGGAGGCCCAAGTTCGGAGGCCCCAGTTCGGAGGCCCCAGTTTGGAGGCTCCGGTTCGGAGGGCCCAGTTCGGAGGCCCCCAGTTCGGAGGCCCCGGTTCGGAGGCCCCTGTTCGGAGGGCCCAGTTCGGAGGCCCCGGTTCGGAGGCCCAGTTCGGAGGCCCCGGTTCGGAGGGCCCAGTTCGGAGGCCCCGGTTCGGAGGCCCCAGTTCGGAGGCCCCAGTTCGGAGGGCCCAGTTCGGAGGCCCCGGTTCGGAGGCCCCAGTTCGGAGGCCAGAAGATATTTACGCCCCGCTACAGTACATAAGTCGTACCAGGGGCCCCTCTGCCCATAGTTTGTCGTCTAGCTGGTCAAGATGTGACGTTACCTGACACGTCTGTAAGGCTGTAAAGCACTTTTGTATCATAGCTAGCTCCTTTTCCCCTCTCTGCCCCTATGAGCCTAGGGCTCATAGGGGGCATCCCGGTCATTTCCTTTGGCCTTCGTGCCTATAAAAGCAGGGCCAAGCCCTTGTAACAGGGACACACACTCTAGGGGGCCATGAGACCCTGGGTTTATTTTCTCCACACCAAGGCATACCATGCCAAATCTACCACAAACTGGACGAAGGGCTATTATCCCCTAAGGTAGGCCCGAACCAGTATAAACCCTTTCTCCCTCTGAGAGAACCCATCGAGGTTCATTCTACCTATCATATACACATATACAAAACCTGTGCTGTAGCTAACACAATTGCTACAACAATCACCGTTCTTATTATGATCTTTGAGAAAATGATACCGTACATCTGTTGGGGGAAAATACTTCATCCTCAAAGCCATTGCTGCGACAAGACAAAGGCAGGTGATTTAATCAAAGGCTTCCAATGTCTAACTCCGGGAGTGCATTGGATCGAGTTCGAAGGATGAAGGTGAACTCTAGTTCGAAGTATACCTTCGAACATTGACTCTTCAGAGAACCTCTTTGCCAGCTAAGATGGAAGACTTATCTTCTTTCTCAGTAGATTAGTCTTTTACCGTTTTAGCCCTATCAAGGGTACCGAATAGTTTCCACTATGTCGGTTGTAATATAGGGGTAAAGGGGTCTTTTCCTTAATGTTTGGGCCTATAAATACCACCCGTTTTACCCTGTAATGAGGATCGAATACTGAGTTATTCAATACACATCTTCGAACTGTTTTGAGATATTATCCTATTCGGAGGTTTGAAACAGTTTATCCACAAACACTTCGTTTGTTAGTTTCTAATCTCTTGAAACCTGTTAGCGTAATCTTTTACTCCAACAGTTGGCGCCGTCCGTGGGGAACCTAGTCCAAAAAACTTCGTTCTCTACCAAGTTTTCAAACCATGCCTCCCAAGCGGCGTTCAGGTGGTAGCCCTATTCGGAGGTCCCCTCGGACCTCCGGAGCAAGATCTTTAGACACAATTGAGGCCGGAGGACCTTCGACTTTTCCTCCACCTCAGATTCTGGAAGGAACTCCCCTTCCCTGAGCATACGGAGTTCCTTCCCCGAATCCATCCATACTTCGACCACCCGGAGTTCCTCTTTCACCTCAAGTTCCACTTCGGACTGATGCATACAGGTCTCAAGACCAGGAAGGCCCTTCCGGAGGAGATGAAGATGGTCTTGGAGATATGGCCGCTCAAATGGCCAGTCTCCAAGCTGAAGTAGCAAGGTGGTGGCAAGAAGCTACAGATAGGCTTTGCCCTCAGGCCACCCCAGTAATTCCTGAAGTGCCCGAAGATGACGAAGTTCATTATCCCGAAGCCCCGGAGAACGCATCCTTCGACACTGAATCTCCGCTGCATCCAGAGCTACAGAATGTGCGCTTTGATCCGAAGTTTAAAACTTCGAAACCTTGCAAATATGCTGGACACGAGGACCCTGGGGAGTTCTCCCATTCTTATGCATTAGCAATTGAGGCCAGCGGAGGGGTGCGAGACACCATGGCCAAATGCTTTCCTCTAGCTCTTGAAGGAGTGGCACTGCGGTGGTTCTGGTCTTTGAATCTAGGGTCAATCAGAACCTGGGAGCAATTAAGGAAGAAGTTTATAAGAAATTTTCAGGGTACTTTCGTACCCCCAATGTCAACAGGAAGTCTTTTCCAGGTGAAGCAGCTCCCTGGAGAGACTTTAAGTCAATATTTTAAGCGCTTCGCCCATACGAAGTCGCAAATTCGAGGATTAACTACGTCTTCCGTAGTTGACGCAGCTCGAGAGGGAGTTACCAACGCAGGCCTCCTTGATAAACTTCACTGGAAGAATATATCTTCGGTTGCTCAGTTAATGTCTTACTTCGAAGAGTATGCAAGGTCAGAAGAGGGATGTGGTGGGGGAGTGGTCCCGATCTTCCGCTAGGTAAGGGATAAACTTGGGTTGGTGGAGAATCTCGATGTTGGCGATCCAAGGCTCCGGTCCGACGGATCAAAACCTTGCAATCGTTACACCACTGTCTCCGTTGGTTATCAACCACGCAGGACGCGATTGAACTCGCCACGAAGGCTAATTCCCGCAAGCGAACCCGAGAACACAAGCAAGAACAGGAAGGATACAAATCGAATGCTAAAAACAGACAAACGAAGATAGGGTGAGGTTTCACAAACGCCAATGCAGCAGCCAATCGGTCCGATGCAAAAGGCGGGATCTAAACACAACAGTGTAGATGCAACAAAGCAAAACCTGCCCCTAGAGGTGGCTGGCGTGAGAATATATAGGGCGGCGGCCTGTGGAAGGGAAACAGACTTGGGCTGTGGGCTAGAAGACGTACAGACTCAGATTATGGCCAACATGGCCCAGTTCTGTCACACAGTACTGTTTTAAATACACAGGACGACTCGAGACTCCAAATGAGGTGAAACCAATGGCAAACGATCCGTCTTCTCCTCAGATTTCCAAAAAGTCAAAGAACGCGCCAATCGGACTTCGTATGAGGAAGTTATGCCCATTTTGGTGAATGGTGGTCGATGTAGTCCGAACCATCGAATTCTTGACTTCAAATCATCCGTGCGGCTCCGTCTTCAACTCCAACTCTCCTATTCCATCTCCCATGTTCCTAAGCAACAAAATATCACTAGTATTCAGTAGCATCCCATCCAAACAAATATAATCAAAGTTGCTAAGGAACGAATTAACCTCATGGTTCAAGCGACGGGCACGGGCGCGTGTGATTGGTCCTTGTAGTTGAATTGTAGGTGGAGGCTCCATGTGTGTATCATGTGAAGTGATGTCCTCATCATCCTCCCCCTCTTGAATTGGAGTCGTCTTCGACTCAAGCTCATCATCATCTCCCAAATAGGGTTTTAAATCTGAAATGTTAAATGTGGGACTAACCCCAAAAGCTGCAGGCAACTCAAGCTTATATGCATTGTCATTTATCTTCTCAAGCACACGGAAAGGACCATCAGCACGGGGCATCAATTTAGACTTTCGTAAATCAGGAAAACGATCCTTGCGCAAGTGCAACCAAACAAGATCACCTGGTTCAAATGTTATCTCTTTTCTACCCTTACTACCATAAGCACGATATTTCTCATTCATTTTCTCTATGTTTGCTTTAGTAGTTTCATGCATCTTAAGTAATAATTCAGCACGTGTAGTAGCATCAAAATTCAAGTTTTCAGATGGTGGTTGTTGGGGGAAATTACTTCATTTCCAGGACTTAAAGGTTAACCCTCCGAAGGCTCTAAGAAGGTCCCGAAGATGGTCGACTAATGCTCAATGATACGTCAGCACGGTCGAAGGGTGCCACGATGTGAAGTCTCGGAGGACCCTCCGAAGGGAGAGAGGAGGCTTCGAAGCAGGAAGACGTGACTGATTGGATGCCCTGCTTATCCATCTACCCTGCAGCACTTTACCGTGTATAACCTTGTTTATAATACTGAAGGTCATTTGTGATATAAGGGTAAATAGGTCTATTCCTTAAGCCTTTCTCCCTATAAATACCCCCCTTTGTACCTTGTAAGAAGGATCCAGAACCAGTGGTTCAAATACACATATTCGGACCTCTTGAGTTGTTATCCTTTACGGAGGCTCAAGTTTGTCCTAAAAACACAAACCTCTTGTTTGTCCGTTCTTAACTACTAAGAACCTGTTGGTGTAACTTTTACGCCAACAGTTGGCGCCGTCCGTGGGGATCCAAGTTCTAAAAGCTTGTTCTCTACTGCTGACTGCACTCTGAAGAAAACTTACGGGGGGAGCCTCGGAATCCTGAGATTCCGCGCACCCTTCAGTTAAGGGCTTCTTAGTGCAGCCCGAAGGCCTTCCCTCGACCCCCTCGAGTCGTTCGAAGCCTTCCATTTCCAAGACACCTCATCGACTAACCATGCCTCCGAAGCGTGGTCAGGCTACAGGTCCCCTTCGAAGGTCCCCTCGGACCAACGGAGCCGGACCCTCAGCTAATCCGACGGTTCCTGCCAGAACCGATGGGCGTCGAGCGCCCCGGGGCCCTCTACCCCCCCCCCCTACAATGCTTCAGACCGACTACGCAGCAAGCCAAGACCCTAAAGTTCCCTCCGACGAAGACGAAGGCCCTCCCGAGACCGAGGCTACGCAGCTAGCCAGACTTCAAGAGGAGGTGTCCAGATGGAGGCAGGAAGCCGCCGACAGACTCCGCACTCAAGCTTCCACTGAAACTCCAAGAGGGCCTCCAGACGATGGAGGCCACAACCCCCCAGAAGTTATACAAGTCCAAGAAGAGGCCGAGAATGCGTCCTTCGACAATGAGTCTCCATTGCACCCTGATCTACAGAGAGTGCCTTTCGACCCCAAGTTCAAGGCCTCGAAGCTGCACAAGTACTCCGGGGGGTCGGACCCCGGGGAGTTCGCCCGCTCGTACGCCCTAGCTATAGAAGCAAGCGGAGGGGTACGAAGCACCATGGCAAAATGCTTCCCACTTGCTCTCGAAGGTGTGGCGCTCCGGTGGTTCTGGTCCCTAAAACCAGGATCGATCAAGTCATGGGAACTACTCAAAAAGAAGTTCGTGAGCAACTTCCAAGGCACTTTCGTGGCCTCGATGTCCACGGGAAGTTTGTTCCAAGTAAAGCAGCGGGAAGGAGAAACCCTCCGAGAATACTTTACACGCTTCGCCCACACCAAGTCACAGATCAAGGGCCTTACTACCTCTTCGGTAGTTGATGCTGCCCGAGAAGGGGTGCTGAACCCCGACCTCCTCAGCAAACTCCATCGGAAGCCGGTAACATCCGTAGCACAGCTCATGGCATACTTCGAGCAATATGCCAAGGCAGAGGAAGGATGCCTTCGGCGAGCTGAGGCAGCACTACCCACCCTCCGGGAAGTCAAAAGGGAGCCAGAGGCCACCGCTCCGCCACAACCTCCACAAGACAGCCGCCCTAGCGAGTATAGGCGAGGAAAAAAGCATTTCCGTTCGGAAGTACTAAACATTGCACCTTCAGCTTCGAAGGCACCGGCCAGTTTCCAGCAGGTAAAAAATTTTAAGGCTGGGCCGTCAGTACCTCAAGAAAGGGTGCCTGGAAGGCGCCAGAGTCATTTTTGCTGCGTGCATGGCGATAATAGAAGCCATGACACGAAAGACTGTAAGACGATATTAACCCTTTGGGGTGAATACATTGACCGAAATACCAGGAGGGGTACTTCGGACCGGGTTCCACCTGCGGCACGATCGGAGCCTGTTCAAACTGTGGCCCGAGCCGGTGCCCTCGAAGCCCCTATACGGCTACCGGTGGCCAGTATTATGCCACCACCAAGGCACGAAGATCCGCAAGACCGCGGCAAAAGAGTGGTCCTACCCATCTCCGGAGGAGGGACCCTCGGCAGCATGTCCAAGAGACAGCGCCGTGAGTACGTCCGAGAAGTTGGGCACATTGGGACTTCAAGTTCCGCTGAAGGGATGCCCGAATGGTCCCGTGTACCCATCTCATTCACAGCCAGCGATGCAGTAGGGGTGAAGTTTCCCCATGCTGACCCATTAGTCATCTCTGCCGATATAGCAGGGGCTGATGTTCGGAGAATCCTGGTGGACGGTGGAAGCTCCGCAGATATACTCTTCGTTCAAGCCTTCGACCAGATGTGCATACCCCGGAAGCATCTACTCCCTGCAGCCCGGCCACTTCAAGGGTTCTCAGGACCGCCTCTCGATGCCCTCGGCCAAATAGGCCTCGAGGTTGCCTTCGGAGAGGGGCCGCTGGCCCGAGTAGAGGAGGTGATTTTCGACGTGGTGGATGCCCCCTACGCCTACAATGCTATCTTCGGACGAGGGATGTTAAACCAATTCGGGGCTATAGCGCATCACAACTACCTTTGTCTCAAAATGCCCACGCAAGGTGGAGTGCTCACTATTTCAGGAGACCAAGCTGTAGCCAGAAGGACAGAATATGGCCACGGGCAGCCATTGGACCCTCGACAAGTGCACAATGTGGCGGAGAGCGCCGAAGAAGTACCAAAAGCCTTGAGCCCCCCGAAGGGATCCTCGCTCAAACCAAGCCGGAGGGTGATGTCGAGACAAGAATAATCTCAGAAGACGGCAAAGAATACCCAATAAAATTCGGCAAGGGGCTATCTCCGGAGATAACCGCCTCATTAGAAGAAGTCGTCAAGAAGAATTTAGACATGTTTGCTTGGACCGACGAAGATATCACGGGGGTCGACCGAAGCATCATCGAGCACAGTCTGCTCGTCAACCCGAAGGCCAAGCCAGTGCGCCAGTGCTCCGGAAGCTATCAACAGAAAGAGCAAATTTAGCCAAGGCCGAAGTGGAAAAATTGTTAAAAGCTGGCATTATCAGGGAAGTGGCCCATACCGAGTGGTTGGCCAACCCTGTTTTTGTAAGGAAGAAGGATTCCAGCAAATGGCGCATGTGTATTGACTTCACATCACTAAATAAGCATGCCCGCGAGACCCCTACCCAATGCCCCGAATAGATCAATTAATAGATTCCACAGCCGGCTCCGAACTATTAAGCTTCCTCGATGCATACTCCGGGTACCATCAAGTATGGCTGAAGAAAGAAGACGAGGCCAAGACAAGTTTCATAACTCCTTCAGGAGTATTCTGCTATGTAAGAATGCCGTTTGGTTTACGGAATGCCGGAGCCACATTTTCTCGCTTAATAGCTAAAGCTTTAGGCCATCAGATAGGCCACAATGTCGAAGCCTACATGGACGATATTGTAATAAAAAGTGCTCAAAAGCATCAGCATAGCATAGACTTAGATGAAACTTTTGGGAGCCTCCGAGCATGTGGAGTACGCCTCAATCCCGAAAAATGTATATTCGGGGCACAAGCAGGGAAGCTGCTAGGGTACTTAGTTTCGAGCAGGGGGATCGAAGCCAGTCCACGCAAATAAGTGCACTGCAAAGAATGGCCCCACCTGAAAATTTGAAGCAAGTACAGAAGCTAGCAGGAAGGCTAGCAGCACTCAGCGGTTCCTGTCCAGATCGGCAGAGCGAAGCCTCCCCAATTTTCA